>OY986438.1:75733835-76314359 GCA_963920525.1 Dichetophora obliterata
ACGAGAAATTAAATATGCGCGCCATAGTTTGTTCCTTTTGTTGCGGAGTACACGTAGTTCCTTATTGTACCAGGGAGGACATGACGAAAAGTTTTTCTGCCTGGTGAAGGGGACAGAATGTGTGAAGCAGTCGAAAATTATGTCATAGAAGTGAGCAACTGCAGTATCAACGCTTTCATAAGCATTATCGAAGAGATGTTGGAAATCGATTCTACTGAATAAAATTTCTAGTTTTACAAAATCAGTTTTCCGAAAGTTAAAACTGTACGAGTGCTCGAAATGTGTATTTTTGATATCAATGTAATATGATAAGGTAAGGGATAATGGTGGATGGTACTGATCGAGTGTTGAAAGAAGATTGTTACTTGCGGAGACTACGCAGTTATCTAAATCCGAAGAAAAAATTAGGTCTAGTTGTCTACCTAAATTGTTAGTAACTCCGCTCAACTGGTAAAGGCCGCAGTCTGAAATACAACTAGTAAAAAGAATTTCTTTTTCAGAGGTATAATTTGAAGAAAGATAGTAGGATTCATCATCAGAGAGGACCCATTGAAGGTTGGGAAGATTAAAATCTCCCAGAAAAATAACGGTGTCAAATGGATCCATAAGGTCAAAAAGTGAATCTATTGCGTCTACTGCGAGCTGATAACCATTCACTGGTTGAGACGGGCGAATATAACAGCAAATAATGAATACATTACGTTTTGTGATGCAAGCTTTGGCACATATAAATTCAAAGTTGGCAGTGTGGGAGTTTTTTATAATGGCTGGATTGAAGCGATTGTGAATAGCGAGAAGGACACCACGACCTGAAGAGAGATAATCTTTGTTGAGACCATCGTCTCTGAAAACCACGAAATCGGACGCGAAGACCTCAGTATCCTTAAAGTCGGGCGTAAGATTGGTCTTAGTAAGGGCAAATATGTCGTAGGGAAGCTTAAGAGAATTAAGAAACACTGTAGAGATTTTGGTGCGTAAGCCTCTTACATTTTGGTAGTAAAGAGAGACAAATAATGGGCTGGGAGAAGGGTTTTGAGTAGGAGTAATAATTTGGTTAGGAATAATATTGTTGCTGCTCTTTACGGGACTTTTGAAGATAAGAGATATGTTTTGACCTCACATGAGTAGCATATGTGTCAAGATCTTCTTTGACTTGATGGCTCGTCAAGCCAAGTAGCTCGTGGAATCTGGTAAATAAATGGCTTAACTCTTTGACATCGGTAGGTAGACCTTCTTGCTGAATCAAGACTTTGAGGTTTGTCTTGGTCTTGCCTTCTATACAGGTAGAGATCGGTGCTTTATGCAAGTAAGCAAGATAAAGACGCACATTGTTGTAGACACTATTCTCTCTTAGTCGAGAAAGGGCATATCTATTCTCCGTGTCAACACAAGAGTTCATCGTAAGTTTCACTCTTGGTGGTTGAAGAGGGTCAATAAAAGATGTGGGGCTTCCAGCTTGATTAGAAGCTTCACTAGTGACTGAAACAGACGGAGATGGGTTTAAAATATGGGAATGGATGAAGTTAGGATAGAGTATGTTAGTCTCATTTTTTTCTTGCTGTTGTGTCCAAGTGAGGATTAAGATTGAATGAGACTCGTTTAGGGTGAGACGGCTGAAGAGTGTAATTTGTTCTATTTGAAATAGATTTGATCTGAGGAGTAAAACTAGGAAAGATATTAGTTTTAAGTTTCCAATTGGGGTCAGCGCTAGGACGGGAATTAGGTAATTTATTTCCGGATGGTTTGTGGACAGGATAAGGCAAATTAGGATTTTTATTAAGTAGAGTTTTCTTGGGTTAGAATACGACTTAGAAAAAGCGTTATACGTTTTTGTATTAGAAAAATTATTATTACTAGCATTATCGTTATTAGAATTTTTATTAGAGTTAGAATTGGAATAAGAATTAGGGACGTTACATGAGTTAAAATTTAACGTAGAGTTAGAGTTTGAGTGTGAATTAGATTTATAGTTGGAGTTGAAAGGAGAATAGGAGTTAGAATTAAAATTAGAGTTAGCATTATTCCTAAGTTTACTGGTAGTTTTACTTGCATAATGATTAGACTTATTTTTAGAATTAAAATAACAAAAACTGTTCTTCTCGCTGTTAGATCTACGTGTCAACGGCTTGTCTCCAGGCTTATTCATCCATTTGGCAAATATCCACTGGCCATGCATAACACTGTCACCAGAGGAGCTGAGGAACAACCACGCATATTCTGTTGGAATATTAAGTTTAAAACTGCAAAATTTCCTGGCATTGGAAGACATCTTCTGGCAGTTAGAAATTACGATACCAAATTTCTTTCCAAAGTAATTACGCATCCAGGATACGCTAGTTTTAACTGCTACGCCCTTAATAAACAATGTAGTTTTAGAGCTTTACGTCCTCTAATTTTTTGATCCTGCTATCCCATTCGGATGACGTCCATGATGTTCCGAAATGATGGATTAATTTGCGAGGTTCAGCGACAGGATTAGCAGCTGGTTGCTCGATTGGATTAATGAAGAGAGAGGCTAGTGGTGGAGAAAAACAAAGAGCCGATGGAGAAAGTGTAGTTGCTTCCAGGATTTCTTGAAAAATGGAAGATGCATCATGGTGGGGAGAATCTGGCAGGTTTTGAGTATGGTTTGGTGCGGAACTGACGACAGAAGTTTTTTGAGGAGAAACCAACTCAGGCATAATTTCCATTCCATTTGGTAGAGACCTGACCGCATATGATATTTCGGCAAGCTCGGCAGCTCGAAATGCGTACAAATCGTCACTTATGTCATTGACTTTGTTGTATAAACTTTGTGTGAGTGGATCTGGCTGATAAGGTGTAGGCAAAGGCTTAGTAGAAGCTGATTGCATTGCAATGTCTAAATCATTGTGTAGTGATTTGATACTTTGACGTATGTCTTGCAATGATTCAGAATTTTTCAGTTTATTAAAGTTTCCATTAATTTCATTTTTTATATCACTTATCGCGGTCTCGATGTACGAGTTTTTTTTATTGTCATTTGCTAGTTCCGTTAATTGCTTAATGTTTCTTAATATATTTGTTACATTATCTTTAACGTTATTAGTCGAAGCCTCCAAAGTGGCACTAATGTCTTCCGATATCTGAGTCAAGCTATCAAATTTGGCAAATTGTTTTGATGCCTTATTAAAAAATTGCTTGTTTTCAGATAACAAGCTAGCAAAAGAGTCGTTAAGGCACTTTATTGCAAGCATTATATGAGAGGGTGAAATTTCTCTGCACTCGTCACAGAAAAACAAAAAGTTTGTTGCATATTCTTGTATGTAGTTTAGGCTTCTTTTAGATAAACCAATACAGTTATAATGAAAAAACCTAGCACAAAGCCCATTGCAATTGATTTTGGGCGAACATTTGTCCTCAGTCGTGCAATTATCTTTTCCACAAGACATATTGAAATCTTAATTAATTAAACAGAGATATGTTTTTTTTTTATTATTGTAGGTCAGCAAGCGAAAGAATTAAGAAGTGGAACAGAGATATGTATTGATTTTTTTTATTATTAATTGTATGTCGGCACACGAATGTTTACAATATTGGTTAAATGCTTACTAATGTATTTTGCCGAATTGCTGTTAATTACTTTATGCCGGTATATTATTGTTGATTTTTATTTTTTATGGTCTTTGATTCTAGTAGGTCAGCAAACGAAAGTATTCGAAATTGGTTAATTGCTATAATAATATAATAGTATAATAATATAATAATATAATAATATAATAATATAATAATATAATAATATAATAATATAATAATATAATAATATAATAATATAATAATATAATAATATAATAATATAATAATATAATAATATAATAATATAATAATATAATAATATAATAATATAATAATATAATAATATAATAATATAATAATATAGTAATATAATAATATAATAATATAATAATATAATAATATAATAATATAATAATATAATAATATAATAATATAATAATATAATAATATAATAATATAATAATATAATATAATAATATAATAATATAATAATATAATAATATAATAATATAATAATATAATAATATAATAATATAATAATATAATAATATAATAATATAATAATATAATAATATAATAATATAATAATATAATAATATAATAATATAATAATATAATAATATAATAATATAATAATATAATAATATAATAATATAATAATATAATAATATAATAATATAATAATATAATAATATAATAATATAATAATATAATAATATAATAATATAATAATATAATAATATAATAATATAATAATATAATAATATAATAATATAATAATATAATAATATAATAATATAATAATATAATAATATAATAATATAATAATATAATAATATAATAATATAATAATATAATAATATAATAATATAATAATATAATAATATAATAATATAATAATATAATAATATAATAATATAATAATATAATAATATAATAATATAATAATATAATAATATAATAATATAATAATATATTAATATAATAATATAGTAATATAATAATATAATAATATAATAATATAATAATATAATAATATAATAATATAATAATATAATAATATAATAATATAATAATATAATAATATAATAATATAATAATATAATAATATAATAATATAATAATATAATAATATAATAATATAATAATATAATAATATAATAATATAATAATATAATAATATAATAATATAATAATATAATAATATAATAATATAATAATATAATAATATAATAATATAATTATATAATTATTGTGTGTATTTTACTACACGCCCATTCCATGAACATAAGTTCATTTTTTTTTTTTTTTATCGCCATTCGTTAAAACGTTATTGACCTTTCAATTCTGCTAATCGCCCGAAAACGCCAGAATTGGAATATTTTTAATTAATTGTATCTACGTCAGTTTTAATTCAATTTTTATAAATGAGGTACCGTTAGAAAGGTATTAGGAAGTAGTTTCTGGTAAAAATATATAATTTTAAAATTTTGGATGTTAAATATGAGGGTTGCCAACATATTTAAAAAAATTTATTTGCTAATTTCTCAAAAAACGCGTAATTTTTTCGATTTTTTATTTTTTAAATTTGAAGAAGAATGTTGCCTTTAAGTCAAACACAATTTTATGATGGAGCTTTTATATGTTTTTTCGCAATTTCAATTTTTGTGCACATACCTTATTATTTTAAGGCAATTTATCGCCTATAAATTTCATAACGGTAAAAATTTTTGCAAAATTTAATCTGCAAAATGGTTTGTCTTATAAGGACCAATATTTTATTCATAAGTTTTGATAACCTTACATTTGACCTTGGTAGAGAAAACTGGTAAATACCGAAAAAAAATATTTTTAATATTTTTTTACTTTTATTTGTAAAAAGGTGAACAAAATGTTGTTTTAAGATCGCCATATTGTAGATTATTAAAGATTATCCAAAAAGTTTAAAAATCGGTCTCAAAACAAAAAGTTACGAGGAATTGATCAGCTGATATATTAAAAAATCCTCTGAAGCTGATTATCGTTGATTTTTAATCTCCCTATTATTGATGGGAATAAAACTGAGTAACTTTTGTGTGCCGGTTATAGCTTACACATTTTTAAATTTTGACATCAACTCAGTTCAACATTTCAAAAGACTCTTTTGAGAAAAACTGGTAACATATTGTTGACTCCTTTGTTATAGCCCATTCGTAAAGCTCTCTCGCGTTTGTTAATTAGTTTTCAAATGGTCTTTGAAAACTGGCTCTCATGGAATCATGGACCCGTTTTGCGTTATGCTTGGAATGGGCGTACACCTATTTTATTTTTCAATGTGGGCTACTGCTTTTTTGATTTCAAGTGGTGACTTTGAAGCAACTAGTTGCTGCACTCTTCGCCTTTGTGTTCTTGAAGAAACATTTTCGAATGATCGCTGCCGCTTTCTGCTAGTACTTGTACTTTGTTCCTAAAAAGTACTGAGTATAAAAACTAAGTAATTTGCAGGTAGATAATTAAACATTGGTTTTTATAATTTAATACATGTATAATTTGGAAATGGAGAAATAAATATATACTAAATTTTCAAAATCAGTAAATCAATGAACTTATTATAAAAATATAGAATGCTTGCATTTTAATAATTAGGGTATTCATAAGGTGTGCTATCATGAACTGTCATATTGCCCGAAGATTTTACACTAGTTTAAACATTTTATTGTTGCCTTCCATATAAAAAAGTACTAATACATTAAAACTCTGAAAGCTATGTTTATTGAATCGTAATCAAACAGCTGTTTCTAATTTACATTTATTTATCTTGTAAATTTTAGTTGTAAAATTTTAGGACAATATGACATGATAGCACACCTTGTGAATGCCTTAAATATTTTTGTATATTTCTGTTTGAATTCTATGAAACAAAACCTGTAAAACTCATCATACCAACGCATATGTAAGGTATGAATATAATATTATTCAAATAAAGACAACGATAAAATTAATAAGAGAATAAGTACTGTCGAAACTGGCTTAGTGCAGCAATCCATTTTGAGGGCTGGCAAAAAATTATTTCAGTTAGAAATTTTAAAATGATATAAATATGGTTTTTTTTTAAATATATATATGGGGCGTTTCACGCCAAAACGGCAACGATTTACCCTCATGTCTCCGATTTTATTCAAATTTGGAGGGTTGATGGAATAACCAAAGCTAGGACCAAATGTAAATTTGGAGCTTTTTTGTATGCATTTTTGTTGATTTTACAGCTTAATCAATGCAAAAAAGCGGATTTATGGTTTTTTGGATATTTCAAAAACGAAACGAGCAAAAATTTTTAAAAAATGCACGTGTCGTTCTTATGGTGCCTTCATTCGAAAAAAAATTAATTTATATTTTTTTTCGAAATATTTACCTTAAAAGTTTATAATTTTTTTTTTTTAAATAAATTAACTTTTTGAAAAAAGGGCATTTTTTAAAAATTTCAAAAAATTCACAGTAATAGCCCTAAGTCTTACGAAAATTTTAAATGCTTAACTTTTATGCGCTCTCAAATATTACAGGAGTTATGAGGTTTTTTGTAAATCCTTGCGCGCTGTACCTTATGATCTTATCCGTATTTACATGCAACGTCATTGTCAGAACCTTGCTGCAAATGGAAAAAAAACAAATGTGGACCGCTAGCTTAACTCCTTTAAAGGGCTTAGCAAACACACAAAACGATTGAACGAATATCGGCTACTATTTGACGGTTGCAAGCGATAATTTTATTGTGTGGATGCAAGCATGCGACGAATTGGTTGCAATATTGTTCGATTGAATGGTTGAAACTGCCAGCTACTCTACTGCAAACGATTAAACAGTCATTGTATCGTGTAGAAGCCATTTACATTCATGCAGAGCTTTGGGTTTGAAAACACTGATAACTTGAACAAGTTCAAACTTGAACAAAGCGGTGTGTTTTTCCTTCAGTGCCTTCAGTGATACGGTGTTTAATTTACAGACTCGCTAAGTGATATTCTTAAGAAAAATTATGAGCACGAAAAGAAGAATGTGTTGTTATCCATTTAAGAAAGAAAACCGTACGTATTTTTTCGTTTTTTCTGAGCCATTGGTAAGTTTTTACTTGTTTAATGAATTTTTTAAGTAGATTCGGGTACAAGTGATATAAGAAAATTTCCACTTTGCCATCTAAAGAAATTTAAAACAGTTCACGAAGGCGCATGGATTTGCAATAAATGCAGAATAGAAGTGATAAATTATATAAAAACCGACGATTTCGAGTCATGCTCTAATTCAGATTCTGAAGAATATTGCAAAAAGGAATCAGCAAGAGCAATTATTAGTATTGCGTTAGACGCTTTAGGCGAAGAGCAAGTGGATATGAAAAAGTTTGTTAAACAAACCATACATTTTTCAATGAAACGTAAAATAATTTATACCGATTAACCGTTTTTGACAGATTTCGGAGCCTTAAGAAATATGTTGAAGAAAAGGTAGACTCTACGCAAAAAGCAATAAAACGCAAATTCGAAGATGCTACAGGCGTTGAAATTTCGACCGAGAACGACAAGAAAGCTGTTGCGTATGATGAATTAATATCGACGTATCAACAAAAATTCCATGCGGTGGCCACTTCTAGGTAAACTTAAATTATAAATAATTCTTTTATAGACAATTTATGATTTGGTATCCAATATTTTACTTCGACTTTCTGAATAAATTGTTTGGAAAAAATATTAATTAAAATTGATCAAGTAAGGCTTTTCAAAAATCGTTTACTTTTTCAAACAATAATTTCAGAGATGATAAATTAAGAATTTTGACATCACTGCCATCAACTATGACTGCTTCTGAAATAATTAGACAATTCGGCTGTTCAAGATACATTGCAAATCTTGCAAAACAGTTGCGAGAAGAAAAAGGAGTTTTATCGGTATCAACAGCTAAAAACGGTCGACTGCTCTCAAATGAAACAATAAGTTTGGTGAAGGAGTATTATCGTTCTGACGAAAATTCAAGACAATTGCCGGGAATGAAAGATTATGTAATCATTAGAAACTGTGATGGCTTAAAAGAAAAAATCAAAAAAGGCTTGTTTATTGCAATTTGAAAGAATTGTACCAATGTTTTAAGCTTCTACATCCAAATATGAAAATTGGATTTATAAAATTTGCTGAATTTCGTCCCGAGGAATGTGTTCTAGCAGGAGCAAGTGGAACACACACTGTTTGTGTGTACGTGATTCATCAGAATGTCAAACTTATCATTGAAGGTTTGTTGCTTGAGAACTTATCTTTTTAATATTTTCTTAATGTTGGCTATAACACATCAATTTGTTACAAGTAGTATTGTTCATACAGAGAATTTACAATCTGTTTCAGGTGCCGACTTAGAACGACTTAGTGAATCTTGGGAAGTTCCTATAGCTGGGAAGAGCTCATTCAAAAAATTACTGCAATATTTAACTTGTTCAAACCCGAGCAGTAAATGTTACGAAAGTTTATGTAATTCATGTCCTGACCAAAAAATTCTTGAGGAAAAAGTAACTGCAGCTTTCGAGATTGAGCAAGTCGAAAACGTTACTTACAAACAATGGATTTCGACAGATAGGTAATTATTTCAAAGACATTGGCCGCTCAAGCTTATATATTTGTTATCACACCAATGCAATGAAATGAGCATGTATTGCAAAATTTCCGATTTTCTTAACTAGATGTACTCTGAAAACCTTGACGGAAAGTGTAGAAGAATTCATTCCATCGTTAATGGACAAACTAAAGAAATTACTTCATCATGATTTTGTTGCGACTCAGCAGTCGCAGTATTTTAGGAGTTCAAAAAATAATTTGGATGTTGGCGAATTTGCTGTAACCCTTGACTTTGCAGAAAATTATGCGTTTGTCGTTCAAGACGCAGTGCAAGGTTTCCATTGGAATAACAACCAGGCAACGGTTCATCCATTTGTAATTTATTACAGAAACAATGTTACAAAGGATATTGAACATTTATCTTATGTTGGGATATCCAACTGTCTTAACCATGAAACAATTGCAGTATACATGTTTCAACAGAAACTAATAAGGTTTCTGCATTCGAAATTTGGCGTTGTTAACAAAATAAAATATTTTTCGGACGGAGCACCACAGCAGTACAAAAACAAAAAATTTTAGAAATATATCCCTCCATATCAATGACTTTAGTGTCGCGACTGCTCATGGTAAAGGAGCTTGTGATGGTGTCGGTGGAACTCTAAAGCGAATGGCAAGAAGATTTTCTTTGCAAAGTGGTACACGAAACAACATTTTAACAGCGGAGCAACTATTCGAATGGGCTCAGAAAAAATTAAAAAATTACACCGTTTTCTTCTGTTCGTCGGTTGATTACGAAGCAGCAGCTGAGTTCTTGAAATCAGGATTCGAGACGTGCAAAACATTTAAAGGAACACTTTTAATTCACTTTGTTTCAGTTGTAGATGATAAGACTCTAGAGGTGAAAACTTTTTCAGAAAGTTCAACGGTTAGAATACTGCAATTGCAATAAGTTAAATAATAAAATTTTCTATGATTAAGATTGCTGTGTTTATATTCACTCACAAATTTTTCTGAAAGTGTAAAGTGTACATGATCCACATTTGTTTTTTTTCCATTTGCTGCAAGGTTCTGACAATGACGTTGCATGTATTGGGGGTTGGAATTAATTTTAAAGGTTTTTTTTCGGGTTTTGAGCATTTATTTAGAAACAACGGTACAATGTATATTATTCAAAGTATTGTCCATCGTTAGCTACAACATTTTCCCATCTTTCTGGCAGCATATGGATTCCGCGCCGGAAGAACGATTCGTCTTTTGAGGCAATCCACGAATCGACCCATTTTTTGGTATCCTCGTAAGAAGTGAAGCGCTGCTCAGCCAAGCCATGCGTCATCGATCTGAATAGGTGGTAGTCGGATGGGGCTATGTCTGGGCTATAAGGCGGGTGTGGTAGCACATCCCAATTCAGCGCCTCCAACGTTTCCTTGACGGTTCTTGCAACATGTGGCCGTGCCTTGTCATGTTGAAAAACCACTTTGTCGTGTCTTTTGGCATATTCCGGCCGTTTAACCTTTAATGCTCGGCTCAATTGCATCAATTGTTGTTGGTAGCGTTCCCCAGTGATGGTTTCGTTAGGTTTTAGCAGCTCATAGTACACGACACCCTTCTGATCCTACCAAATACACAGCATAAGCTTGGCGCCATGAATATTCGGCTTGGCCCTCGATGTTGATGCATGGCCGGGTGGTCCCCACGATTTTTTTCGCTTAGGATTATCGTAATGGATCCACTTTTCATCGCCAGTGACAATACGATGCAAAAAACTCTTCCTTTTATGCCGTTGAAGCAGTTGTTCGCACATGCAAAATCGCCGTTCAACGTCTCTCGGCTTCAACTGGTACGGCACCCAATTTCCTTGCTTTTGAATCATTCCCATGGCCTTCAAGCGTTTGCCGACCGTTGATAAGTCGACTCCCAATGATTCTGACAATTCTTGAAGGGTTTGACACGGGTCTTCACCGAGCAAAGGCTCCAATTCCTCATCTTCAAACTTTTTCGGCTGGCCCGCACGCTCTTTGTCTTCCGTATCAAAATCACCACTTTTAAACCGACGGAACCAGTACTCACAAGTAGAAATCGATGGAGCATAGTCCCCATAAGCCTCAGTAAGCGTGCGTTGTGCTTCAACCGCTTTTTTCTTCAAATGGAAGCACAAAAGTAAACCTTCCCGCAAATTTCGTTTTGTTGGAACGAAAGTCGACATGTTCACAGAGAAAAAAATATATGTTGTTTACACTTCAGTGGAATGACACATACTGAAAAATGAAGCTTAGACAATGTGCTTTGAAATGAATATAGTCACAGGTGTGCCCGATGCGATCTATTGATAGTTACGCCATCTCTTAGAAAACCTTTAAAACTAATTCCAACCCCCAATAAATACGGATAAGATCATAAGGTACCGCGCGCAAGGATTTACAAAAAACCTCATAACTCCTGTAAAATTTGAGAGCGCATAAAAGTTAAGCATTTAAAATTTTCGTAAGACTTAGGGCTATTACTGTGAATTTTTTGAAATTTTTAAAAAATGCTTTTTTTCAAAAAGTTAATTTGTTTAAAAAAAAAAATTTTAATAAACTTTTAAGGTAAATATTTCGAAAAAAAATATAAATTAATTTTTTTTCGAATGAAGGCACCATAAGAACGACACGTGCATTTTTTTAAAATTTTTGCTCGTTTCGTTTTTGAAATATCCAAAAAACCATAAATCTGCTTTTTTGCATTGATTAAGCTGTAAAATCAACAAAAATGCATAAAAAAAGCTCCAAATTTACATTTGGTCCTAGCTTTGGTTATCCCATCAACCCTCCAAATTTGAATAAAATCGGAGACATGAGGGTAAATCGTTGCCGTTTTGGCGTGAAACGCCCCATATATATGTATATTAGGGCGGGTCGATCAAAAAATCACCCATTGCTCAGTGAAAATCGTATTCTAGGGACCAAAATAAGAAACTTTGCCCGAAAAACTATACCTCTAAAACGAATTCTAATGCCCAACTTTTCAGTAGGGTAAAATTTTGAAAAATCCCTCTTTGACCCATTTAGAGTGCCCCAATCGCGCAAAGTTTCTTATTTTGATCCCTAGAATACGATTTTCACTGAGCAATGGGTGATTTGAATCATGTTAACACATGAATCATGTTAAAACAACTGCCAAATTCAATTTCTTAGCATGAATATTATGTTAAGCAAAATTTTATACGTGGGTATTCTATGGTATAATTTTCTATATTGAAATGAAATGTAAGAAGAAGAAGCGAAAAATTGCAGCTCGTTGCTTAACACAAATGTTAAAAGATATCGCAAGGCATTTATTTTAGAACTTGAGCAAAAGTGGTCTCCACCTGCAATATTCATGTTAAGGCAACTTTCATAACATGATTTATGTCCCGTGGAGACGGCATGTAAAATGACCAAGTTAAAAAAAAGGAAATGTCAAATATAAACGGTTTTCAGAAGAAAGTCCTATATATTTGTTTTGATCCAAAATAAAGGTTTGCGCCCATTCAACAGCATTTATGTTGAGTCAGTGTGACATTTATTTCAATTTTTAATTCTTTTATATTTAAGAAAATATTGTAGTTAATTAATTAAAAAAAATCATTTTAATTTTTTCATTCATTTATATTTAAAATTTTTATGTTGGGAATTTTTATATTAAAAACGTTAAGTAAAAAGAAAAATAATAATTTCTGTAATAATTGATTTTTGACACTTTTACGTAAAAAAATATATATATATTAACAAAAGTAGTTTTCTGGTTGTTTGTTTGAGCTTAATTTAAATCTATACGTCGTAACGGGCTTCGCTCAAATTTGGCAGGTATATTCCGTACATCCTATATAAGGTTTTTGTATAACTTGTTTTAACCACACTCTTCTAATCCTTTTCGATTAAGATAAATGTACCTACTGACATACTTTTTTATCCACCTTAATCGTCTACTTAAGTAAACAAAATTATCTCCGCAAGTTTTTAATATATTTTATTCAATTATTATTTATAAATAAAATCACATAACAGAAATTATTTCAACTGTACCGTTACGTCTGCCTTTATATAATACATTTTTTTTTTCAAAAAAGGACCAACATTTTGAGATTTTTCGGAGTTGGTGCTTAAGTGGTTTTTATTGTAAAATAACATTTAAATTGAAAATAGCATTTTTGACTTCATTTCATATGGAACACCAAAAAACTATATTTATGATTTTCAGGGAATTAATTTATACGCTCATTTTAAAAGTAGAAGCTTTATTTTACAATATAAGCTTTATTTCGTAAACGCTAAAATTTGCAAACCCTTTTTCAGTATTCCGGTTTATTTAGAAAAAAGGAAACCGAAAATATATAATTCATTTATTTAAGATATCGAGTAATACTTGACATATCAGCTAGTCTATATTTAAAAATAAAATGCTGTTCGTTGGTAACGGCATCAATTGAGAACGGCTGTACCGATTCCTCAATTCCTGAAAATAATTACTTGTTATTGTTTTATAAAAAAGTTTGTTTAGGCTTTATGTTCATAAATTTCTATACAAGAACAAAATTTTAACATTTATATGTATAGAAAATATACCGAAATACCGATTTCGCTTATATAGGAAGCGACCCTATTAGTCATTTGCTCGCAACCATTTTTTTAATGTAGTAGTTATATGTTTATTCAAATATAATATAGCTCTTGTCATTTCTTTTGCGTTTCTTTCGGTATTTTGAGTGTGACAAGGTACTTTAAGATCCACGAGCATTACTTTCTCGCTGTCCTTATAGTACATTACATACTGGATTGTAAGCCTATGTTTTGGATCAAGATATAACATTTACTCCTCAAAATCGTGTATATTTGACATTAATAATTTATAACTTGGTAATTTCAAGTCAGAGAGAAAAATTTCAAAACGTACTTCGTATTATTTTTCTGCTAAAAATTGGAAAATAACAAAACTTAAAAATGCAGTATTTCACAGACTTTTTCTTCACAAATGTAATCTCAGAAACCAGGTATTTCAGACAGTCAAGCAGTATATCAAAATGCTTGTGCTTCAATTATCTAGAAACTGTCTATACAATAAAATTACGTCACTTTATTCGTACGAATGATACGGATCAATTTGCGAAAAAATGAGTTTTTTTTTGTTCAGAAATCGTAGGGTAGGGCCATAGTGGGAGAAAAACTTCACTTCAAAAATAAAAAATTTTTTTTTCTACATTTTATCACTAACCAAAATTGATCTAGAACAACAGTTCACCTCTTATGACCAAGAAACACATTTGAACAATATTTCTAAACACTGAATAAACACATTCATATAAAAAGCTATTTTTAAAGATTTGGCGGTCGAAATTCATTGGAAAGCAGAATCCTTCGGCCAAGTTTCTTAAAATGGTGTAAGTTTTCAGTTTTTCAATCCCGCTTTATAGCAAAAATCTCATCCCATACACTTCACTACGCCTTAATATATATGTATATATATATTGAAATATGAAATACACAGGCTGAATACAAGAAAGAAGAATGTACATTTCACTGAATAGCAGTTTTGTGGTAGTTGAAGGAAAAAGTCTTTTATGCTAAAAGTGCACTCTACAGATAGCTGAATTTTTATTTTTTCTAGAGTTTACATTTCTGGTTATAAAATATAAAAAAGTAAGAAAGGTATTTTTTTAATATTTAAATATTTAATACGAAAATTTTCAAAGATTTCCCTTTTTTGATCCAATTTTAATAAATTTTGTTTTTATAATTTTGCAATTATAAATTAAATATTTTTATTTTTTTTAAAGTTTTATCTATTCAAAACAAAACAATAAAGACATCTCAGTTAATCGAACAAGTTCATTGTAATTTGAGTAAAAAAAAACTTAATTTTTGAAACACCACAGGTTTTAGGTGCCACAAGAAAAGCTAAATTACTCCAAAATTGCACCTAGTCTTAGCAGCACTTTTTTTTCTTAAATTTTATAATATACTCTATAAAATATTCAAAATTTATGGAGGTATTTGGAAAATTTTTCCAATTTTACATAACTTTCAATCGAAAATTTTTTAAACAATACTACATTATAATTACTGTGTTTGTGCAAAATATTAAAACTCAAATCGTATTAAAACAGCTGATATAAGTAATGTTAAAATCGGTGAAAAATTGACAGTGCTGTAGTATTTTAAATATAGTACTCCTGAAATAGAAAAAAAAATTATAGATGTAAAACCTCAACTTCCACATAACTCTGCGGCAACACTACAAATGTTTTTAATTTTTTTTTAATTTAAATAGTTTGGAGTATTAGCTTTCAAATAGCATTCACAGTTTGTTTAATTATTGCATTGTAATTTTTTCTTTGATTTTCTAAATGGCCACTTCGTTCCACTGTGCGGCGTTGTCAGATTCAGTTATTTTTATTAGAAACTAGCTGAATCCCGGCACGCTGCTGCCACGCCCCCGTTGCAAAACTTCCATAAAAAGTTATCAGTGAACCTGCATGTGTAAATTGAGTTCGAATACTGAATTCCGAAGCTGAGCGACCTCTAACTCCGAAGCAGTTCGATATTGCAAATTTGGGCTGTATGGAAGGTGTCACTTACCATTTTACAACGCCTATAAAATTTGATCAGTGACACGGCACGTGTAAATTGTTTTCGAATACTGAATTCCTAGGCTGTGCGGCCTATAACTCCAAAGCTATTTGATATCGCAAATCGCAAATTTAGGTTGTATGGGAAGTGCCACGCTCACTGAACGGCGTGTATAAATTGCAGTAGAATACCGAACTCCATGGCTATACTATAACTCTGCTGCGAACTATAACTCAAAAGCTATTCGATATCGCAAATTATGGGCGGTTGTTACGCTCCCTTGTACTACGCCCATAAAATATTATTTATATTTATTTATTTAGAGAACATGTTGGTACAATAAGAACTAGGTTCTTTTATGGTACGATTTAAGCATTGGCTAAAAATTTTATATTATACTACATATATGGTTATAACAACAAATATACACTTAAAGTTACGTTACATTTTAAAAAAGAAAGCTAATAATAACTATTAAATATATTCGATGCTAAATTAAATCTTATTTGAAATTAAATATTAAGAATTATTAATAAAGACTGAATAATAGAGAAAATAAATTAATAAAGAGTTAAGAAACTAAGAAGTAAAATAGAAAGATAAGATAGAGCGCTTAAAATCACCTCTCCCACTAATTTCTCCTTACCTACGAGGTAATTAGTAAAACGACATGCGTAAATTGTGCTCGAATACCGAATTCCGAGGCTGTGCGGTCTATAACTCCAAAGCTATTCGGTATCGCAAATTTGGGTTGCATGGGAGGTGCCACGCCCCCTTGTCCAACGCTTTACACAATTATCCGTGGTTGTATATTTATTTGCATCACGCTCTTTCACACTAAGTTAATATTTTGTTTTCTTTCATTCGCGCACTTTTAATGTTTATTTTATTGGTTATATTTATTTGCATTACGCACTTACACATTAAGTTAATATTTACTTTTCACTCACGCACTTTTAAGTTATTATATTATCAAACACTATGTATTAAAATTATGCACATTTTTTTTATATAATTTAGAAACTTAAGTATACCGTTAATTAGCTTTATAAGCACTGACTTTTCGAAATAAAAATCATTATTCCTACAAGCTTAAATCAGCTGATTTCTAATTTTTGAAAGCCTAAGTGCATATTTTTATGCCGGCTGCAATTCACGGCAATAAGAGTCTACCGACGGCAGAACGACCTATGCCGGAGTACGTATCTGAGGGCAACAACGTTAATGCACCCAAACTTACAGCAACAGAATTAAAGCAACAAGAAAATTTGATTGAATAACATGCCGAGGATTTCCTTAATAGTGGTTCCAGCACATAGAGGGAGCGGCGCAGAAAACTTAATCAAACAGCTCAGAAGCCTGAACAATGGAGAGGTCGACGCGCTAGAGGTCCAAGTGGAAAGCTTGGTAACACCAAGAAACATTAGAAAAAAAACAAAACTTTTCATTTTTTTGTATATAAGACATACTTTAATATCGTTGTCAGTATTATTATAAAAAACAATAAACAAATGTATTTTGTTGTTATTGAAAACATAATTATTTATTCTTTATGAATTTAATACATATGTGTATGCAAAAAGAACCAAAAACAATTCATATTAAAAAGTCGATGGCAAAACAATGAGGATTTAAAAACATTTTCTTTAATTTTATTATTTTGAATATTTTTAATGTAACTAAACAAATAAAAATCAAATTAAGTAAATCCAATTTTTTTCCATGATAAATTTTTTAAACCAGCAAATTTTTTGGTTAAACTTAGTTTATATTTTTCTATATAAACACTTTGACAGACGTTTGCTGCACTTTGCTTATGCAATTTTTTTCACTTTAATAAATTTTTTTTCTTATTAAACACTTGCACGATTTAATACATATTAATATAATTCTTGCACAAAATTACCTTATTATATTATATTATATATACAAGCCCCGATTTATAAATTTTTTTTACACACTATGCGAAAACTACGCACGATCGCCATTATATTTTTCATTCATTGAACTGAAACGTTAGTTTGGCTTTTTCTTTCTACTTTTATCAAAGAAGTTAAATATAAGGAAATGATGTTGCTAACACATACACTGTACGTGAACTGTCGCACCATTCGTAAATTGTGCGAGCGAGAAAGATAGTGTTTTTTGACATTTCTGAGAACCCTGGCATCTGATTGAAAGACTCCTCAGCAAAATAGTTAAAAATAATTTCATTTTAAGCATTTTTCACTGCTTAAAAAGCAACCAAATCAAAGAAAAAAAAAACACAAAAATAAATGCAATATAAGTTGTGCGCTTAAGAATTGTTAAAGTTCCCGAAAACTTAAAAACAATTCTCTTTCTTTCCACAGGTAAATATGTCCATACGGTTTGAATTATTTTAACAAAAGTGCTTTATTTAGTTTCTAACGATATTTTTATAACTTATTTGTATTAGAAATGTATATATTTCTAATTAAAAATGGTTTAAAAATGCAAATTAGACATCGTTGATTTTGCGCCAATTTGACTAAACCACATCTGTTAAAACACAAACACTGCTTCAGGGGCGCAGTCATTTTCACAGTTGAATACATTTTTGGGGCAGTCTTGTTTTCAGCATAGTGAATCAGATTAAGTACCTGTTTGTTAAATTTTTCTGATTTCTACACAACAACTAGGCAGAAACACCCGATAAAATAAGGATTTTAAAACATTAACTTAATTTTATTTGTAATAAAGTTCAAGTTTAGAATTTATAGGCCTTCAAATTTAGAAAAATTACCTGAAAATCTTGCTGTTTTTCTAATTTTTCAACAAAACGAAGCTTTATGGGTATTAAAACAAAGGTAATGCGCGTATCTATTCACCGAGGTGTCAAATAAAAAATTCCATGCATAACTTTTTAAGATATATTTTTTTTTTTTTATAATTAGAATTTGTCTGAAAAACTAATGGTTTCCCTTTTACGAAAGCAATACATTAAAAAGAGAATTATTAAAAAGATAACTACATCCAGAAGAACTGTAGACAGAGAAGCCTGTGTTGTACTTACTGAGGTTTGTAAACCCTAAGCAGCGTCCGAAGGCCTCCTATTAATACATTTAGTTTATTTTTATTAAATTTGGAAAAACCTCGCGGTTTTAAGTAAAAAAAGGGTTGTATCTTAAATGCATGTATTTTTATGTTTGATATCTTGGCTACACCGAAAAAAATGTGCGGAGTTAACCCAAGTTTTTTTGTGAGTCAAAAGAGTTTTTGAGAAGTTAATAACGTTTTGTCGCCGTAAAACGCAAAATGAATTACATCAATATTTTTTTTGTTAATATAAAACTTTTTTTGCTTGATACAACTCATTTTCAAAGCTTGGAGTAAATTAAAAGCAGTTTCAAATTAACCCTGCATCTTCTCCGAACATTTGTCCTTTTAACTTCATTAAAACTTATTGCAACCATCTATGAAGAACGTTTTTGTATTTTAAAGCTGAAACCGAGTTTCAGCTTTATATTTTCGTTGGTTCGTTTTACTTTGAATGAAGAGAAAGTACTCAAATATTTTAACAAGCAAATCAGGTTTGCTGTAAGAAATAAGTGTTGCATAATGATAAAAAAGGGCCGTTTTTGCTATTGCGAGTTATATGTTTTCGTTATCTTTATCTTTATTATGCGGTTATTTGATATAGAGGGTAAACTTTTTCGAGTTTCGTCACGAAAGTTTTTTTTAATCTCGTAACGAAAATATGTGTACACAAGCAATGATATTTTCTGTATGGGGACCCCCAGAAGGGTGGTAGATAGAGTACTGGTGTGATAAGAAGAAATGTTCAATGAAAAATTCAGTAGGACCAGACATTAGACCCTCTAACTTTCATAGATTTTTTTTATATTAATTATAATAAACATTATTTCATTTTGTTTTTTTTTTTTTTGTATCGGGATCCCAGAAGGGTGGCAGATAGAGAAAAGGTGATTTTAAAAAAAGTGTTAAGGGGAAAAAATTAAAAGGACCAGCTCATATATTGATCCCCCTAGGGGTTATAGATGTTTTGATATGAATTATAAAAACCATTTTTAAAAATTTTTTTGTATGGGGACTAACACAATAGATCACCATAGGTGAATTTTTTCCCGTTATCTCGTAAATATCAAATCACGGACATATTCCGCATACATCGCAAACTATTAAGACCAGTATTACTAAATGAAACACCAACCAATGACATGAAAATATTGAATAAACAGAATACTTTTTATGAAAATTTTGTATTGTATATCGTTTAAGAAGCTATCTCTTTCTTTCTCTGTTTTTTTTACAAAAATCTATCTTATTCTTTATACTGTAATTTTTTTTAACTTGCTATGTATTTTTTATAGAAAATTTAGGAAACTAAACAATTGTATTAAATTTGGTATACAACAGTTGTTTTACAATAAGTCAAGATACATACATTTTTTTAAAGGTATTCATGAGTTTTTGGAACGTACTTAAGTCACATATTACCATATTTTAATAATAAATTTTTTTTTACATGCAATAACAATAGAGTTCAGCTACTACAGCATTTTCGCACTTTCTCCGCATTAGATCATCTTAAGAACCAGCCCAAATAACATTAAAACATCTCAATAAGGCCATTCACAGTTCGAATACGCTGGTCCGCCATTTGTACGATTTGCTATTTGTACGCCAATTTACGAAAGCGCATTTTGCCTTGCTGTTGTTTTGCATACAAACGCAAATACGCAGGCACGCGGAAATAAAAGCAGCCCTTGGACGTGTTTTTGTACCTCGTATTTGTATGCTCTGTCTACAGCCACATAATCACATACATCACAGGGTTGCACAATTTTTTATACGACAGTCACATGGCGAGGTGCTCACAGTTTGAACAATAACAAATGCTATAAATACGATTTGTTAAAAGTATGCTCAAACTGTGAATAGCCTTAATGATATCGATAAGAGTGGTCCAAAACAATCCAAAGTGAGAAAAATTTACCCACCATAATATGGGTTGGGCTCAGGGACAACACAAGACATAACAACTAACCATGCTTTTACATAGATCTAATCATACATTAGTTTTCAATCTACTTTTGAGTTGACCTTTCGATAAGTTAACATCAAAAAAGCTACAGTTGTTAACAAAGGTACTTATGCGATGTAAAGGAGCAGTAGCCATATAATTTGTTCTACTAAAAGGTAAGTAAATTAAATTGTTAGCATTTCTACTGCTTCTACGGTTAGTGTTAAAATTTATAAGAGTTAGGAGTTCTGGTGAATCGAATACACCAGTTATGAGTTGGTGTAAATAGACGATATCTGCAGACTTCCTTCTCTCGTTCAAAGATTGCATTTTTAATAGTTTTAAACGATCCTCATAAGGAGGAAGGTTAAAAGTGTCAGTTGCACTTAAGCCCCTTAGAGCAAACCGAACAAAACGTTTTTGGATTCTCTCTATACGTTCAAAATGTACATTGTAACTTGGGGACCAAACTTGACTTGCATACTCTAAGTGAGGTCGCACAATTGCATAATACAGCGTTGTAGTTGTGATCATACTATTAAATTCTTTGGCTCAGCGTTTCATAAACGCGAGCATAGAAGATGCTTTTTTAAAAATGTAATCAATATGAACGTTAAACGATAGCTTAGAATCAATGCATATACCAAGATCTTTGACAGCATCTGCACGACTTAAAGCAGTATCTTTTATCTTATAATCAAAAATTAAATTATTCCATTTTCGCGAAAAGGTCATAGTTTGGCATTTATCTGGATTTAGAAACATATTATTTTTAGAACACCAAATTTCAAAGAATTTCAAATCAGACTGGAGCAGATCTGAATTGTCTTTAGCATTTATTGTTCTGTATATTTTCATGTCATCTGCATAGATAAGTAGATGAGAGTGTTTGATGATGTGGGTTACATCATTAATGGCTAAAATAAACAGAAGTGGACCAAGGTGGCTACCTTGAGGAACACCTGATTCAGCTGACAATACGCCTCGAAATCGTATTTGATAAGATCGCTCTGTCAGATACGATTGAATCCAGCTTACAAAAAATTGTGGAAAACCCATTAACTTTAGTTTAAATAGAATTAAGTTGTGTGGCAGTTTATTAAATGCTTTACTAAAATCAGTGTAAATACAGTCGACCTGGTTACCTGAATAAAATGAATTTAAGCAAAACGTTGTAAAATCGAGGAGATTAGACACAGTGGATCTGCCAGTAACAAATCCATGCTGACGAGTTGTCATAACCTTCCCACAGTGAATCTTCACACGATCATACACGAGTCGCTCAAAAAGTTTTGGAATCGAGGAGAGTTTCGCGATAGGCCTGTAGTTGTTTATATCGTTCTTACAACCTTTTTTAAAAATAGGACTTATAAAAGATTTTTTCCAAAAAAGTGGAAAAATACTTTCGCTAATTGATTTATTGAATAACATAGACAGTAGTTGACTTAGAACGGAGCCACATCGTGTTAACACTGCGGCAGGAATTCCGTCAGGTCCAGCATTAAAATCCTCATCGCTCAATCCAATATACTTTAAAATATCCTCTGAAGTAAAGAATATAGAATCCAACGAAACCCTGGTGTAGAGTTCATATATTCAAAGTACTCTTCATCAGGATTGAAAGAGTCTGAACAAAAGGACTCTTTAAAGAGATTGGCAAATAGACCACAAATTACGACAGGATCGTCGGTAAATCCGTCAGAGGTTTTAAACGATGAAGGGAATCCATCAGATTTTTTTTTTGTGTTTATGAAACCCCAGAATTTCTTCGGATCAGACAATATTCTCAGCTTAATACTGTCTAAATAATTTTGATATAAGGTAGCTGAGCAATTTTCAAAATCCAGAAACAAACGCTTGTAGATTTCTAGGTCGTTCAAGTCTAAGCTACAGACATATTTTTTCCATGCCCTATTCCTGCTGTTGCGAAGAATCTTTGACTTCTTTGTGTACCATGGGTAAGTACAATTTTTCGTAAATTTGAGGCTATATGGCACGGACAGAGAAAACACAGCAAAGATTTCCATATAAAAAAAATTAATTGAATCATCAAGAGTGTTATTATTAACATATGTGACCCGGTAAGTTAAAAGGGACCTATGGGTCGAAAAAATCGATTTTTACTTTTTTGGTGATTCTTATAGTAGACAACACGCACTTTCTAATGCAACAAACCACAGCTTTCTAGCTGCATAAGTTTTGGCAGAAACAAGTTTCAAGCCATAAAAGCGTTCAGGCGCATCAAAATCAACTTTTTAACTTCAAAGTCGTTTTTCTCCAAAACTTATTTTCCGAGCATAGGTCCCTTTTAACTTACCGGGTCACATATTCTAAAATAGCATGAAGTTTACTTTGAAGTAAATGATTCAACTTCAAAAAGTCAGCTTTTTAAAATTTAATTCATAAACTTTATCTATTGAGTTAGACTTAACTATATTATCCCTGTCTGATTTGTACCATATGTAATGGTGGATGGTATTCATCAACAGCAGTCAAAGCATGAGGGGCCCTCTCAACAATCACATTCTTACTGTCTGTAGTTAAGACCAGGTCAAGAAGTCTTTCACGACTATTATAAATACAACTCATTTGTTGTAAGTCAGAACATATATTATCAACAAATATATGCTCTTGGCGAGTCTTCGAATTAGATGCACAAAAAAATGTATCATCGTCAGAAGATTCCCATTTCAAGTCAGGCAGATTAAAATCAACTAACAATAAAATGTCGTCATTAACGTAAATTATGCTTATAACGTATTTTATGCCATCCGCAAGGCTTGCATAAACTTCTACATGTATGTATGACGACATTTAGGCACTCCTAACACAAATCAAATAACACAAATCGCCTTGAGAATATTCTACCTATTTTTGTACCAAATTTAATTATTCTAGCATCAATATATATCGGAATTAAGCATATTAAATTAAATGCCACTTCCATTTTTGCATTAGTATATGAACACAACTAACTCATCTTTTAAAAAACTTTCATAAACCTAGCGATCACCCTGTTGTTTAATCCTTACTACATTTTGATAAATGCTTAAAAAATATCTTTTCCCTTTTTCAACGAACAAAACTACAGCAATCAATCGTAAAATCAATGCAAATATTTATCCCTTTCTTTAAATATGTTAAATACAAAAATCCCTTTTTTGAAAAATTCCCCTTAAATCAAAGAAATGAAACACCTTTGAAACAAATTTTGAGAGTTGTGCGGAATTCAAGCTCAAAAGTAAAAAAAGTTTTATTTTATAAGAAATAACAGAGATTCAAAATTGCCAAATCGTGGATAATCTGCTCTGTGACTATGGAGAAGAGATTCTGTTTTCGGCGTAACCCATGTCTTTAATTTCCTTTGTATTCAATTCAAATAAGAAATAAATAAAAATAATTAAACACAAAAGAAATTACGGGTTCTTTATTTTGTGGGTGAGTTTGTTTATTTTTAATGCTTCATGCTACATTTAAATGAGTTGATTCTAGTTTTTTTTTTAATGAATTCAAAATTTAAAAATTCTCAATTCCTCAACCTTAAAACAACTCAAAATGGAGTCAGTACGACTTTTCAAGCAAAACCAATTTTTGAAGTAAATTAAACACACAAACGGAGTTAAATATAGTTTTACAGCTTTGGCAAAATACCATGCACGAAAAGAGTTGAATTGACTTTGAATATGAATTTATTTATTCCGCTGTTTTTTTGGGTGTAAGTGCTTTTTTTTATGCCGGCTGAAATTCAAAAGAAGAAGGATAATCATTTAGAGTCAATGTCGTTTTTAAGAGCCGGCAAAATAGCAAAATAGTATAAAAATACAAAAACTACAAATTCATCACATCAGTAAAACGACATGTGTAAATTGTGCTCGAATACCGGATTCCGAGACTGTGCGGTCTATAACTCCAAAGCTATTTGATATCTCAAATCTGAGTTTTATGGGAGGTGCCACGACCCCTTGTTAAACACCATACAATGTTATCAGTTAAACTTCATGTGTAAATTGAGTTCAAATACTGAATTCCTAGACTGTGCGGCCTATAACTCCAAAGCTATTTGATATCGCAAATTTCCCAACGCCCATAAGATGTTATCAGAAAAACGGCACGTGCAAATTGTGGTCGAATACCAAATTACATGGCTGTGCGAACTATAACTCAAAAGCTATTCGATATCTCAAATTTAGGTTGTATGGGAGGTGCCACGCCCACTTGTATAACGCCCATAAAATTTTATCAGTAAAACAGCACGTGTAAATTGTCGTCGAATACTGAATTACGAGACTGTGCGAATTATAACGCAAAAGCTATTCAAAATCTCAAGTTTGGGTTGTATGGGAGGTGACACGTCCACTTTGTTAAACACCATACAATATTATCAGTTAAACTTTATGTGCAAATTAAGTTCGAATACTGAATTCCTAGACTGTGCGGCCTATAACTCCAAAGCTATTTGATATCGCAAATTTCCCAACGCCCATAAGATGTTATCAGAAAAACGGCACGTGCAAATTGTGGTCGAATACCAAATTACATGGCTGTGCGAACTATAACTCAAAAGCTATTCGATATCTCAAATTTAGGTTGTATGGGAGGTGCCACGCCCCTTGTCCAACGCTGTCCGTACTACGACTAAAACCTAAGCATGAATGCAAGCAACCAATTTGGAATCAAGTTTCATAGCGATAGGATGAACGTCATAGAAATGTATTCAGGACACACAAACAAACAAACGTACATTCATTTTTATATATATAGATATAAATAAGGAAAGAAGCTTAAAGCGTAGGAGCATGGCCCGACCAGGATTTTAACCAGGGACCCCTGGGTGATAGTCAAGCGCGCTACCACTAGACTAATGAGGCCGCGGACACTGTGTTATAGGTTAACAAATTTTTATTTACAAAAAAAAAAAAATGTTTATACATATATGAAATAAAAAGTTTTGTAGGAAGTTGGAATGATAAGTTTTGTATTATAACCCACATCAAAAAAATAATTGAAAAAAGTTGAATTTTTAATCTTCTCACCTGTATAACTTCGCTTTCCATACTAACTGGTAAATCCAAAACAACATTACGGCGCTTTATTAGTTGCTGTTCTCGTTTTTGCTTCCTAATTTGAACACCTTCTTCCTCGCGACGGCGACGCATTTCAGATGAGTCGAGGCCAACATTTTTATAACGATGCCTGTGCGTAGTTGACATGTCTAAAAACAAAATTGTATATTTATATTTACATTACTTAATATATATTTAACAAATAAAATGTTCTTGTTATTTTCAAATAATGGCCATGAAATTCCCAACTATATGTTGACTATCATTAGCTTACAGCAATAGTTAAACATTTTTTTCTTGGGCCGATAGCTTTTGCTGCTTTATTGTTTTTATTGTTTATAATGGTATTTCATTTAAATAAATAAATAAAATAAAATGAAAATTTTTCTCACTGAGCTTTATATTGAATAGAAAATATGTTCTCCAAATTCTTCTTCAACTCTCTTTAGTCTAGAACGGCATTGTCATAAAGATATACATTAGACCGTACCACTTTTTCAACGTTTTTCAAAAGTTCTCGGGACACGTTGATTTCTGTTTCTACTCTTAAAACATGCATTTTGGTATATAACACATTATTAATATTAACAAAAGGTAAATGGTCGCGCAAAAGGCTTAAAGAGTTTTAGCTAAAAATTCATTATTTAAAAAAAGGAAAATTCGTATTCAGTATTTTGCATATAACTAAGAAACTAATAAAACAGTTTTTACCACTTAGCACTTGTTTTCGGGAACTTTTCGAAAAAGTGGGAACAGTCTAATTGTTATTGACTACAGAAAGTTGAATGCAGTCACAAATTCGGACCGTTATCTCGTGCCTGATTTCAACGACGTTTTACCATGTCTCAGCCAGAACAAATAGTTTTCAATAATTGAATTAAAAAGTGGCTTTCACCAGATTCCCCTGAAGAAATCTGATGTTGAAAAGACAACATTTTTAATAAATCAAGGAAAGTATAAGTTCAACAGCCTGCCATTCGGTTTGAAGAATGCACATGCGATATTTATTTATTTATTTATTCATTTATTTATTTATTTATTACGGTTTCTTAATAAGCCTAATTCAGATAGCTTAACAAGCTTACATAATTTATCTTATAGCTAATGTTTTACAATAACAGTATAATTTATTTTTAAACTAGCGGGCCCGACAGACGTTGTACTGCCCCAATTCAACTAATTTCTTTTTGATAATTTTTCATTTAGTGAATTTTTGAAAAATGTGGAAGTGTCCAAACAACGTGCCACTCGAGCCACATATGCCATACGTTTCTTTTTGAAGCTTCAATTCATGACTATAAAAAATTGTCAAAGCATTTTTATTTAATTGTGGGTGGTAAAAGGGGGTATGGTTATTTTTTTTAACCGAGATATTAATCTTAATAACATATGTTGTATATTTGGTGGCCCAAGGTGTTTCCGTTCCTGTGATGTTAAGAGACACAGCATGAACAATTGTGTATACATAGAAGGGCGGTAAAAACAGGCGTAACAACATTTATATATACAGTGACCACTACTGGGTCTCATAGCACATATATACGAAGTTTCATTATAAAACGTGAAAAACTCGGTAATTATAATACTTTCTGAAAAGTGGACATAGTTATATTGTAGTTCGACCACGCCCATTTTTAGCTGAGTTGCCAAGAGTAACCATACGAACTAAATTATGAAATTTTTTTCCAATACAGCAAAAATCGTCTAAAACATAGCATTTCAATTAATTTGTGGGCGGTTATAGGGGTAATGAACCATTTTGTATGGCAACTTTCGTTTTTTTTATAACTTTAGATATGAACCTTGATAACAGATGTAATTTTGACCAACTGTTCGGGCTGAACAAAGCAATAAACTTCAAGACTTGTGAGTGAGATACGTGGATACGTTGAGGGTTTATTTCACTGTAAATTTATAAATTAATATTAAATTGACCAAATTATAAAAGCTTACATTTTGTTTCGCCATGTCGTTAAATTTAAAAAAATCAAAAATAAAGAGCAAAGGAAAAGCAAGCTTTTTGCTTACATATTTTCAGATTTACATTAATCAAAGAATATAAAAGAATGTTATCGGTAATTTTGTAGTTCAGTGTTGCTGTGTATCCGCAACATTCTCTCTCTCGTGAAGATCCTGCGGGGCTTCAACCTCCAAATCTAGTATTGCCAGCTTCGATATCGGACGTCTCAATATTCCACTGCTAGTCTTCACGTCGGCAAGTCGAATATGCCCATCTTTGGCTGGTATTGTGCTTATCACCCTTCCCCGCCACCAGCTGCTTCTCGGCATATTTTCGTCGCAAATTAATGCCAGGTTACCTTTTTGAATACGTTTTTGAGTAATGAACCATTTTGTCCTCCTGGTTGTCGTCGGTAAATACTCCCTCATTCATCGATGCCAAAATTTATTTTTAAATTGCTTGCTAATCCTATATTGCTTCCGTGAACAAATCGGTTGGTCGTCTCCAGGCGTTTGAGTTGAATTAGTAGTGCCCAAAAGAAAGTGGTTCGGCGTCAAAGGATTCGAATCTTCGCACGCCACTGGTATATGTGTCAGAGGGCGGCTATTAACTATATTTTCAGCCTCAATCAATGAAGCTGCGAAGCGTCTCGACGTGTGGGGCTGACTCCTTTAAGGTAACCGCTAATACTCGTTTGGTCGATTGAATGAGACAGCATCCGCCACTGCTAGGATTTGCCGGACAATTGACAATTGCCAGACAATCGACAACTCTGTTTGTAAGTAGTTCATATCTAAAAAATCCTTGATTCTTCTTAGCTCACCATCCAACCGTGCCCACAAAGTTTGTGCCCATGTCTGAGCGTATTTTCACTGGGACGCCACGCCTGTTTATAAAATTCCTTATGCATAAAATGCATGTATCAGTCGATAGATCAGCCGCAAGCTCGATGTGTATGGCTCGGATAGTCATACAAGTGAATAACGTTGCCCATCTCTTTTCACGCCTTCGTCCTATCGTAACGTATAGAAGCCCAAAGTAGTCCACGCCAGTAAAGGTAAATGGCCTAACGAATGCTGTGACCCGATCTCTCGATAGCTGGCCCATGAGCGTTCGTTTAGGCTGCACACGGTTGATTTTAAAAAATTGACATGTTGACTTTATCCGCTTAACTACGGCGCGCAAGTGAGGAACCCAAAACTTTCTTCGAACTTCATTTATAACGATTTCGTTATTTTGATTATAGAATCTATCACGGTATTCTTTCACCATGAGTTCAATCAAAACATGACGGCTTGGAAGTATGGTTGGGTGTCGAGTCGACTCAGGCAGCGCCAAAGCATAATTTAGTCTTCCTTCAACACATAAAATGCCATATTCATTTAGGCCTAGGTTAAGCGTGAATATTTCACTATCACTTGATACCATCCCGTTCTGTTGTAAATCATAAATTTCTTTGCCATAGCTCTGCCTATGCACACATCGACAAAATGCTCTCTCCTCCTCGTACAGCTCAACCGCAGTCAGTACGCTTTCCAGGCGATAGTTTTTATTTTTACATTTTATTTGTATAAGCCTCAGCATCCACGCAACTATCCTTTTAAGGCGAAGAAAGCTCGAAAATCGCGATAAGTCCATAAATATTTGGCCGGGCACTACTAAAAGGCATCTGCGTTTTTCTTCATCTGTTGATTGCTCGTGGGTTGCATCGGACTTTGGCCAAAACTCCTCGGTTTTCATTAAAAATTCAGGGCCAATCACTCATTGATTCTCAGGAACAAACTCCACTGGATACACTGTTCGCGTCACTGCATCAGCTGGGTTCAGCTTTGTCGGCACCCAGCACCAGTTATTTTCGCTTGTCATCTCTAATATTTCACCAATACGATGCGCCACAAATGGCTTGCACTGTCTATGATCGGATTTTATCCAGCTAAGCACCTTTCTTGAGTCACTCTAGCATACTATTTTTGAAATTTTCAACCTATGGCTTTCTATAATTGTATTTTTCAACCGTGCGCCCAATACAACCGCCTGTACTTCAAGCCGTGGCACTGATAAAAGTTTTAAAGGTGCACATTTTGTTTTATGGCGAGTAACAGCGGCGCAGCTTAAATCGTTCGACCAGTGGAAGCTTTATGACCCGTTGTGTAAACCGGCCAAATATTCGTTTATGTATATCTTCGTCCCAGTTAACAACCTATCTCCACACATCCTGTAACATAACCTTCCCAAAAATCAACAAGGTGGCGATCATGCTAAACGGATCAAAGACCGATATGAATAGACTTAGAGCTCCCGTTTTGTCGGGCACCTTGAGGCGGATACGATCATTGGGTCAACCTTGTGCAGATAGAGCTTGAATATGAAACTATCATTAATAGTGTCCCAGTACATTCCTAAAATCTTGTCTACTTTGTCATTAGTATCCATTTTGTCCATCAAATGCTCACTTAATGCACGTCCATTTAATTGATCTTGTACTAATGAAGAATTCGAAATGAAACCACGCAGTTTGAATCCAGCCTTAAGATGTAAATTTTTTACGGCTTCACCAAATTTAAGCGCCTCCTCTTCGCTACAAAAGCAGCTCACAAAATCATCTACGTAGTGGCTATTAACGATCTCCTCTATAACTTTCGGCTGTCCAGATGCGTTTTCATGTGCGTTTTTATTTTTAACAAATTGTGCACTGCACGGCGAACAGGCGGCTCCGAAAATCATGGATTCCATAACGTAAAAATCTGTTGGCTTCTGTGTGTTGTTGCCTCTCTAAAGAAAGCGCTGCGAGTCTTGATCATGTTTAGACATTCGAACTTGCAGATACATTTATTTTATATCCGCGCATAGTCCTATGCTTTTTTCGCGAAATCTAAATAAAATTCTATTTTCATCTGGTCCTTTCATCAATTTTGAATTTAAAGATATTCCATTTACCGCGGCAGCCACATCGAAAACCAGCCTCAATTTACCAGTTTTGTTTACATTATACACCGCAAAGTGTGGCAATTACCACGTTCGACTACTGGTAAATGCTGCTTCTGTTGGCGACAACTTTCTAGCATTACCTTTAGTCATATAACTCGTCATCGTAGTATCTGTGTAGGCTTTGGCAAATTCTTGATCTTTGGCCATCTTACTATTGAGTATAACCGACGCTCGGCCATTCGATAGCTATCTGGCAAAACTATATCGTCATTCTTCCATAGAAGAATATCGTCTCATATCGTTTACCTATCATTTTTGTTGTATTATTTAAGATATTTCGCGCTCGTATGTTATCTTTAGACTCTAATTGTTTATTTGGAAAGGAAACTCAAAAAATTTTTTAGTCGCGAAGTAATCCTCTATTATTTCTTTCACTGTCGCATGTAGCAACACGGATAATTGATTTGCGGTAGATAAATCTACTCCTGATGGCCTTCCATATATCAACCAACCGAGGGGTGTTTCAGCAGCTATAATAGCTGGGCCACATTTAAAACTTTTCAAGTTGGCAATCAAATGACAGCTATCTTATCCTATTAACAACTGTGATTCTGCGTTCATATATCCCGCTATTGGGAAATTTTGTAGCTGATCGTATTCGTTTTGAATATCACCCAAGTTGACAGTCTGCTTTGGTAGCTCCAAGACGGGTACGGTACGCGCGTGAATATTATACCATTTATCTTTTCCAATATCTCTTATGTCGATATTCACTGACATCGATGATAATTCAGTTGACCTTCCGCCAAACCATTGCAGAGAGAGCGGCTGTTTTTTCCCTTTGTAGCGTAACTCACGTGCGAATGACTCATTTAATAAGGTCGCAGATGAGCCCCCATCCAAAAATGCGAATGTGTTAATAACTCTGTTGTTTATACCTTGTAGCTCTACAGGTAGCACCTTAAATAGCAATTTGGTCGGTCTGAAACCTGATGGCCTATTTAGCACAGTATTAAGTTGGTGTTTCTTGGGTCTATTACGATCTTCAGTTTTAGCATGAAGCGTTGAATGGTGAATCATTTTGCACCCATCCACATTGCAGACCTTTTTACGATTACAATTAAATACATTGTGACCCTTAGACAAACAGCTGAAACAACTTACTTTTTTTTTACAGTTTCGCATTTTTTATTCATCTCATTTTTCAAAAATTTATCGCATTGCGTGAAAAGATAACTTCCCTGATATTCATAGCACGAAAGTATTTTTGGTTTTTCATTTGAGACTTCATCTTTAATGGTAATAATAGGTTTCGTACCACCACGTTGCGCAATGATTTGGGCTCTTCCAGCGGTCGGTGTCGTGAGCTGCATACCAACCGTCGCCATTGATATGACCCTGGCTACTTGATTTATCCACTCAGAAAAATTTATGAGAGAAGGATATGGTTTTATGAGCGTCGCATACGATGTCCACTCTATTCTTTTCATCAAAGGCATCTTCGACGTGAGCTCCTCTAAGTAAGCTAAATGTGGCATCAGTGGCTGTAGGCATAGAGATATATGTGGCTTGAGCTGCCAAAGGCGAGAAATAATATGGTGGAGCAGTTGACACAGGCGGCGATCTTTTTGTGGCGACAGGTGCTACTGGCTGAGATAAATGTGTGGTTTGAGCTACCACAGGCGAGTAAAAATGTGACCCCGCGGCTGACACAGGCGACGAATTATGTGTGGCAGCAGCTGTAGCTGGGTCCAGCTTGGTTCCGTGCACATAGTTGTTACAGATAAAATAGAATGAGTAACAAGACTTACCGATGATGTTGTGAATTCTTGGGATGAACTGACGCTCTCAGGCGGAGAAGGGTGCAAGGCAATGGTTCTGTTTTTTAACTGTTCCTGGAACTGTTCCTTACATTCGCTTTCGATTAACTGTTGTGAAGTCTGTAGTTGACTTTGCTTCGTTTTCTCAATACGCTTCAATCAGTTCACCAATCAGATTGTTTGTTGTGTCCTCGGGATTCGATTGTATCATAGTAGTGTCGGTGCTGGATTCTTTTCCATTCTCTTCATCCGAATGGTGCTCTGGCGTTGATGTGCCGGACATGTAGAGTTTGAAGTTTTTCAAGTGTTCTGGAAGTTTTCCAAGTGTTCTGGAAGTTTTCCTTTATTAATGCGCTCGCTTTTGCGCATAGCCTTGAACACTCAAGTGAATGACGTACGTGACTTCACACACCGCGGCGATGACGCTCCAATGCAATTAGGCAAAATTGAAATAAAATTGTTCGGGCTGAACAAAGAAATAAACTTCAAGACTTGTGAGTGAGATCCGTGGATACGTTAAGTGTTTATTTCACTGTAAATTTATAAATTAATATTAAATTGACAAAATTATAAAGCTTACATTTGTTTTCGCCCTGTCGTTAAATTTAAAAAATCAAGAATAAAGAACAAAGGAAAAGCGATTGCTTACATATTTTCAGAGTTGCATTGATCAAAGACTATAAAAGAATGTTATCGATACTTTTGTAGTTCAGGGGCCCTACTCTGTATTTCGACTCGAATCTTATTTCATTCGGAAACGAAAAATTGGTACTCTGTAATTCGAAAATAGGAATGCAATTTCCGAATTTCAAATTCACATCAACAATCGGATTTTTCGTACTTGCTATCTCGAATTTAACTGTCAATTCTATTCGATATTAGGAATTTTTTTTCGATAGAGTGAAAATTCTTGAAACTAGCCACCTAAAACAAGAAGTCGTAATTTCTATATCTTTTATGAATATTAATGAAGTGTATATAAAAAAAAAAGAAATTGGAATTTTTTAAGTTTTTTTTTCAATGAGTTACAAAGAATTTAGTTTTAGGCCACTGTTTTAGAAAAATTATTTTGCTAACGGCTTGTTAAAATATCTTGATTTTTGGGCCAAATACTCGTAATACACGTTAAATTACAAAAATGATTTTTTTTTAAATTTTTTTTTCTTTAAAATTAATAAGTTTTTTATAAAAAATTTTTAAAAATAAAAACGTTCTGAACCTCATAGAAAATTTTTAAAAAAATATAACATACTAATACAAATTTAGAAATAATACAAAAAAATTAAAATGATGTATTCTCCATAAACAAGTCTATTATGAAATGTTTTAAATCTGCACAACCTGTCTGACGCGAGCCATACAGAGCACTGCACAATGGAATGATTGGTACAAACTAGAGGGAATAAATTATTTTGATGACGTTTTTAGTGATTTAGGCACAGAAAAGTAAAAAAAAAGGGGTTTTAAATATTTGGACAAGTGGGCGTGACACCTCCCATACAGATCACATTTTTAGCAATATCTAGAAAACCAGTAACGCCACAACAACAGAAGCTTAGGCAATCATCAAATACGTTATTTGAAGGATATGTGCCAAATTAAGGCATGATTGGACAAGTGGGCGTGGTACCTCTCATACAACTGAAACACCTTTTTTGGAGAAAAAGTAAGAGATTGTCCTTTTTTATAATGGCACGTGTCTTTTAAATAGCGTATTTTAATATTTTTTTCAAGATTTGTTTTTGTTGTATTACTGGTTCTCAAGATATTGCGAAAAATGTGTTTCAGTTGTATGGTACCACGCCCACCCAGTTTTTTTTAGCTGACCACGCGAGGGACTTTTCTATGCTCCTCGCAGAGTAAGTTTTTGTTGTTGTCTTCGTTTCTGTCATCGCCGATATCCTGTCCCATTAGTTACGTTTGTAAGTAGGGTTGCACAGTGGGCTAAATTGTGCTGAAGTAAAGGCATAACTCTGACTTCAGTACTATTGTATTGCTCATGTTGTGCAATTCTCTTGCAGCCGTAACTAATTACCTTGTATTCCCTTATTTGTTTAATATTTGCATGGTGCGGAAATCTCGGGTCATTTTCGCATAGATTTTTGCAATATTCGTCGACTGAGGACGAATTTTTTCTCGGTATATGTTCATTGTACTCTATATAGGCCTCAAATAATGGCACTGAGCGAGACCCAGGTGGCCAAGGATGCAGATCCACTGTATTTTCATATACCTGGGTACCATTTACTGCCATTATTTTCTTTGCATAGAGGCATCGCCCTTTTTATTAGAATGGATGTAGCGTACCAGTGTGAGAGGAGTCTGAACGTGACCGATCCAGAGTTTAGCTCAATGTGGGTTAGGTTCAGGCTTCGCTCTCACTTGCTGCATTTGTTTTATTTATAGAAGTCCGAATCTAGGGAGAGAGCCCACTTTAAACAAACTGGACTCTCTCTCTCTGATTCGATTACGCATATTTTGGGATTGTTTCCTGACAGTGAGATCGTTGTAGCAGGCGTTCTGACGATGTTCTCAACCCTGCTTGGTTACGTCACTCGGGCCCATTGACACCCGTGGGGCAATATGTTGAGCTATTTGCTGAATCGAACCAATTGATTCAACTAGTGAAGGAACCCACTTTTTCCCTCAAAGTGATATGCATAGCCATAATACCCTTGACCTTTTTCTGACTTTACATCATGAAAAATATGATGTGAGTGTCAACGCACCTCTTGGTAACTCGGACCATCTTTGAATTAGCTCAAATTCTTGAATGGTTGGCTTAAAAGATACCTTGCTGAAATTACTGCTGTTATACTGTTTCATCCATCCAGTGGACAAACCAAGGTTAGTGCTGGTAGATTTGACTAATGTGACAATTTGTTGTTTGCCTTGCATCGTGATTTTATCATTCTTTATTGTGCAATCCGGTCGAAGTTCAATCAACCCGCTGTGCTCTAGATCTAATTAGTGCGTGTCTTCACCGCATACAGCATTGAGTCTTATTGTGTTAAGTATGGCATAAATTCATTTGTTCGGCTGATTTAATTGGTACCATAGCGTTGTCTCCTCCATCTTGTCTAAGACACATCTAGGATTGGCTTGTTTGTTGATTAGGTCTATCTCGCATTTGCTGATTTCTGATGATGTCTGATATGTTGCTTGTCCATTTTTGTAAATAAGCTCGTTTTCACTCAGGGCCAGGCATGCGTCCAGTTGAGATTGCAATAATGGGAGATATTCGCTATGATGTGGGCTGATTGCTAGATACTGTGTAGATAATTTTACTGCTGATAGTGTCTTGTTTATAACAGCCACGATTGGTATGAGGTGTACTAGCTAAATTTTCTCTAGGATCTGCTAGAGGAAGTTCGATGCTGAATATAATGTGGTACTTTGCAACTACTCCATTGACCTTAATGAGTTTGTAGAGTTCAAGTACGTTCTCCTGGTAGATCGGCAGTTGTAACGGGCTATAACTAGTGTCCGACCATAACCGGAATTTTGGCCGAAACCGAATATTCGGCCATTTTATAATATTCGGCCGAAAACGAAACTGGTTATTAATATGAAAATTTAAGTTTTTACAAATAATTTTTTTTTTTACTAAAAGGAAACAAAAGTACTTTTATACACATAAGAAAGAAATTAAATATATAAAATAGTATTGCTTGAATATTGAAGTTTATAATAATTAATTGAAGTTTACTATAATAGTAAATGAGATAATTTTTTATTTAATTTTTTATTACAAAATTATTGCATACTTTATATCTTATATCTTCGGTGCGCACTCAAAATAGTATGCACCTACAATGTACATTTTTACAGAACTACAAAACGAAGTATTTTTGTTTTTTTAAGGTTAAATATTATAAAAATAGAAATATTTCGTTTTCTTTTCCTTTATTTCATACACACAGAATTCGTGTGTAAGTGTAATTATCAATTTTTGGCTTCAGTACCTATAAAACTTTAATATTAATTGCAATAGAGATGATAAAATCGAAAATGATAGTATCGAACGCATAAAATTAACGAAAATGTTTTGAGTCAACACAATAAATCAAATTATAGATGAATTCAATATTTTTGTTTTGTACAATGCTTTGTAAATATTTTTATTAAACCAAACTTATGTATTTGAATTAAATGACTGATGCAAGAAATTTGTACCAAAAATTTCGGCTAGTTTCGGCTATTCGGCCTCAATATGGCTCAATATGAAACTGACAAAAAGGGCCGAAACTGGCCGTAACCGAAACCGAAACTGAATATTCGGTCAGATACTACTAATAAGACATAGTTAGCGCCGTTGTTGGTCAATACATTGACTTTAAATTTTGATTGGTCAGTACTTGTGTCACCGGTTGTTGCTGACAGGTTCTGAAATGGTTGGTTGAACTTCCGACTGTTAGATTTCTGTATATTGAATTGATTTGCATTCTCGTTGTGTAGTAATGTGTGATGCTTCCTTGGACACTTAGAGCAGTTCCGTGATCTATATGCGTTCCCTTGATGTCTAGGTGTTAGACAGTTGACACATATGTATAATAGCTTGCATGCGTAATGGAGTAGCTTGCGTGAAAAGGAAATGTAGCTATTATAAATGTAGCTAAACAGGCTGTCTAGTCCACTACATAATTTACTTTTACAGAGTTGTTGCTGTTGCTATTTTCTTTTGTAAATTACGTGTCCTCATTAGCTCAAAGCTCATTATAACCTTGTAAGATCATGAAAAGGTCACAATTTAATTATAAATCTAGAAGTTTTCTGGTAGAGCCCAACCAAATACAAGTAAAATTGACTAACTTGTGTGCAACAGGCACATCAATATATAATCTTAATTTTGAATCAAAGCTTGAATAAAACTTTGTCACGCCACCTGGTGCCACCAAAAAAGCGATCCAATAAGGGCATGGTAAAGTTCTAAAGCTTAAAAGTCACGCCGCCTGGTTATTATCGCCAAACAAGCGATTTACCAAGAAGGGGATTAGAGCAACTCTAATAAAGGTAAAGGCTTGCACGTAAAACAATTCGTTGTTCACAGCTGAATCACTCAATACTGAAGAGCTATTTCAATAATACAGCTATTTCCGAAACAAGCTGTCTAGTCCGCTATGTGATTAACTTTTACAGAGTTGTTGCTGTTGTTGCTTTCTTTCATAAATTACTTGACCTAAAGCTCATTATAACCGTGTAGTTAGTATCTAAGAATGTTTGATACTCAGGTACAGTCACTTCAAAGAACATTTTATTTACTTCTAAAACTTATTGATAATTTTATTTTTGCCACTATCCATAGCCTATATAAACATAGGTATATTTGCTGTATAAAGCAAACATTATAATCATTGAATTATTCTCATAATAATAACATGTTTAATACTTGCAAATATTTAACTACTCACCCTATATCGGACCTTCAGTTCGAACATCTACATTTAACATACTTACATACATATATTTGGTGCAAACTTTTATATATTTTGTTTAAATTTAATTTTTTTTATTTCAAAACTTTTTTATTTTATAACTTTTTATTTGGCTACAATTTTCTTCGAACAAATTTATGATACTGAAATTTTCAAAATGAAAATTTCTGAAATTATACTAACTGAATACAATTCAAAATGTTTTTTTATAACAAGTGTTTTATAGGCAAGTGTAAGTAAAATACGTTATTAATAAAACTAAAGGTAAGTACCATATAACAAAGAGGTAAGTATTAATGTAACTAAAGGTAAGTACAATATAACAAAAGGTAAGTATTAATGTAACTAAAAGGTAAGTATCAATGTAACGAACAGGTAAAATAGGCTGTAGAGATTTTTCTATGTGGTGATGTAATAGGGCACCACATTATTCCCCCTCCTCAAATGAATTTTGTTGTATTTCTGAGTAAATTAAAATGTACCTTTCTTTTAGATAGTGTTGTAGTTGTTGTGTCTGTATTAATTGCTGCTGGTTTTAAACGGTCTAAACTAACTGTAGTATGAGTGTTATTTTTGAGTATTGTGAAGTATTTTGGGTTTCGGTTGATTACTTCAAAAGGACCATCATAGGGTTCCTTGAACTTGCTGTGTATGGTGTCGTTTCTAACGAAGACAAATTTACAAGTGTTGAGTTCCTTAGGTACGTGTTGTTGGAATTTTGTGTTATGGTGTGAAATGAGTGATTGTTTGTTTTCGACTACTTGTTTAATTTTTGGAAGCATCTCTGAAGGGTTTAAAGTTTCATTGTTGCGAATTACTATTTGTTTCGGTAATCTGAGCGGCTGGCCAAAGACCATCTCAGCTGGCGACGCTTTGATGTCTTCTTTGACTGAGGATCTAAGGCCCAGAATAACTAGTGGCAACTCTGTGAACCAATTTGTCTGGTTGTTTGTTGCGATAAGGGAAACCTTTAACTGGCGGTGAAAACGCTCTACCATGCCGTTGGCTTGTGGGTGGTAAGCCGAAGTAGTTATATGTTGGCAACCGAGATTTTTGAGAAATGTGTTAAATGTCGTGGATGTGAATTGTGCTCCTCGATCAGAGGTAACCTTCAATTTAACTCCAAAACGTGAAATATACTCTCTTTGAAGAGTGTCGACTATCGTGTCGGTGTTTGTGTCTTTTAGCGGATATGCTTCTGGGCAACGAGTGTTCCTGTCGACTACGGTAAGTAGGTATCTATACCCTTTTGAAATTGGCAAAGGACCGACTATATCAACGTGGATATGTTCGAAACGGCCGTGTGGTATGCTGATTTTGTGTGGTGTTGTCTTCGTGTGCTTGTGTATTTTTGAGCGTTGACATCTAACGCATTCTTGTGCCCATTTGTTAACGTGTGTGTTCATATTCGGCCAGAAATATCTTTGTGTAAGTAATCGCCGTGAGGCTCGTGTACCAGGATGTGCTATGTTGTGTAGTTGTTCGAATACTTGCTTTCGTAAAGTCTGTGGTATGTAAGGTCGTGTTAAAGAATTTTTCTGTTCGCACCAAATTTTAATGTTGAGTACCGGTATGACTATCTGTTCGAGCTTGTATCTGTGGCTATTTAGTATATCTTGCAGCTCTGTGTCTGTGTTCTGTTCTTTATGTAGCGTTCTCAGGTTGATGTCTGTGCAGGCAAAAGCTTCTATTTCAGCTCGTGAAAGTGCATCTGCTACAGTGTTTTCTGAACCTTTAATGTGTTTAATGTCATGTGTGAATTGTGCGATGTATTCTAAGTGTCTTGTTTGTCTGGGACTGCGTTCTGTTTGTGAATGTATAGCGTTAATCAGTGGTTTGTGATCTGTGTATACCGTAAAATTGTTTCCTTCTAGGTAGTGTCTAAAGTGTTTGATGTTTAAGTATATGGCTAGTAATTCTCTGTCGAATGTACTGTATTTCGTTTCTGACTTTGATAACTTTTTTGAGAAAAAGGCTAATGGTTCTAATGTACCGTTATTGCGTTGTTGTAAAACGCCGCCAATGGCTGTGTTCGATGCGTCTACGGCAATCGATAATTTTGCATTACTACTGATGTGATTGTGTAGTGTTTCCTTTGCAAAACTATCTTTGATTGTTGTAAATGCCTGTAGTGTGTTCTCTGTCCAGTGTAACTGTTTGTTTTTTGTTTTTGATGCTACGGTGACCATGTCATAAATTGGGCCTAGCATGTGTGCGAGTTTTGGGATACAACGGTGGTAGTAGTTTGTCATGCCTATGAATTTTTGCATTTGTTTGACTGTGGTGGGTTGTGGGTAGTCTCGTATGCACTGTGTACGTTCTTCTGAAGGTCGGATACCTTGTTTAGAAATGTTGTAACTGAGGAAGTTTATGTCTGATGCTCCGAACGTGCATTTGTTAGGTTTAATGTTTAAGCCGTATTCTGAAAGTCTTTGGAAAACTTGTGTTAAGTGTTTTATGTGTTCTGTCTCGGTCTCGCTAGCTATAAGTATGTCATCTAAATAAACGAAAATGAAATCTAGTCCCTGTAAGACTTCGTGTATAAATCTTTGGAATGTTTGTGCTGAATTTCTCAAGCCGAAAGGCATTCGGAGAAATTCGAACATTCCGAAAGGTGTTGTTATTGCTGTTTTGTGGATGTCGCTAGGAGCCATCGGTATCTGGTGATATGCTCTGACCAGGTCAATTTTTGAATAAAAGTTTGTGTTATGTAAGTTGATGGAAAAGTCGTGTATATGTGGTAAAGGGTAACGGTCAGGTACAGTAATAGCGTTCAGTCGTCTGTAGTCGCCACATGGTCTCCAGTCATTTGGTTCGCGTTTGGCTACAAGGTGTAGTGGAGAAGAAGTTTTCGAGTCAGACGGTCTACAAATTCCTGACTTGACTAGAAAGTCGAATTCTTGTTTTGCGATTTTTAATTTTGATAGGTCTAAACGTCGTGGTCGTGTGAATGGTAACTGTCCTTCTGTAACTATGTGGTGTACTGTTTTGTGTTTGATTGGTGCAGTGTAGTTTGGTTCTGTGAAGAGTGAAGGGAATTGTTTGAGTAACTGTGTGTATTTATCGTCGAGTGTAAATAGTTTTGGTAATTGTGTTTCAGAATACCTCGAAATTGCGTTGACGGATAATTTTGTAAGGGGGTCTATGAGTTTTCTGTGTTTTAGATCTATTAGAAGTCCATATTTGGTAAGAAAGTCTGCGCCAATGATAGGTCTTGCGATATCTGCTAATATGAAAGTGAAAGGAAATTCTCGTCTGAGTTTTAAATTTACGTTTAACAATTTTTTTCCGTAAGTCGATATTGCTGTGCCATTAGCAGCTTGGAGTGTCAAATCAGATTTTTTATAAATTTTGAATTTGGAGGATGGCAATACGGAAACTTCAGCGCCACTGTCGATTAAGAAATTTAAGTTATTGTCCTTGTCAAATATGAATAAACGGCGTGTTAGTGTTATAGAACTCCCATCATTAGCCGTTGCAATGATGGTGTTTTTTAGTTTAATGTGTTTGGTGTATTGTGGTTTGGTGTGGATGTCGTTTGAACATACGCGCATGGTTGTTCGCATCGTCTGGCCGCTCTGCCAAATTTGTAGTGGTACCTACAAACCCAATTGGCCGGTCTTTGCTGTGACCCTTCTCTTCTAGGTGAACGACGTCTGGAGTACCTTTGGAAGTTTGAGCTTTGTGATCGAGAACGTTCACTTCTCAGTTCTTGTACCTCCAGTGCCAACTTATTAAAGTTTTCTAAAATTTTGGATGTGGTCTCCGCGAAACGTTGGGTAATTGCCATTACTTCTTCTGAGCCGGAAGCTGGTTTTTTAGACATGGTAGAAATTTCGCTACCAGCCATGGCTTCCCATAAGTCATCTGCTAGTTTTAAGAGGACCTCTAGTTCTCTGTGTCTGGACCCGGTCAAGGCGATATTTAGACTTTTTGGCAACTTGCGTAGCCATATTTTGTAGATTAAATCGCCACTGACTGTTGATCCCGCTAGTAGAAGAAGTGACCGGTAGAACTGAGATGGCCTTTGGTCGCCCATCTCAGAATCCGAAAGGATTTTATCTAATCGCTTGTTTTCGCTCAGTGAAAATCTATCGAGCAATGTCTTTTTAAGCCCTTTGTATGTGTTTTGTGTTGGCGGTTTTTGGATAAAGTCTAGTACAGTGACTATGACTTCTTGTGGTAGCGAGGTTACCAAGTATTCGTATTTAGTCTTATCGACTGTGATTCCTTTCGCTTGGAATTGTATTTCCGCATTTGCGAACCAAGCGTCTGGGCAACTCGTCCAGAATGTAGGTAATTTTACCGAAACTGTGTGTATTTGTGTTGGTGGTGTGAGAGGGTTAGTCTCAAAGTTTAAGAATGGTGTGTTATCTCCCTCTCCGGTGTGTGGAATAAGGGGTGGGAGTGAAGTAAGGGGTGTGTGTGGGGGTGTTCGTATCATTCTTCCCTCTAGATTTACTTCTATTTGAAAATTCTAACTCTTCCCTTTTTTTAAGTGTACCTATGTCCCTAGTGTAGTGTAGTGCCTACGAAAGTTAGACGATAGGTTTCTTACGACCCTATCGTCTAAAATTCGTTTAAGAAGCTAAGTGTGTACCTCGTGAGAATCTAAAATAATACAGCAACCTGAAAAAATTTTATAAAATGTCAAAAAAATAAATCAAAATACAAATTTTACAAAATTAATAATAAAATAAAATTTGTTGTTGCTAGCGTTGTTAATGTTGCTGTTATTATTATTGTTGCTCTTCTTATTGTTGTTGATTTCAAATGTTGTTATTGTTGTTATTGACTGCGTTGTTAACGTTGTTGCTTTTATTAATGCTGTTGTTGTAGATGTTGTTGTTGTTGCTGCCGACGTTGTTGTTGTTGTTGCTCTTTTCGTTGCGGTTGTGGTTGTTGTTGTTGTTACGGCTGCTGTTATTGTTGTTGTTGTTCTTTTGTTGTTGTTGTTATTTTTGTCGCTGCTGCTTTTGTTATTTAGTTGTTTACGCTGCTGCTAGTTATTTACGATGCCTTTGAACTGGAGGTAGTTGGACCAGTACTCTTTACAGATGACTGTCGCTGCTGCTTTTGTTGTACGCAGTGACCGTGTCTGCTGCGTTTTGGTTGTTGTTGGAGCGTTTATGGCTGTATTAGTGCGATAGCTGCTTGACGGTACACTAGTATTGGTGCTTAGGTGAGCGTGTGACGACGAGTAGGTGAGAGCGTATGAGCTGCTGCTGCTGCTGTGACGACTTGTGCTGGGCTCTTCGGATGAGACTGTTTTTTGAGCGTGTTCGCTGTGCTACGCAGTCATTAAAGAGGTTGTTAGCTGGTTTGGTTTATTGTTTCTGGTTGAGAAGTTGTAGCAGAGATGATGGTTCTGCAGTAATTCTTTTTGTTATTGATAACAATATGTTTTCCAATATGATTGAAAACAGGAACGCAGGATCGAGCAGGATCGAGCAGGATCGCCAGTTTTGGTGCAAACTTTTATATATTTTGTTTAAATTTAATTTTTTTTATTTCAAAACTTTTTTATTTTATAACTTTTTATTTGGCTACAATTTTCTTCGAACAAATTTATGATACTGAAATTTTCAAAATGAAAATTTCTGAAATTATACTAACTGAATACAATTCAAAATGTTTTTTTATAACAAGTGTTTTATAGGCAAGTGTAAGTAAAATACGTTATTAATAAAACTAAAGGTAAGTACCATATAACAAAGAGGTAAGTATTAATGTAACTAAAGGTAAGTACAATATAACAAAAGGTAAGTATTAATGTAACTAAAAGGTAAGTATCAATGTAACGAACAGGTAAAATAGGCTGTAGAGATTTTTCTATGTGGTGATGTAATAGGGCACCACATATATATATTCACTTAGCTATTTAAACATATTGAACAACATGTATAAGAAATCAAGTTTTCCCCTCAAAGTATGTCACACATACTACCATATTATATAAGCGACACTATGTGTGAAACGAAATAATATTTTAAGCAGCTGCTCGCTCACACAACTGTGTTCGGGTCTAGCTGTCTCATTTAAGTTAGAGAAAAATGTAATTGTATGCGTCACATGACGCTGGTGCCAGACACCATTTAGGTTAGTTAAGATTTTTGAAATAAAGAGTCGAGTTGTAGACATCAAGCTGAACAGACGTGCTGTCTTTTATTTTGCATAATCAAAGTGGAAATCAAACAGGCTAATAATCGGGTCGACGGTCGGACGGACAACGACACCACGACGGTAAGTTTCCTAAAACCTATCCAATATCCTGATTATAGGCAAGTTCAGGTGCACTGAGCTGTCATAGACCTCGTGAGCCCTGCTTGTCCTAGTGCTAGCTCTGCACGAGCCAACCACCAGTTGACTATTTTGACTTACACATTTTCCTTCACGCTTGACGGTCGAAGAGCGCCCGAAGTGCTATTTGATCTCGCGTTGAAGCCCCGCAAGCTTTACGCTTGTCTTGCAAACCAGCAGGAATCCTTTCCAACATCCCATTACAGGCAAGTTCAGGTGCACTGAGATGTCACTAGACCTCGTGAGCCCTGCTTGACCTTCGCCTCAGTTCTGCACGAACCAATCCTCTTCGACTGTGACAGACGGACGGACCGCCAAGACAGAAACGGCCGTCACCCAAGCAGTCATCGAACGATTCGGCAGCAACTCATCTCCGCGATCCTAGTGCTCCCTTAAAAAAGGAGTGCAAGCGGACCCACCAAACCTCCAAATTCTTGAGACAGAACCCTGGACAGCCGCTGAGTGCTACCCCGGCTGGAAAACCTACCGTGACGCCAGAGGTTCGTTACAAGTGGCGCCCGAGCAGGGACTCTGTAAACAACGTTTAAGCGAACAGAGTCCAAGAAGAAACCCAGGACCACAAGCTTTCACATCAAGACGGAAGCCACATACGTGATCCTAAACGCAGCCCCAAGGGCAAACATCGAAGAACAGTCTCAACGACTATAAATCACACATACACACACACACGTCAACGTGACCAGCACCAAGTGCCAGCGCAGCTGCAACCATAAAATCTGCAAGCACACAACATACAAATTCGCCAAACTTAATCATCATTAAACCATTTTAAAATAAAAGATAGCGGGATGCTACACACATCATTTTATCGAACTGAATCAACTTAAAATAAAAGATAGCGGGATGCTACACACATCAGAAAAATTCATCAAACCTAATCAACTTTAACCAAATTTAAAATAAAAGATAGCGGGATGCTACACACATCATAAAATTTTATCGAATTTAATCAACTTTAAACAATTTAAAATAAAAGATAGCGGGATGCTACACACATCAGAAAATTAGAATCATCAAACTTAATCATCTTTAAACCATCTTAAAAATAAAAGATAGCGGGAGGCTACACCCATCATACGAATTCGTCAAACTCGTTCAAAGCAAACGAGCCTAATCAACTTTAAAACCATTTAAAATAAAAGATAGCGGGATGCTACAATCATCATACAAATCGTCCAACTCATTTGAAGCCACCGAATCTAAACGACTTCAAACCAGCAACAAAAGCTGCGTTACACAGACGCACTCATCGAAACTCGTGGTCAAACCACTCTTCAAACAAAATATTTTTCTCTACAATACGCAACACGCTCGCCTGCCAAACGAAGACAAGAAATCATCAGCAGCAGCAGCGAGGCCCACTCTCGTTCATCAAAACTTGTGAGCCGATCGTACGAGCAACACACAAGCTCCTCAAACCTTCATCATCAACTGTTACTGAGGTTCGTCATCAACATCGAACCATGATCCGGACCTCGTGGATCCATCACCTGCGGAAGGATGAGCTCCTCTCATACGGTTAGGAGTTCAATCTCGAAGAAACCGGCACCGTAGAAGAGCTGCGCAAAAGGTTTGCAGCATTTGTGAACGAAGGCACATTTGAGGACGGAGTCGCCACACTACAGGAGCTTGAAGGCAAACATGCTAGAGCCACGTCTCCTGGCATAACAGTAACCGAGAGTTCAGCCGACCCTAGACGCCTGAAGGCATACACCCCGGAGCCAACTACCCTCTACCCCGTACACCAACCCGAAGGTCCGACTTACCGGTCATCACAACCAGCCGTTATTGACCAGGTGAGAAAATGGGCACTCAAATTCGAAGGTGATCAAGACCCTATCGGATTCATTGAGATGATAGAGGAGCTAGCTGAAGTTTATGGCACACCATTACACGCCGTCCCACGCACCATGCCCGAACTATTGAGGGGCAAGGCAGCCATATGGTACAGGAACAACAAGAAGCCATGGGATGACTGGGCCCAATTCAAAGCAGACTTTCTACGATTCTTCTTACCTCCCCGGTACCTAGAACGATTGGAGGACGATGTACGCCGACGTTTTCAGCGGTCATCAGAGCAGTTCCGAGACTACCGTCTCGCAGTCCAGAATATGATGCGTCATCTAAATTATACCCCAGCACAAGAGCTGGAAAGAATGTACCGAGGAATGCGCACAGAGTACCAACTTTACATACGGCGTAGGAATTTCAATTCGCTAGAAGCACTCACAGAACTCGCTGAAGAATTCGAGAGCATCGGTAGCAGACGCTCTGCACCACCGACAGACACTAAATTCTCAGCGAACCAACGTCAGACAGCCTCCTATCCCACACAAACGCAAGAAGAGCGATACCAACCACAGAGACGCCAGCCAGACACCCGGGTCAGCGCACTCGCCTGCCGCCAGTGTGCACAAGAGGGTCATTCTTCGGACCGATGCACCAACCGCAGAATCCTATTCTGTTGGGACTGCGGTAAACGAAATGTCCGCACCATTCAATGCTGTCGTAGGAATACGGGAAACGCCAACGGACCACGCCCACAATAGGGGCAGGCGCGGTCACTTCTCCCTACAGCCCCACCTCGACACAACGTGATAAACAAAAACCGCCTACGAGCTCAGCAACGCTACACCCAACCCAACCCCTAGATTTCTTCACGACCATAAGAACGTTGCCAACACCGAAACCACCACCGATGTCATACTGTAATTGCTGTCCACCCGTAACACGGCCATCGGAACCTACTCCGAAAGCAGCCACAACTGCCGTTGAGCTAGAAACCCCGAAACCAGCCACAGGAAGCCGCATGACCCCACTTCAGTTTCGAGAACAAATGTTCGAAGAGTTACGGCAGCAGATCCGACTAAAATGGCAGCAGGAAGCTAGTCAAGAAGCCCACAACAAGAAAAGAAAAGAGCCGGCACCAACAAAACAACCGCTTCCTCCAAGATCGACCAGGCGAAGAGCTAAAAAGCCTGCTACACCGAAGCTACAACGTGCGCCAGAACTACCAAAACAACCGTCGCTTTCAAAAACGATCGCTTTAAAGCCGGAAGAGCCGGTAGAACCAAAACTACAACTCACGCCAACGCCACTAATGCAGGAAGCGCCAGCCAAATCCCTCGAACTGGACACACCACAAGAACACGAACAACCCCTAGAAGTGAGACAAGTAACAGTCGCACCTGAACCACCGCAACCACCCGTGCCCCAGCAGGAGGACGTCCAGGTTCTAGAAAAACTTGAATTGCAGCCAGAAGATCAGCTTCCAGAAGAGGAAAAGGTAACCACAGAATCCGTCATCGCCATCAGCACTCAACCTGCGAGCACACTCGTACTAGAGCCATCTGCAAACCCCGAAAATACGTCAGCCAAGGTAAAAGTTTTGCGCCAAACCTCAGAGCCAGCAAAATCGATACAAAGTGGCGATCCCGACGACCGACAAACTCATAAAAAGTAAGTCGCCAGAACCACCAGAATTCACGTCAGCCCAGCACGCACGACCGCCAGAAATTCAAGCGTGTCTAATCAGAAGTCAAGACGAGTCACTATGGCCAACTACACCGCATAGCCTTGAAGGCCCACTAGCGCCAGACAAGCAGCTAACACTCGTCAAACAGCAGAACCACGAAGGGTCACTAGCGCCAGACAAACCACTAGTGCCACCTAAACAACAGAACCACGAAGGGTCAGCAGCATCAATGCCAAGCAAACAGAACCACGAAGGGTCACTAGCGCCAGACAAACCACTAGTGCCACCTATACAACGACACCATCAAGGGCCACCAGTGCCATACAGACAACAAAAATACGAAGGACCACCAGCTCCAGATAAGCGGACAATAAACATGCAGTCAACCGGGTCAATGTTGCAACCCCATCCCAAGAGGCCGCCGGCTTCACGCGATAAGAAGACAACAGCAGCACAGGACCTGCTACCAATATTCATACTGCTACTATTCACACTACCATATCCTCATGTAGTACTCATGCCAACCACTATTAACAGCATAAGAAGAGTATGGAAGATGCGCCCTCCAGACAATAACGACGAGTGGCCAATTACGCCCATCGAAGATGACTTTGTATCATTCAAAGTAACAAACAACGAATGGCCCATGGACAAAGCTCACTCACAACATATCATTTGGGACCCAGGAAAGAACAGAACAGTACACATCAGCGATATTAAGAAGTTTTTCGCCAACGACGAATCACGCCAGCCCACAGCACAAACGCCAAACCTACCGCGGCCCTAATCCGCGTCAACAACTGGAACCTACCGCGGCCCTAATCCGCGTCAACAACTGGAAGCTACCGCGGCCCTAATCCGCGTCAACAACTGGAACCTACCGCGGCCCTAATCCGCGTCAACAACTGGAAGCTACCGCGGCCCTAATCCGCGTCAACAACTGGAACCTACCGCGGCCCTAATCCGCGTCAACAACTGGAAGTTACCGCGGCCCTAATCCGCGTCAACAACTGGAAGCTACCGCGGCCCTAATCCGCGTCAACAACTGGAAGTTACCGCGGCCCTAAACCGCGTCAACAACTGGAAGCCACGCAACCCAACTGCGTCATCAAATGGCCACCTGCAGCCGTACCTGCATTACAAACTACGCCACAACACCGATCCTGCATCGTAAGTTTAACTGCAGCACCGTCTGCTACAACAAAAGGGACCCGCAGCACCATCTGTGATACCAACTGGGACCTGCAGCACGTATCTGCACTAAAAACTACCCACAAAACCACGCCAACACTGTCACAACCCAGGTGCCCCACCAGACAACCTGTCACAGCCGCAGTGAATCATTGTCGCAGCAGCTTGAAAAGCAGCAACAAACACCAACACACCGCGCAACAAGTTATTGTCTCAGCACCGCACAACAGCATACGCCAAAATACAGCGTACTCGGCATACAAAATCCACAAAACCATGCCACAGCAAGACCACCAGTCAGAGTCAACGCCCACATGGTCATGCCACCATTACAACAATCACCAAGCATCAGACACCAGCAGACAAGTGCACGTCAACATAAATGTCGAAATTTTGACATCAAACCTCGCCGTGGTAACAAACGTTCAACACTTGGACCACACAGCATGACAAGTGCCACTTGCGAGCAATACGTCAACAATCCAACAACGCCACACTTGATCCAGGCCTCCTTACGGTTTCAATACGTCCATTACACACCCTCGGCATATCACATGGTCCACTCACAGAAAAATTGCGAAAATACCCCGACTGATGGCATACGTAAAATGTAAATGTGAACCGTCCTTCAAAATAAATTCAAATAAGTAAAGCAAAAATAACAACGGTCATTGCAAACTGAAAGCTCAACGCGTGACAACGTAATTTAAATTCAGAACGCAATAAGTATATCTTCAAGCGAATCAGAAGTAAATCGTTACAAGTTCGGCAAACAGGGTGACCCCAGCAGTCAAAACACATTTTCGTTTAAATCAGCAGCTACAAGGAACATCGCCAAATTGTTTTTCTAAAAACACACCAAAGTGAACGCGACTGTGACCAACCGAAATGGACGTAACCAAACAGCAAGCACGGACAAGGCACAGCACTCCGCAGGCACCGAACTGCCCAGCGACGGCAAAGCCAAAACCATCGCCTAAACCATCGTCAACAAAGGCAAAATTGCGGCGTCGTAAGCGTAAGCCCCATCGTCAACAACAGCCAACAGGCAACGCCACCGGCTTACCCGTGGTCTACTGCGGCGCAGTACAAGTGCGCTTAAACACCCCGATAGCCTGCATAGGCCCATGGCAAACCAGCGACACGACACCGCACGAGATGACACCAAAAACACAGGTTAGTACTCAATTAATTGTGTACACGGACCCAGGGTCACCTCGACAGATAGCCCAGTTCGAGCCAACCCACATAGGCATGGCCCCAGCGATAGACGAGCAGCAAAATGCATCGTCACCAGTACACACATTGACGTCGTCACCAGTACACACAGCATATGGCATCGACCATATCCACACCCACGCGATTCGTACTGCAACCAGCCGTTGCAACCCTACCACTCATACGCCGCCATCAGCACACGCAGCACATGACACCGACCAGGCTCCCACCAGCGCGCCATACCGCGCAACCAGCCTTACCAGCACCATAGCGCAAACGTGCCCTACAACGATAGCACCAGCCCCACCGGCAGCCTCAACGGCCATCGAATTGTCCAGCGACGATGAAGTCAGCACAGGCGAAGATTACCTCTTCACTTACCCGCCCGGTCCAGGAGGCATCGCCATCAGCATCAGCGATTATGCGTGCCTGGCTACAGACCTAAACGATAAAATCATCGATTTTTATCTGCAATGGATACAGCGAGTCCTACTGCCCGAGAGCCAGCGGCAAGACTACCATTTTTTCAGTCCGCATTTCTTTGGACATCTCACCGCCTGCGTCGACAACATCCACTACCGGATCCGAATCGCCCGCTCAGGAAAGGCGAAGGTTTATTTTTCACCCCGGAACTATCAGGGGGGTGTAAGGACCCCTTTTGACAAGGGTCAAAACCGGCCCTCACAATAGAGTGAAGGACAAGTGCACCGTTAACCACAACCCCATCTTCTACCAAATCAGCAGACTTTCAATAAGTCAACGCGGCCCTCAATACAACGCGCCTACCGCAACAACTGCACCAAGAGCGCCCTACAGCGGCCCCGTAAGAAAACAACACATACAACAACGACAACAGTCACAACAGCCACACACATCAGCAGCTGGAGCCTAACCAGCCTACCACTACATCAACTTAACCAGACAACAAAACAACGTCACAGCTACAACCAAACACACGATGGCCATACATAGCTACCAGCAACAGCAGTCACAACAACAACGTGAATAGCCGCTAAATCGCGCCACTCGGTATTTATTATTTTAAGTTATACGACTGATACTCAGGTACAGTCACTTCAAAGAACATTTTATTTACTTCTAAAACTTATTGATAATTTTATTTTTGCCACTATCTATAGCCTATATAAACATAGGTATATTTGCTGTATAAAGCAAACATTATAATCATTGAACTATTCTCATAATAATAACATGTTTAATACTTGCAAATATTTAACTACTCACCCTATATCGGACCTTCAGTTCGAACATCTACATTTAACATACTTACATACATATATATATTCACTTAGCTATTTAAACATATTGAACAACATGTATAAGAAATCAAGTTTTCCCCTCAAAGTATGTCACACATACTACCATATTATATAAGCGACACTATGTGTGAAACGAAATAATATTTTAAGCAGCTGCTCGCTCACACAACTGTGTTCGGGTCTAGCTGTCTCATTTAAGTTAGAGAAAAATGTAATTGTATGCGTCACATGAAAAGTTTCCAAATGGCACACAGCCATAACCAAATCAATTTTTTGACATAAGAATCGCTAAAACAACGCTTCCTGTGGCGAGAAGTAGAAGCAACATTTTTAGCTAGGCGATTTGAAACTCAAAATCGCATTTTAGCGAAATCGCTAAGGAATTGAACGAAGCATTTTTTTAGCATTTAAGCGATAGAGATTTAGCTTAAGCTAGGCGATTTTCAGAATCCGGCCTCAGGAAAGCTAAAAAATCCTCTTGGAACCGATTCTGTGAAGGAATTGAAGAAATTTCAGAGGCTTCTAGGCTGCGCAAGATTCTGGCGAGCGCACCATGTTTACCCGGCTATCTCAAAAGGTCGGGTGGAGCATGGACAGTGTCTGGTGAGGAGTCTTTCAACCTCCTATTAGATACGCACTTCCCTGGTAGTAGCGCGCCTACTGGTCCACATCTGCCTTGTCCTAGCTTTTCTATGCATGACACCGAAGGCATAGTCTCTTGATAAGCTTGGCATATATTTCCAACGCTTGGAACAAAGCCAGAGTGGTCTTCATACCCAAAGCAGTGAAGACATCACATACCACTCCCAAAGATTTCAGGCCTATAAGTCTCACGTCGTTCCTCTTGAAGACGTTAGAACGGCTACTAGATCTGTATTTACGCAGCAGTATTGACTCTGCTCTCTTATCGGCATCACAGCATGCATACAGTAAGGGAAGGTCCGTGGAAACGGCTTTACACCCACTGGTCGGGACCATTGAAAAATCCTTCTTGCATAATGAATTCAGCTTAGTCGCTTTCGTAGACATAGAGGGAGCAGTAAATAATGTCACGCCACAATCTATACGACTAGAGTTGCATAGGTTGGGTGTGAATAAAACTATTAATGATCTAATAGATAAGCTACTCAACTGTCGAGTAATTTTAGCAGACCTAGGTGCGTGCAGCGCTGTAAGATCGGTTACAAGAGGTACGCCACAAGGTGGAGTGCTATCTCCTCTCCTCTGGAATCTGGTAGTGAACAACGTACTGCTTTCTCTAGAGAGGGAGGGCTGCGTAGTGGCAAGCATATGCCGATGACTTAGCAATCGCAGTCAGATGCAAATTTCCCACTACCGTACGCGACGTTATGCAAAGAGCTCTTTGCAAATTCGAGCGTTGGGCCGAACCCTGTGGTCTTGGAGTAAATCCGGCTTATAAAGAACTGGTCCTTTTCACAAGGAAACATAGAATTCCAACTCTCACACCAATCATGCTAAATGGGTCTGCATTTTCCTTATCGGAAAATGCAAAATATCTAGGACTCATTCTTGATAGGAAGCTTAGCTGTAAACTTAATATTTCTGAGTGTACGAAGAAAGCGACAGTTGCGCTGTACACTTGTAAAAATGCTATAGGGACAAGATGGTGTTTTTCCCCAATATCGTTCACTGGCTGTATACATGGGTCATCAGACCTATAATTTTATACGGAGCAACGATATGGTGACCAGCCGTGGACAAATTCACATATTTAAATCAGCTTCAAAAAGGCCAAAGAATGGCATCTATTTGCATCAGCGGTGCTCTGAGAACAACACCGACTGCAGCTTTGGAGACCTTACCCCACCTTCTACCGCTCGACTTGGTTGCTAGGCAACAAGCAGCCTGTTCAACGGCTAGACGAAGGGAAACTGGAGTGTGGAAAAACCTGGGTTCAGGACACGCATCCATACTCTAAAAATTCAACTTCATTCCACCAAGGACTGATTACTGTAGGCATAAATATCTTGGGTCATTCTTCCTCTGGGAGCTTGACGACCTGTCAAAGACAAGCATCAAACGTCTTACAAGCTTTATTAACCCTCCGTGTGACTAGTTAGTATTGGCCTACGCGCTGTGGCCAATGTAACGATATCGTCAAAGCTATTTTTTAACTCCTTCAAAAATAATTTTTGGTCAACATTCTTTTAAGGTTTTAGATAAACATTTTAATTAAAGGAAAAAAGTTTTGGTCAAAATGTTCACTCAGTTTGGTGCCAAAAATTTCGGAATATCCGAAAACGAGAATTTTTTTCGTAATGTCGTAAAAATTTGCACAATGTGAAATTATTGATAGTCACTTAAACATTTCCTTTATTTGTGATCTTTGTTTGATTGAACGTTCTAACTTTTTATAAACTATGAATAAGTTAATAAATGATGTTAATGATAAAAAACTCTGCTAATACAGTCACCCTGTCTCTTCAACACCTTCTAATTCTAATGCTGCCACTCTAAATTTGCCTCGTCTCCGCGCCCGCAAACCAATGGGACCAATAGGTAATAGTGCAGTCATATTGAGTGGCGCAACTCAAACACGCTCACGGCAGCGAAAACCGGTTTTTGTTAGGAATGCATTGCCAGTGACTACTACGAATGACTCTTCTGGTGTCTCTCCTGCTATTATTGTTGATGTTGTCGATGATGATGATTGTAAAAGATTGTCCTTTCTTTTTTAGAGTTCCCCTTACTTGTGACTTTAAGGCGAGTCACGCCACAATATTAGGCCACAAGGCCGCTCTTTAAAACCGAAAGAAAAACAATGGCAACAATGCCGTAAGTATGCTTAACTTCAATTCTTCCCTTTATTTAGCGAGCACATGCTTTTATAGGGGCTCGCGACCAAAGTTTTGAGTTTTTTACAAAAATATTTTTCTACAAAATATTGAGTTCTAAAGAAAATAACTTAAAGATATTAAGTGCTTACATTCTATTGGTTACATGAAATATTTTGGGGCGTCACATATTTTCCAAATGTAAGAAAAGCTTACTCAGTACTTTACACAGCTCAATTTTCGTTGTCATGCTTGCTGTGAAAGAATGTGTAACTCAAACAACAAATGTTGTAATAGAAAGAATAACAATAACGGAAAATACTCTACACTAAGCATAGTGTGGTATACTACACCCTTACTCTTAAGATGGAAATAATTTTTGTTAAATTAAACAAATGAATATGGTTTAAGTGAACATAAATGATTTTCATTAAATCTACTGTTTTAGTATTTATCTTAATATGTATTAAAAATTAATATATTTATGATTATGTTTAGTGGATAATAATTAAAATACAAATATTAATAATTCTAAACGGTATTAAACTTTTTTAAGTTATTATTATGTAATTCTTTAAGTTTTCCATTCTTATCAATTATTGAATTAACTCCTAATCTTTTAATAATTTTGAAAGGGCCAATATATGGTGAAACATTTTTCTTTCTATTTTCTACTTTTACTAAAACTAAATCTCCTACATTAAAGTTTGAAGGATTACTATTCTTATCAAATACTGATTTTCTCGTATTCTTCAATATATCTATTAGTTCTTTAGCTTTTTGGTGTGATACTCTTAGTCTATTTTTTAACTCTACTGCATAATCATCCAAGTTATAATTTATGGTTCTACTATTTGTTCTCTCACTTGGCAAATAAGGTAATTTGCCAAATACTAACTCATAAGGTGAATAATTGTTGTCAATATGTGGGGTTGTATTATACGTAAATGTAAAATAAGGAATCCATTTGTCCCACTCAGAGTCGTTTGTCATTGTTAAAAGGTATTCGTTAAGTACTCTATGGTTTCTTTCTAATGCTCCTATGGTTTCATGATGATACGGGGCTGAAAATATTTGTTTAATTTGTAACAGTTCACATACTTTTTTCATGAGTTCATTTATAAACTCCGTCCCTCTATCAGATTTCAATACTTTAAAACAACCATATTTTAATATGAGTTGCTCGACCAGCGTTGTTGCAATGGTTCTTGCATCTTTTGTCGGCACTGGGTGTGCTACAACGAATTTTGTTAGGTCACATTGCATCGTTAGAATATACCTAAAACCATTCGAAATTCTCAATGGTCCGACAGTATCAATTGACACTTTTTCAAAACTTGTGTTTTGTGTGTCTGCAATTGTTAAGTGTTCCTTAATATGTTTCGTTTGCTTACATTTTTGACATACTTCACATTTGTTTATAAATGATTTTACCATTTGCCTCATATTTTTCCAAATGTACCTCTGCTTTAATTTGTTTATCACTTTTGTTATCCCTAAATGACCGCCGTGAATTGAATTATGATATTCGTCAATTAATTTATATTTAATTACCTCTTCTCTAATTTGTTTAGGGGGTTCGTATATTAATATTTTAATACTCTTGCCATGGTCTTTAAAATATTTCTGCTGCAGTTCATTATATAAATTTTTAAAAACTTCTTTTGGTACCAAATTAAATATGTTATCGTTATTCTTTAACGCGAGCTCGTAAATTTTCATTGTGTTCATTTTAGACGTTAACTTCTCTAGAATCAAAACTGATTTTGATAGATTTTCGCTACATCTCACAACTACTTTATTCTTTATTTTTTCTATATAAGTATATTTCTTCTTGCATGCATGCTTAGTATCGATTAAAAATTCTATTCCTACTACGTTCTTAATATCAGAAATGGACGTGCAGTCCCATATATGAAGTTGATCAGGCTCCGATAGGTTACTACAGTTCTCATTTTCAGTAGGTTTTTCCCGCGTGTTTTCATTGTTTTTCATACCCCTTGTAATTACTAGTGTTCTCTTGGCGTCAATATTTCTTTCATTGGGAATCATATTTTTTAAAATGTCAGAGTCGAGTTTTATACGTGACAGTGCGTCCGCGTTGGTATTCATTTTACCTTGTTTGTAGACTATTTCGAAATCATAATCGCTTAAGTCCAATCGTATTCTAGTCATTTTTGAGGAAGGGTTCCTATGTGAAAATAAAGATACTAGTGGTCTATGGTCTGTTACTACAATAAATTTATTTCCATATAAGTAAGGTCTAAAGAAATTTATTCCCCAGTGTATCGCTAAAAGCTCCTTTTCTATCCCCGCTTTATTTAAATCGTGTTTTAAAAGGGATTTGCTAGCGTATGAAATAGGTAGATCTTCACCAATTGCACCTTGTGAAAGTACTGCTCCTAGAGCATACTCTGATGCATCTGTGGTTAATATGAAAGGTTTATCGAAATCAGGATATTTTAGAATTTGAGGACTTATAAGTTTTTGCTTTAAATTAAGAAATGAATTCTGACATTCTTGTGTCCAGTTAAAAGGTTCCTTCTTTTTTAATAAATTATTTAGAACTTTAGCTTTATCTGCAAAGTTTGGAATGAATCTCCTGTAGTAATTACAAAATGCTACGAAACGTCTCACTTCATCAGCATTTGTTTGTACTGGATATTGTTCAATTATACCATATTTTGCAGGATCGGTTTTTATTCCCTCTTGCGTGATCAAATGTCCTAAATAGACAAATTCTGATTTTAGAAAATTACACTTGCTTGCATTTAACTTTAGGTTAAATTTCTCAAGTCTTTTTAAAACTTTAATGAGATTGCTGTTGTGATGGTTTGAACTGATAATGACCATCTGGTGTTGAAAATGCTGTTAATGGTCTGGAACTATTGTCTAACTCTATTTGGTGAAAAGAACTTGTCATGTCCAGAGTCGAAAAATATTTTGCTATGCCGAGCTTATCTAAAACATCGTCTAGTCTTGTTAAAGGAAATTTATTGTTAACTATTTTCTTATTGAGTTGTCTAAAATCTACAACTAAACGCCATTTACTTTCGTTCGATTCACTCTTTTTGGGCACTATTAAAAGTGGTGAATTGTACGGACTTATTGAGTGTTCTATTATGTCATCGTTCAAAAGTTTTTGTACCTGATTATCTATTTCATCAAGTTGTGAATGAGGAAGTCTGTAATTCTTTATGTACACGGGTGTGTTGTCTTCTGTATTAATATATTGAGTATAAAAATTATTTGTTGTTAATGGTTCTTTGTCAAGATGAAATACGTTCTGAAAATTCTTGAAAATTGGTAATAATGAATTCTTTGCATTTAAATCATATCCATCGATATTTAAAGTTTGTAAAAGTTTTTCTAATCTCTTTTCATTATTTCCGCTTTCTCCAGATATTTTAACAATTTCATAATTCTTTAAAGGTTGAATATCAAAATTTATATTTTTTAAAGTTTCTTGTGTGTCATTTATGTTTAATAATTTTACATGACTTATGCCATTAGCTGGTATGATAACGTTTCCAACATATACTCCACTTGCTATTTCTTTATTTAATACTATGCTATCTTCTGTTAAATTTATATTTATTGGATGTATTATTTCTGATCTGGCTGGTATTTTGATATTTGCAATATTATAAGAATAATTTATATTGTCATTCGAATACATCGGAATAATTACCTCTTCATTATTAGTTAAAATTGTAAAAGTAAAAGTTTTTTTAGACAAAAAAATCTCTGCCTAAAATTCCATCAGTGCTAATTGGAAAATTTGAATCTACTATATGGAAAATTTGTTTGATATTTATGTTGGAGAATTTTAAATCTAAGTCAATTGTTCCTAAAGAAAATATTTCATCTTTTGTTATCCCAGTTAGTTTACGCTTTGGTAAGTCAGTTGTGTTTCCTCATTGTTATATTCAGTTTCTTCGCTATTTATTGTACGTATGTTGCGTCTTTAATTTCCGTATGCGCTGTTGTTGTTAAAATTTCGGTCATTAGTGTTATTGCAGTTTCTGTTTCCAGAATTTGTGTTGCGATTGCTATTTTGGTTTCTGTTTACAAAAAAAGTGTTACGGTTATTGCCTCTAAAATTGTTTTGATTTCTGTTGTAATTGTACCGCCTGTCGTTGTTATCATTTTGTCTGTTGTTGTTGTATAACTGTCGACTGCTGTTGGTGTCATAACGTCTGTTGCTGTTGTTAAAATTTCTGCGTCCGTTTGGAATATTATTGAAATAATTGCTTCTGTTATTTTGTGAACTGAAATGCATAACAGAGTTTGTTTGCGTTTTTTCAATTTCAAGTGACAAATTTACTGCTTCAATAAGAGAATTTGGTTGTGCTGCGAAAACTGTTTGTTTTATATTTTCCTCTAAACCATTTTTAAAAATTGTCAGTGCATATTTTTCGTTCCTTTTCATTATAACTGTTTTTTCAGGAGTAGTTGCATTTGCACCTAATTCCGATATTTGTAAAGTATTCAAATCATTGACGAGTGACAGAATTTTATCTTTGAAAACACTTATTGGTTGACGTCTTTGTGTCAAACCAGTTAATGTTGTATGTATTTGTGGAATTGTTAAAGGGTTCTTATATGATGAAATTAATACATTTTTTAACTCATCATATGTAGTTGGTGTTGAAACTGAAAAAACTGCTGATTTTACGTTACCGCTTAGTTTGATACTAATTATCAAATCTATTAATTTTGTTTTTGAGTCCGTATTAAGTCCATCATACAACAGTTTTGTAATTTTTACGAAAGCTTCTAATTCTCTATAATTATCACTGAATAAAGGTATTGCCTTTATGGCAAGGTCGATGTTTAGTTCCGTCATCTTTGGTTCTTTTGCAACCACGTTTACGCTGTCTAACTGCTCACGTAATAAAGTCTCTGCTAATATATATTTTTCCTCAAATTTTTTTTTAACTAAGCTAAAATCTGCTTGCTCTTTAAACTCAATTTGTTGTGTAAGTTCTATAAATCTATTTTTATAATCTTTTAATTCTTCTAACTTTGATTCTACAGTTTCTTGTCTATACTTTCTGTTTGAGCTCTTTTTTATATTTTTGAAAATTCTTTCTATAGATTCTACGACTTCTTTAGCTCTTTCCATTTGTAGTAAGTTTTTCGTTAAACATTATTGGTTGAATTAAATTTCTTATTTATATAATTCTTATAATAATTGTGTACCTTATAAGCTATATAAAAAATAATTAACATTACTGCAATCGTTGCTCCTATAGTCATCAGTGTGTTGTCTGCCTGGTTTACTTGTATATTTTTCTCGTTGTTGTTGCTATTGTTGTTATTATTGTTGTTGGTCGTCATTACGTTCTGCTTTGCTTTTGGGAGCACAATCGTCCACACCATAATTCAATTGTTTTAATTCTTGTATTAAATTTTTCTTATTGCTGTCAGAAGCCAACGGTATTATCCTATGCAGCTCAGCAATTCTCTGCCTCCTCTTAACTGCTGTGCCACCTCTGGTTATTTGTTTTAACGGCTTAGCTGTTTCTTCTCTTAGCCTCCTCAGTTTTCCTGAAGTCCTTTGCCGATATTCTTCAATCGAAAGCCTTTTTTGGGCCGGCTGTTATCGGTGTAGGTATGTATGGTGGTGGGCTCGATATTGTTGTTGCCTCTGGTATGTACTCTTCCCGTAGCTGGTTCACTAGTTTCTCCCATTTACTAAAGATTCCGTTTATCTCCTCTTCAGTTGGCATGTCAGGATCAATGTTGGCAGGATCTTTTCCAATATTTGCTATTACTTATCCGCAGGATCGTCGTATGCAGGATCGCCATGTAAAAGATTGTCCTTTCTTTATTAGAGTTCCCTAACTTGTGACTTTAAGGCGAGTCACGCCACAATATTAGGCCACAAGGCCGCTCTTTAAAACCGAAAGAAAAACAATGGCAACAATGCCGTAAGTATGCTTAACTTCAATTCTTCCCTTTATTTAGCGAGCACATGCTTTTATAGGTGCTCGCGACCAAAGTTTTGAGTTTTTTACAAAAATATTTTTCTACAAAATATTGAGTTCTAAAGAAAATAACTTAAAGATATTGAGTGCTTACATTCTATTGGTTACATGAAATATTTTGGGGCGTCACATATTTTCCAAATGTAAGAAAAGCTTACTCAGTACTTTACACAACTCAATTTTCGTATACAAATCTTAGTCATGCTTGCTGTGAAAGAATGTGTAACTCAAACAACAAATGTTGTAATAGAAATAATAACAATAACGGAAAATACTCTACACTAAGCAAAGTGTGGTATACTACATGATGTTTGTTGTTGTTTCTGCTGAAATTTCACCCACAAGGGCTTTGGCTACTGATGACTCTGCGCTCTCTACGATAGCTGATATTGCGGATATACAGGTTGCTGATGTTATTGGTGTTGTAGCGCCTAAATCTTTTTTGATTGCTGCTTCTAGTAATTCTGCTGATGTTGTTGCTAATGGTTTTGTTATGCCTGCTGGAAATACTGTAAACTCTGAGCTCTCTAAGCAAGGTGTTTTTGCGGATATTGAGGCTGCTGATGTTGTTGGTGTTCGAGCTCCGAATTTTTCTTTGACTTCTGCTTCTATTAATTCGAAATCATTCTCTGATGTTGTTGCTGGTAACTCTCAAGAACGTAATGATGAGGAATGGCATTTGGTACAGAATAAGAAATCTTCTCAGCGTGCTAAATATGTCGTTGGTCAGAATGTTAACAATGAACTAAATGTTATACCAAAAATAGCATATGTGCATATTGGTGCATTTAATCTAAATGTATCTGAACAAGATATAATCGACTATGTTGTAAGACACTCATCTGTTGAGGAAAACGACTTAAGATGTTTTAAATTAAAAAAAAAAGATGCTCTCATTCAAAATTTAAAAAGAGTCACATTTAAACTGGGAGTTGTCGAGCAGTATATTGATGTTATTTTTAATCCATCGCTCTGGCAGGAGAATATTAAGGTGTCAATGTTCACAAATTTTCAGAGAACCAGATTAAAAAAACCATTAAAGTAGCTCGCACAATCCAATCAGTGCGATTTCCAGAATATGTCTGGTATCAGAACTAAGTCTGAATCAATATATAATTTTACATCTCACGAAGATTTTGATATCTATGTCTTAATTTAGACTTGGTTAAACTCCGATTTTTACAATGGTGAATTTTTTTATTTGAATATCTTTAATGTCTACCGGAAGGATAGAGATACAATTAAAACTGGGCTAACTCGTGGTGGTGGAGTACTCATCGCCATTAAGAGGATTCATTGCTCTTCTCATCAGCCGCTGATTGATTCCAATTCATTAATCGACCAGATTTGTGTTCGATTGATTACTAGAACTGGCTCTCTTTATATCTGCGCATCATACATACCACCTAATAGTGATGATCTAATTTACACGGCACATCTCAATAACATCTTGGTGGGTATAAACTCCTCAATGGATTATAACTCTCATCTTTGTGTCTTGGGTGATTTCAACCTTTCTAAAATTAACTGGACTTATATCGCCGGTGAATTAACCCCAACTAATATTAACCAGATTATTAAAATTCATTTTATTGATAGCCTCTGTAGCATTGGTTTGCATCAAATTAATCATATTTTCAATAATTTAAATAAATTGCTTGATCTTATTTACATATCTCCTAATATTAAACATAATATATCTGAATGTTTATATCCTATATCTAATTCAAGTATGCACCATAAGGCACTCTTAGTTAATATTGAATTTTATGAGAGTAATCAAAGAAAAAATATGTTTAATTTTAATAACTGTAATTTTTTTGATTTAAATAATTTATTGTTTAATATTAATTGGAATGATTTATTTTGTGGTAATAATGCAGAGATAAGTTTTAATATATTAAAGACTAAAGTCTTAATTATTTGCAATACATGTGTTCCGCGTTCAACTAAAACCACTCATAAACTTCCCTGGTACACTAAGGGTCTTAAGAAGCTTAAAAATCAGCGTAATAAGTTTTTAAAATTGTTTAAGACCACTAATGAGCTATAAACTATTTGAATTATATGCGTGAATTTAATTTCCTGAATAAATTTTTATATAAACAGTATATCGCAAGATAATGAAACTAAATTTAATCCAAACCCTAATTCATTTTGGAATTTTATACAGTCTAAAAGAGGTGGCTCGCAGATTCCTATTTCAATGTTTTATAATAGAAAGTGTTCGATGAATATTGCTGATACTTTTAACATGTTTGCTGACTTCTTTAAGTCCAACTTTACTGTTGAAGATGATTTACCCGTTAATGCCTTGAACACTGTTAAAGTCTTTACTAATATTGGATCTTTTTCAGTATCAATTAATGATGTCATGGAATCCATTAGGGATATGAAAACTTCTTTTAAAGAAGATATTGATGGGTTTGCATCAATTATTTTTATTAAATGCTCACATACGTTAGCCGCTCTTCTGTGTAATATTTTTAATAAGTCTCTATCTGAAGGAACATTTTTAAATTGTTGGAAAATTTCTTCCATTACTCCTGTTTTTACTACTTTAGTTTATGCTTATGTTATTATATGGAGTCCAACAGTTTTGTTGGAATTCACCACTAACAAAGCATAGTTACTGAAGTTGTTTTTAGATTTGCTAACAAATCTTAAACCGCTTTAGTGTGTTTTTGGTCGGGCTCTACCATTTGATTAAAGTTTTTATTTAAAGTTGTTGATTAAAGTTAAAGGTCTATATGAACTTGTTATTTATTATATTGATTTTCTATGATTTAAATACAAATTCTAAGTGTTTGGTAGTTTGGTTTATTTATTTATGGATATGGTTTTTTTTTTAACTAATCGTTAATTTTGAGAATGCAGTTTTGACAAACTAATGGTCAAAATAAGATTGATTGAAGGAATTATCAATCACTAATTAAATATCGAGTTATCGACTTTTTAATTTTTTTCAAACGTTTATTTTTAACGTTCATAAATGAAATCCATTCCTTGAGAAAATGATTTTCCTTGGTAAGGAATGTTTTGATCATTATTTCGTGCAAGGGATATAAATTTTTTATGGTGTTTTTCACTATAAAATGATTTGCCCATGTACGAATATTATAATTATAACCAAATTTACTGTGGCCAAACTGGCCATAATCACAAATTCAAATTTGGGGATCATGTGAGGGTTGTAATTCCTAAGCAGCGGGCAGAAATCATACAGCTGCGGTCAAAATAATAGTAGCGCCCTTATATTCATACATGTTTGGATAAATAATACTAGTATACGAATTTTGGATCCGGTTAGTCCATTTTCATTCCTATATGTACTTTCAACACTCGTTCCAACTCCGTACTCAGTTTCCTCCTATATTGTAAAACTTTCAAGATACAGGGTGTTTCACGGTTTTGGTACGTGTTTAGTATTATTGATCTAGAATCTAAACTACTCACCATAAAATAAAAAATAATATTTTGTATTCTAGAAAAAATATCAGATTTTTCATAAGTATATCAATCGCTTTCGTGTCATGTGCTGTAGCGGAGAAAAAATTTTGAGTTTATCCAAAAAAATATCTACAAATTTTCTATATTTTGTTTTAGCGGAGCTGTTACTGTCCAAAGTTAGAATTTAAAAAAATACTGTTGATTAAGTGTATTTTTACATGAAAAAAAGACATTTTAAATTTGGACGATTACAGCTCCGCTAAAACAAAAGATACAAAATTTGTTGATATTTCGTTGAGTAATCACAAAATTTTAGCTCAGCTGCAGCACATGACACGAAAGCGATTGATATACTTATGAAAAATCTGATATTTTTTCTAGAATACGAAATATTATTTTTTATTTTATGGTGAGTAGTTTAGATTCTAGATCAATAATACTAAACACGTACCAAAACCGTAAAACACCCTGTATCTTGAAAGTTTTACAATATAGGAGGAAACTGAGTACGGAGTTGGAACGAGTGTTGAAAGTACATATAGGAATGAAAATGGACTTACCGGATCCGAAATTCGTATACTAGTATTATTTATCCAAACATGTATGAATGAATATAAGGGCGCTACTATTATTTTAACCGCAACTGTATATAAAAAATTTAAAAATGGTATAAAATTGCTTTTAAAAAATTATAAAAAATAAATTATTCTTGCAAAAGATTTATATCATATACCGTTAAAAGTAATTAAATAACCTTTTAAACGACACATTAATCTTTTGAATCGATTTGATTATGATAAAAATATAAAAGATTACTTAAACAGAACTTTAAGCTAATTCTGTATTTTTTGTTTTTGTATACAGACTAGGTTGAACGGTACAATAATATTGTTTTTTGTTTTTAACTAATCGGTCATTTTAAGAATGCAGTTCTGATGTACTCATTGTCAAAAAAAGATTCACCGACAGAATTATCCGACAGTCTGTATACAAAAACAAAAAATACAGCAGCAATTCAAGGTACAGCAGGTTCACTGATAACATTTTATGAAAGTTTGGCAACAAGGGCAACAACGCGCCGGGTTTCAGCTAGTTATATATGAATTAAAGGATATACAGGGTGTCCCAGATCAACGTTTCAATCCGGCGCTGGTTGATCCCTTGGGCCAAGACATGGCTGGGTGGTCCATTTCCCCCTTTTCGAGCTATAAGCGGACGGGAATAATTTTACCCGAATATTTTTTTTCTTATTTTTATTAAATGTATTTGGGAATTCTAGGCCTAAATATATAAACAAAAATTTGTAGCTCTCGTTTGGTTTTGGAAATGTGCAAATATTTAAGTGTGTTGAAGCTTAGTTTCCCTTATACGGCGTTAATTTTACTTTAAAGCCCGGACCCGAATATTTTTTTCTTATTTTTATTAAATGTACTTTGGCCTCCTTAGCCTAAATAAGAAAACAAAAATTGTCGCTCTCGTTTGGTTTAGGAAATAAGTTTGAAAATTCAGTGCAAATTTTTAAGTGAGTTGGAGCTTATTTCCCCTTTTACGAAGTAATCGCGGCGAGTTTTATCTTTTTGAAAATTTTCAATTTTTTTATTTAATGACGTATCTTAATATAAAGGGTGTTTTTTTAGCTGCATGAGAAGTTTCGATGGTTGTTGTCTATGGTTTGATAGTTGAGAATGTCAAACTGTATTTACATTTATGTTCAGTTAGGTTTAGAAATTCATCATGAATCGTTTAACGCTAGAACAACGCTTCCAAATTGTGGAAATTTACTTTTAAAAAAAGAAATCTGTTCGCGAAGTTCATAGATCACTTCGTCCATTTTACGGTCAAAATAATTGGCCTAGTGAGCAAGCAATTGTCTTCGTCAATAAGCAAAATTGCCGTATATGGAGCTAAGAAAATCATCCTCAAGCCATTAACGAGTCACCATTACATCCATTAAAACTGACTTGTGCGGTTTACACGCTGGCGGCATCATCGGTCCTTATTTCTTTCGAAATGAAGAAGGAGCTGCCGTTACGGTAAATGGCGAGCGCTATCGAGCCATGCTGACTGATTTTTTGTTTCCAAAAATTAGTCAGCTAAGCATCGACTACATTTCGTTCTAACATACAGTTGCCATACATCGCACTTAACCATCAATTTATTGCAAAATCAATTTGGTGACAATTTTACTTCCAGAAGTGGCCTCTCGATTACTTTTATGGGGCTATGTTAAGTTATTGGTTGCCGACAAACCAGCAACTCTTGAAGCGTTGAAAGCCAATATTCAAGCCACCATTGACGCAAGATTTATTGGAAAAAGTAGTGACAAATAGGACTGATCGAATGGACTATAAAACTCGTAGCCGCGGCGGATATATGCCGGAAACCAAATTAAAAAAATAAATGCCATGAAATTACATACCAGATTATAATAATAAAAAATTTATTTCAACAATATTTGTCTTGCATTATTATTTAAAATTCTCATGAAGCTTAAAAAAAACACCCTATATAAAGTGATAAAATAAAAAGATAATTATATCCAGAAGTACTGTAGGCAGCGCAGCCGGTCTTGGACTTACTGAGAGTTGTATTGAAAATATAATAAAATTATATGCAGAAGTACTGTAAACTTTAGACAGCACTTCTACCGTAGACAGCAATTATTCTCGCAACTATTATTTCGTAAAAGGGAAAATTAGCTTCAGCACACTTCATTATTTGGGAGCATTTAACTTTTAGCAAAAATTGTCTTTTTTCTTTATTTTTTCACAATGTGCATTTGGAGCTAAAAAAACTAATAGTGAAAAAATTAATGGCCGCTCTCAAGTCGTTCCAAAGTTATATGGGTCCAAAGTTAGAGAAAATGGCATTAAACACATGTGATTTTTTTTTCAATTTTCCAACAAAACTAATAATTATGGGTAATAAAGGCAATGCAAGTATCTATTCAACGAAGTATAAATCTTGAAAATTCATGCATATCTCTTGAAGATATGGCTCTTTTCGGAAGAAAAGCTCGTTTGTCCTTGAAATGGTCCTAAATTGATGTAAACTCGAAGTTTTTACATTATATAAGGTTAGTGTATAAATTGCATTGTGATTTGTCACTACTTTTTTCAATAAATCTGGCGTCAATGGTGGCTTGAATATTGGCTTCCAACGCTTCAAGAGTTGCTGGTTTATTGGCAACCAATAACTTAACATAGCCCCATAAAAGTAATCGAGAGGCCACTTCTGGAAGTAAAATTGTCACCAAATTGATTTTGCAATAAATTGAAAATAAAATTCTTTAGAAAATAAGAATGGCCCATAACCATAGTCAAAATTAAAGTCGACTCTAAATTTAGTGCAAGCTTTTCGACAACATATTATATTAAAAAACTGTCAAAAATGCTTACACTAAATTTAGAGTCGACTTTTATTTTTACTATGGTTATGGGCCAATAGTTTTTAAAAATTGCTCTATTTTTTCTAAAAATGTTTCAAAGTTATTATTTTCATACATAATGTTAAGATTGATAAAATAAGCGGAATAGAAGAAAATTTGTGTAAAAAGTCGAGTGATATTTTGTGAAAATTTTTGGAAGTAATTGTATTCATACGTAATGTTGAGATTAACGAAATAAGCGCCATATGCGAAATTTTTTTATAAAAAAATATATTAAGCTGAAGTCCAACTTAAATAAAACAAACTTTTATTTAATAGTTGGTACATAAAAATAGTTATATCACAAAAAGTAATTAATGGAACTTTATAATTAATAACTAATTAAATAGGTAATAGCACAGCCTTTCTTTTAATACCCATTTTGTTTAGTTTTGTTTATATATAGCAAAGATATATAAAGTTTTTCGAGCCCATTTTTCAACTACGACCCCTATAACTTCTAAACCAGATGAGAGCGGCCATTAATTTTTTTTAGATTTGTAATAAGAAGCCTTAAATACATATGTTAAAAAAAAAGTTTATTTTTGCTAAAGTTAAATATGCCAATATTTGCACTGAATTTTCAAAATTTCGCTAATTTTATCTCCAAAACCAAATGAGAGCGACAATTTTTATTTTCATATTTAAGCTCTGGAGTCCCAAATATATTTAATAAAAATAAGAAAAAAAGGAGAATTTCAAGAAAAGCGACAACTCTAATTTTATTCTTTTTTTGCAAATCATATGGATTTTGGCCTAATAACTCCAAATCTGAAAAAATTGTAGGCCCCATTCTAATTGGTTCAGAAGTTATAGGCTCCAAAGTTAGAAAAAAATGGACTACATATCGTGCTCTTTTTTAAATTTTTTAACACAACTACAGTTTATGGGTATCATAAAAAAGTAATTAAAGCACCTATTCAACAAGGTATCAATCATAAATATCAATGCAAAACTTTTAAAGATAAAAATATTTAGAGTGTAGTGCTTCCGTAAAAAATATTAAAAAAGGTAGTTGTCGCTATTCTTGCATTATACCGAAGAAAAAAAATATTCGGATCCGGGCCCTAAAGTAAAATTATTTCACTTCCGCTTTTAACTCGAAACCAGGGGGAAATGTATCCCCACCAAATAATTTTTTTGTCTTTGACCAAGGAATCCACCAGCGCCGGACTGAAAAGTTTATCGAGGATACACTTTATTTGAAAAACGTACATCTTAAATATGGGGATAAATATTATTTGTTAATTAAAAAGCATTATAACAATTTCGATAACCAAGCAGTGTGTATCATCCCTAGTATATTTTGCAGCACATAATTGAGCAATACCTTGCACACCCATTGCAATTATAAGTTAGAGCACTGTCACTAAAATAAGTTTTCTTTAAACCTTTATTATCTTTGAGGTAAGATTAGGCAATTACCTTTCATTAATTAAGAAGCACGATTTTAGAAATTAAAAAAAATTCACACAGACAGCAAGTGAATCAGTTATGTGAGAATAAAAAAACTCAATTAATTGATTTTCTTTCTACAGCAGATGTCAAACGAAACACATGAAAATAAACTTCAATTAGAAAGTTTTTCGAAAAGCGAGCTTCAAACTATGTTAAAAAATTTACTTGACACAAATTCACCAAACTGCAAAAAAGGATTTACTGGTTCAACAAAAGCTGGCAAAGAGTTCAGGAGTTTTGAGATTATGAACTTGATGCATTCATATAATGAGTTTAAAGATGCCACTCAAATCATTGCTGGCGAATTGGCATATATAGAGAAAACTTCAATTGCAGCCATCCATAAGATATATAATATGCCAACTTAAGGCGAATTTACACATTTCACTCAAATCGATGACAGTGATCGTTGAAGGATGACAGTGAATCAAATTTTAATTTACGTTCAAAGTGTAAATTTAAAATTTGATGGATGATTCGGTGTTGAATAACAAAATATATTCGTTGGTTGATTTATTTTATTGACGTTTTAGACATGAAATAAATTAAAGCCGTACAAACAAATCCAGTAATCCATAAAATTTGGAAAATATGGAGCAGTATGATTGATGTTTAGCAATTAAATAAATAGACCCATTATCATAGCCAAAATAAAAGTCGACGCTAAATTTAGTTCAAGCCATTTTGGCAGTTTTTTGATATAAAATGTTGTCAAAAAACATGCACTAAATTTAGAGTCAACTTTTATTTTGACTATGATAATGGGCCATAAACTTTTTACTTGAAGTAATGTTTACACCTTTCAATTGTGTTTCACTACGAATGAGACATCAGTTATATTTGCTTTTACTTTCATCATAATTAGGAAGACCTTCTGCTTCTTTCACTGTTCAATGTGGTGACAATGGCCGCATTCAGCGCAGACAACTGTTGTGAACTGTAATGGTAGCGCTACCTTAGTTCACGATGTTTTTCTCTGAATGTGTTGCTACTCTACACGTCAGAAGTTAGATTCAATTTAATTTTTATGTAAATTTAATTCAATTGCAAAAGTTTCTCATTTAAATTTGCTGCGTTCTTTCAGCGTTTATTAATTTAACAGCATCAGTAACAGCATCTGACAGTTAAGCAAACAGTTGTGTTCATGTAGCATAGAATTTGTTCGCTCGATTAAAAGGCGTTCGCTACTTTATCAGTTTAATTAGCGCTACCAAATTTGTACCATTCAGCGAATTTTTACACAAAAGTTGCCAACTTTTGTCTGCGCTGAATGCGGCCAATCATCTTCATTTCAAAGATGGAACTCAATTTATATTTTTCAAATCGGATGATTCATCCAAAGTGAACAATAGGGGTATTCACGATTCAGTGCACTTGCCTGTGCAGTTGAGGACTTGTGCAGTTGTGCAGCTAGGTTTTCGTGAACACACCACCATCACCATTTCAAAGCTGTTCAATGCACACATTTTTCAATGCACACAAGTGCACAACTGCTCAAGTCCTCAAGTTGAAGGTAATAGTAGAAAAGCACTTGTGCAGATTTTTGACGTACGTAAATTTTAAGGGTTTTCATGCAAATGGGCAATACCCTTATAAATGGTATAAACCTTATAAGTTTATCAGCCTTATAAATGAACTGTCAAAATTCGTATGAAAAAGCTTTTGCACAAACCAGATAAATTTGCTCTTCGATTTAGGTGAGCAAACGAGGTGGCAAACTTATATGATCAATCAGCTGTTTTCTTTTTTGAAGGAAAAGTTATAATTTGAGCAAAACGAATAAAGATTTAATTCTAAAAATTTCAGAAAACAAGCAAACAATCCGCAAAGCGTCCCTGTTTAAATGGAACGCATCGCTGGCAGATCGCACAGCTGACTTATATGCTGCAAATGCACAATCGACTTTAAGGGCTGTTCATACAACCTGTCTGATAAAAATAACTAATTGCCCAAATTAGAAGCCTGCCACTTTGCATGAAAACCCTTTTTGTTTTTGTAAAGTGCACAAGTCCTCAAGTCCTCAACTGCACAGGCAAGTGCACTGAATCGTGAATACCCCTAATGATAGTGAGTCGTGCAAATTCGCCCCAAATCAGATAAGCGGGGTTCACATAATCCTACATGTTGTCACGCCTGGTGTGATGGCCTTGAATTTGAAATATTTAAAATTCAAGACCATGATTTAATTACTATAGGTCAGTGCATGGTACAATTACTGACAAGGTAGTAGCGTAGACTGGTTTTTTCTCACGAGCGGCGATTGGTAGTTGTCAAAATTAGCTGTTCATGCAATTATTCAAAGAAATTTTAAAAAATAAGCAACGACTTAAACATAGCTAGTCAATCGCAGCAAACTAAAAACATTCCAATAAACTTCGCGAACAAATTTAATGAATCAAAGAAAAGTTAAAAATAAGCACATACCTAGTTAACAGTAGCAAACTACAACTTCTTTAGCTGTTTTTGACAATTACCAATCGCCAAAAAATGTTACGGCTATCTTGTCAAATAGTTATACCATGGGTCAGTGGTCCCCAAACACATACTACTACAATTTTCGGATTTTGTGCTTATGTTAGTAGCTCTTTCACTCTTTGCACTGACACAAATTGTTGTGCAGGTATTAAGCAAGAATTGTATTATTATTATAAAAAACTATTTTTATTATATTATTATAAAGAAACAAAAATGGGAAGCCTTTTTTAGTTTGTATCAATTTGTGAATTTTTACATTCTAATGAATCCTGAATAAATTTTTCAAGGTATTCTTTCTCTAGTTCAAGAACTTACGCATAACGTTATTTATTTTCCACAAACGAATACTGAGGATCCATATTTCTATAGTGCCTTTAAAAATATATTCCAATGTGCCACTGGGTGTTGGCAAACCAAGTATTATGGCAGTCCCTAAAAATTTTCTACATATAAAAAATCATATTCCAATTTAATTTTGTACAGTGGATAAGCTGATCAAGCGGCGTGAACCTCTTCGTTTGAAATCTCAGCGCCAACTCAATAATAGCGAAATTACAATGCAGCAGTGGCAGCGTCAGTGGCAGTGATGAGCTCATAGAAGTAAAATATAAGGAAGCGGTGTAGTTGAAGTGGAATGAAGTATTTTACAAACACAGTATGTAGTAAATAAAGGCGTGAATTATTTTTTATTTTTAGATGTATGCTTACTATGCAATTTTTATATACCACCGTTATATAATATGTTGCGTTACCAATTTTTTTACAGAGAAAAGCATTGCTAAAATAATGTAAAAGACATGAACTCAGAATGAGACTGAAACGACAAAAGTTACTTTTAATGATTTTTTTAAAAATTCATTTCAAAAAACTATTTTTTATAAACTATTTAATTGATATTAAAATAACACAAAAACTAAACAACTAAAATACATACCAAATTAAACTCTTTTAAAATAAATAGTTTTGTGTAGTTTTTTCCGAACTGTGGGCTTTGAATTAGTTTTTTTTTATATAAAAATACCTAGTTATAGCTTGTAACCTAAAGTTGCTAATCCACTTTAATTTCATGTCAAGTTTTCAAAGAAATTGTAAATAAATAAATAGCTATTAAAGCTTATCCCAATATGAAAAAAAATTAAGGCCCTTGCCACCCTAAATAATGAATGTGCTCATGAAGCAGAACTTGTGTTTTGACAGATGCTCTTCCTCAAAAAAAGATTTTTTTTTTGCTCGGGAAGGGCTTATGTCAAATAACGACGCTCTATCTCTCTTCCTCAGCGACGAAAATTTCTTCTACACACGTATAGTGTGTGTGAGTAGAGCACCACTTCATTATCTTTTATTTCTATGGATGAGCTGTTATTTTAGGAATAATGTTATTTAATAGTAACTCTCACATAACAGCAGTGCCAGTAAGCAGTACTGCTGAGGTTAGATCTATTTCTTAATTTACTGCCACTGCTGCCAATATAATGAATGAAAAAAAACAGAGCGGCAACTTGAAAAAATAAAACAAATATTAACATTTGGTGCTAAAAAATAAAAAACAACAATGTTAGATGTCAAAATACTGCTACTGCTCGCTGCTGAATTGTAATTTTGCTGCAGTGATATATTAAAAAACTGCTCACTGACACTGCCACTGACGCTGCCGTGTGATTTCGATATAAGAGAACTTCGTACTTGTGATCGTGTCGATGTAATGTTCGAATTCGAACTCGAGTTTGTGGAGGGTGAAAACTGCAAGTGTTAAATATTCATTTGACATACAGAAACAGTGTTGGAGTGTGAACCAACCTTAATAAAAATGTCACTTTCCAAACGCAACCTTAATTTTGACAGCAAAGGCGACAGAGTGTTTTCAGCTCGGGCTTGTGTTTGAATTAAAAATCAAGCTGACCGCGGAAGTAGAGCGTTAACGGCTCAACCGGAAGCCTTTTTTCATCAGCTAAGCCGGAAAACTATTTTTGATTCCCTGGTTCAGCATTGAATTTGAAGTCAAATTCAAGCCTGAGATGGGATCTCAACTTTGCAGCGATTAAATTTATTTTATTTTTTTTTGTGTGTGCTTATGAGATTATTTTTTTGTAAAGAACGCCATCTAGTAGCGGTATTCAGGTCTCACCGCACTCAGATATGGCCTCTTCTTTTGTTCTGTAACTTTTGTTGAAACAAAATGGCCAACAATGTGCTGTAGTCGGTGGCAGCAAATCATAACGGAGAAATGAGCGAGCCCAAAGCGAAATTCGCCAACATGGCTGACCATTTACCCCCCCCCCCCCAACTACCACCAACTTCAGGGCTTTTGTCAAACCCACAAAATACACACACAGACACAAATACATACACAAATACAGATACACACGCCCACAAACCAACGGAACTCAAAATTTTCTTTATATTATTGTAAGATCTTAATATTTAAAAATAAGTTAAATCGATGAGTAGGGATTAGATACAGGAGTTTAGTTTTTTTTTCAAAATCGGTTGTAACATTTTAATAAAATTAAAGTTTTTTCCTAAAGTTTTTTCCTAAATGACCTCTATATTTATTATGTTGACTTTATATGATTTAAATACAAATTCTAAATGTTTGATAGTTTAAATCATACTTGATTTTAAATACAAATTCTAGTTGTTTGGTAGTTTAAAATCGTTTATTGAGCTTAAGGTCAAAGTTAGAACAATTAATTGTTCTAACGAATCTTTCCAAAGAAACAACAACAAAGTTTTTTCAATATGAAAAGGAAAAAATCACTAGCTGATCTGATTGCAATTTCTGCCTGGCTAAGGGCGTCATCAGAGATCTTTGTGATACCCGTGCAAGCGCGCACTAACGCACTGCACCATCGGGGTGATGAGATTTGAAGTGTCAATTTCTCAGTTTTTCTCAATTTCATAATTTCACATTTGTTGTTGTATTTCTGCTTTACTTTAGTCTCTATGCTTATGTTATAATATGTAGTCCAACAGCTTGCTGGAAGTCTGCACTAACAAAGCATGTTTACTGAAGTTGTTTTTATAATTTTTGCTGATTTTGTTTTCAGCTGTTTCCGTTTGGGTGAGCTGCAAATCTGTAATGATACAATAACTATTTGGTGTCATGGGAACGTGCGTCGTTCAAAACTGTTATGAACTGTTATGGTAGCGATACCTTAGTGAACGATGTTTTTCTCTGAATGTGTTTTACTCTAAACGTCAGAAAAATTGTAAATTATTTAATTTAGTTATTAATATTATGCAATTACATAAATAATTTAAGTGCAATTGTTGGCTCCGCTGAATGCGTTCAATGTTTGCGGTTTGTTTTGTTTTCTTTTCTTAAACATTCGATGGTCTTAGCTCGTGAGAAAATAGGTAACTGTCATGGCTATCTAATAGTCATTGTATTAAACAAACAAATAATTAAAAAAATAAAATGACAGCTCTTAAAAATATACAGGTACGGCACCTGTGTTTCAAATTTTTTAAAGGCTATATCACAATTTTTTATGGATAGCAAAAATAATTCAATTTGTTATAGGATTATTATTTTTGTTTTTGCTTTGCATGTAAAAAAAAAAAACCTGGAATATTTTGAAGCAAATGGAACGCAGCTAATATTAGTATTATATAGATGCACTCAAGAATAAATATTTACCTTTTTGATTATATGAACATCAACCTACATATTATTTTAATTAATTAATTAAATATTTTTCATGACACTGAAAAAAATAACTTACCTGTTTGAACCAATTTAAGAAACATTACGTAATATTTTTTAGTACACTGTAAAAATGCACTTACCTTGTTAATTATATTAAAATCAACAAACATATAACTTAATATTTTCAGTACACTGAAAAAATCAACTAACCTTTTTGACCATATTTAAGAAACATGTTACGTAATATTTCTCTGTACACTGGGAAAATGAACTTATATTTTTGATTAAATTAAAATTAACAAACATATTACGTAAAATTTTTCAGTACACTGGAAAAATGAACTTACCTTTTTGATTATAATAAAATTAACAAACATAGAACTTAATGTTTTCAGTTCACTGAAAAATGAGCTTACCTTTTTGACTATTTTAAAATTAACAATCATATTACGTAATTTTTTTAAAGTACACTGTAAAAATGCACTTAGCTTGTTGATTATATTAAAATTAACAAACATATAACCTAATATTTTCAGTACACTGAAAAAATTAGCTTACCTCTTTGACCCAATTTAAGAAACACATCGGCCATTCCAACCCTAATGCAAGTATAGGTTGACCTCATACCTATTGATTTGTCTGAAATTTTGCGTATTAGCCCGTATTGAAATTATAAGAATTGAAGTTAGTTAATATTTTTTAAAGCCCTTCGTCGTGAAGTTATGGAGATGCCAATTTTGTCCAAAAGAAAAAATTATGAAAATGGGGTAATTTTCAATAAAATGTATCTTTGTTGTTTATTATCCTACTTTCATGAGTAAGGTACCGTTGAAAAGGTATTTTAGTGAAACTTTTGAAAAATTTGTGTTATATTTTTTCCGTTTACCAGGGTTGCCATCTTTAACTGCAAAATTTTAATTTGCTCACATTTTTTTTTAAAGAGCACCTTTTTTGAAATTTATTTTTTTATAATATGAACCAAGATTTTACCTTTAAAAAAATTTCAATGAAGAAAAGATATGTTTTCTTGAAATTTTAATTTTTTGTATGATACATTACACCTTATCGTGTATAACTTCCAAAACGTTGGAGATATTAAGTCGATGTAATCAACAAAAATAATTGTCTAATTAATGTTCATAATTTGTAATGACCTTGGAAGTGCCCTTGACCTTTAATTAAAAAAAAAACTAATTTTCATATTTTTAATTTTCTCCACTTTAATTTGTAAGATAGCGTAAACAAATTTTATTGCCATCTAAAAGGTCGTAAAATTTTAACCAATTTTGAGCTAAAATTTATTTCAATCAACCTTAAAATAAAAAAGTTGCAACGACTTATCGAAATGGGTTTATCTTTATCTTAGACACAAACCGAAGTTTTTTTTACCTCTTGCTCTAAAACTTATTTAACTGACAGGTGTTTTCTGTCAAATCACTTAATTGTTTTGATTTAGTAGATTTGTTGAAAGTCAAAGCATTAAGAATTAATTTGAGTGTTTATACTTAATTGTTTGTGAAAATGCCGATATATAAATGTTGCAATTTATTTAAAAAAGAAAATCATAATGTGCGCTGCCGTGAAAAATTACGCAATTTAACACAAAATATGGTTGAATATGCGTGATATTTAAGTATAAATGCAGTGGCCGGAGAAATGAAAATTTGTTCGACTTGCAGTCTAGAACTCACAAAACAAGGAATTAAAAAGCGGGCGAAAATTTCACGACTTAGGGCCGTTTTCTTCACTTGATGTTAAGTCGACAATGGATTCTCGTCGCGGTTTAGAATAGGTGCTTGCAATATTTCGTGTTCTTCAATCCATCCTAACGGCGAGAGTGGCAAATTTTGAAATCTCGAAGAATGCATTCTCGATGAGAATGCAATCTGAGCGAGCAAGCCAAAGTTGGGTTGCTAGAGACCTTAGCATGCAGATTTCCGCAATTTTAATGTGAATTTAATTTCTTCACGTCATTCTCAAAGTGCGTGCTGCCAGGTTTTTTCTGTACAATTATGGAGCATATGGATTATTTGCAGAATTTGCAAAATCGTTTTGATCACTTTGAAGAGGTTGTAGACGACTATTTGGGACGTAAACGACGTCAATATAAAATGCAGCCTAGAATTAATATGGATAAATGGGATGACGACGACTTCGTATACCGCTTTGGCTTGGAGAAAAAAACAGTCGCCACGTGTATTAGCTGTAACAGTGTATTAGCTGTAACTTTGTAAATAACAGACATGCATACATACCTATTTTAACTTAATAAAAATAAATTTTTTACCTCAAACCAGATTATAAATTATATATATAAATCAGGGATCGCCAAGAAATTTTTTTGAAGAGTACAACAACAATTACTACGTTGGCTATGTTGTTCATTAAAGAATTATTAACATGAAAACAACACATAAAAGCAACAACACACATAGCGGTAGCGACGAAACCCTACGCAAAATTACCAACAAGAAACCTTCAGTATAGCAAGAATTTTGAGCGGTCGCATGCACAAGACAAAAACAAACACACTCACGCGCTGTATCTTGAAGTTGTTGCTAAAGAGAGGAAAGAGTTAGGCGCTGACGACCGCTGATATAAATTGTACTATATATAAATTTATCTTACTTCTTGTATATACAATAAAAATAAGATTTTTCATTTACTGCAAAGTACAAAAAATAAAACTGTTGTTGCAGTTGTTGGTGCTTAGGAAGAAAATGCTTACACTTATTGTTATTTTCGTGTTTTTATTTTAGCTGTTTAAAAAAAATTATATTGATACATTTAAGTTTTTTTTGTTATTTTCTTTCATCCCCTGTGACAGTTCGTCCGAGCTGCTCAAAAAATTTTGTTTGATGTGGAAGAGTACTCTGATCCGTTCTCTTCATTTCGTAGTATGCAATTTAAACGCGCTTTCAGAAATTTTTTGCGAATGCTATGTAGTTCTTCGTCGTGCGTCATTCGGGCCAAATGTTTTTCTCTTTCTTGACTGCACCACTGCTTTTCGATTTCGAGCCGAACTTTCTCAACCTCGCAGATTGTATCCATAGCAATTTTGCATTAGCAGCTGCCACTTTCCGCACCAATGCACTGTGGCGAACACTCTTCAATGCAGATGAATTTATTTTTGCGGACGAAAACGGATTCACATCATTGACAATATCGTTTGGTTTTGTTAAATTTTTGACGGTACTGTTTGTCGAGCTTGTTGAAACAATATTGATTGATGTAGTCAGTTGTGGTAAAATAATAACCATGGGAAGATGTTGAAGAGCAACCATCATTAGGAACATCGATATCAGTTCGGCTTAGAATGCTTTCATCGTCATTCAAATCCAGGTATTCTTCTATTAATTGCGTCTCTTCACATTCCTTCAACTCCAATGCATCGTCAGTTACGATGAAGTCTTCATCATAACTTTACGGCGGCATACCATGCGCTGACAATGCAATCACCTCTTCGAGTTGCAGCAGTGTATCGGATAGCGGTGACGGAGATGAGCACGATGGACCAACGCCAGTTGTCTTCGCGTACTGTTTTTGTTGAGATGCTCGTTTTCGTAAGTTCAATTTAATTTTCGCATACTTCTTTCTGAGTGAATCCACCGTTTGGTATTGGTAAACGAAAATGAAAACAAATAACAATTAGGAACACTGCTTAACTACAAGAAAACAAACAGTAGAGGTATTCACGATTCAGTGCACTTGCTTGTGCAGTTGAGGACTTGTGCAGTTTGGTTTTCGTGAACACACCACTATCACTTTTTCAAAATTTTCAAAATTTTTCAATGCACACAAGTGCACGCACAACTGCTCAAGTCCTCAAGTTTTAGTATGCAATAGAAAAGCACTTGTGCAGATTTTTGACGTGCGTGTATTTTATTTTTGTAAAGTGCACAAGTCCTCAAGTCTTCAACTGCACTGGCAAGTACACTGAATCGTGAATACCGCTAGTGAAAGTAATCCAAACCTGCAGTGAGGGATTTGCCGCATTAAATTCTTTTGCAATTTCTTTCCATACTTAATTTTTTTTGTTTATCAGTAACGCTGTCTGTTTTTTGTTTTCTATTATTTTTTTCTTATTAAATGTAAGCCTAACGAGAAAGTCCTCATCCGAAATTGAAAAATTTAACTGTCGTGGTGGCTGCGGTTTATCGCCAGAGTCTTCTTTGCACTGCCGTTTTTTTCTGGACGTTTTTTCTTCCATTGTAACTTGTACAAACATAAATTGTATTTGAAACAAATTCACAGAATAACTAGCGTTAAGAAAGCAACGAATTTAAAATCGATAGAAATAGAATTACGGTGCTTGCACTGGGCATGCCTGCTAAAACATGCATTCTCAGCGATCATGCAGTAAAGAAAACGAAATTTTTAGCATGCATTCTGACTCGCTAAGAATACATGCTCGCCTTAAGCAAGCATGCCCTGAACTTGCCATTTTAACAGTTTTTACTGTTTTTTTACAATTATCACTGTCATACTGCCGTAATACAATTGACGACATCTCGACAAATTGGCTCAAAAAATTTTTTGTTTAGCTCCATATGCTCTACATGAAGCAATCCCCGAAAAATCTGACATGGAGGAAACTGCAACAACTGATAGAAAAATTTTCAGAAACTACTGACATAGAGGAGAAATGGACAGTTCTTTCGGTACTTCCACAGTCCTGGTCTGCGAATAAAATTCACCTAAAGTTCAATGTTAGTTGGCGCTTTTCTTACAGTGTTAAATCGCGTGTGGCTGAAAAGGGAATAATGTGCACCCCAAAAAAATTAGCAAGGTTTTGGAACAAAACTCACTGGATAATGCTATGTATAAACAATGGGTCCATCAAAGCGGTAAGAATTGATTTTTGAAAATAGTTCCTAATTAAAATAATACTAATTATTTTTTTATTTAGGAAGAACTACTTTGGAGAACATCAGAAAGTCAGCCGATGTTTTTATATGCGAATTCGGTAAACAAGTAGATGAACTGATTTCACTAATTTTATGGCAAAAAACAACAGAATATCTTAAGATGCGGAAGGAGGAATTACTGTCAGGTGAATTCGTAGTTATATGCGATTTTTCAGAAAATTACACTTTCGTAATTCAGGTAGTAAAAACTTTAAATTGATATTGTTACATATTTTCCCAAAATTCTTTATTTTTTCAACTTCAAACAGAATGATGTGCAATCTCATTACTGGTCCAATCAGGCCCGTAGCTAGTATGGTGCTAGGGCAGGCTAAGCCTGCCCTAGAATCCGTCGAGCCTGCCCTAGCCAAATTTCCGTATGCTTTTACAACTGCCATCTTTTGTCAATCATTGCCAATAACAGCTGTCAAAAATTTGTAAAGAAAGTTATTTTTTGGTGAAAATTTATAGAATGTTGTTATTTTAATTGTTTTCAAGATTTTTTGAGCAAGTTTTTTAGATAATTTATTATTTTAAGTGTTTTAAACTAAATATACACAAAAAGAATTGCAGTTGGTGCAGTCGTTTTTCCAGCTTTTGTGTCTCCCAGTTTGCTGTTCTGATTAGGAAAAACACTTGCAACTACTTGAGGATGAATGGGGAGGATTTCGAAATTATATCATGATTCAAGCGCCAGCTGACTGCATTTCGGATTTTTCAATTTTAAGCGGCTGTACCAGGTCAGCAGTCTTCCTTATTCCTGTAATCTAAATACTTTGCATTCATTCTCAAATAGTTATACATACTTTCCCCAATCTACTAATAATAATTAGTCTTATTAGTCTAACTAAAACTACTAGTTGGGAGCATAAAAAAATCGGAAAGGCTGAAAGGAAAATAATGGATGTTGCAGACATAGCTTGCGATTGAATGAGGTACTTTTGCTCAAAAACAATTAAAATAAAAAGGTTTTATATCATGCGAAACTCAGTAGTAGAACAATCACTTGGTGAGAGGAGTGAATATTCTATTGAAATTAAGCCGGCTTACTTTGATATCGTTGATAATATTATATTCAAATTAAAAAAGGGTTTCACCAAAAATGATCGTATATTGTTGGCATTGTCATAAGCTTACGAAATGAAGCCGGCTAGTTTGAAAATATTATGATCTGTAGGCTTAAAAATACCCTCTGATGCCGCGATGTCTGTCGCAAAGAAATATCTGGACAAAAAAGGGATGAGCATCAGAAAACATCACCAAATTCAATCAGTTTTGATACGTTGTATGAATTGTATCTAATGCGCGATGCGTTTCCTGATTCTTATAATTTGTTTTGTGCAATTGAAACATTCGTCAACAGTACGGCGGTATTCCGGCGGTACGGCGAAAGCATCATTTTCCCGTGTAAACCAAATCAACAGAGTTCAAAGATTATCTTCGCAAATTTAATGAGAAACTAAGACGATTGCCTTTGTATTAAACAGCAGAGCTGTGACTGTAGTGGAAATCAATATAATACATTAGAAATTCGCTTTCAAACATTGAACTCATTTATGTTATATTTAAAGCATAGTACTCTGTTCAGTTTCATGTGAAATTCCACTCAAATCTCCATACAAAAAGTAACAGCTGCGAAAAAAGTATGGAAATTTTCACAGAATGTTCGTCAGAGCAGTACTCTGTTCCGCTGCGTGAAATTATCGCAACATGTTTCTGAGCAACATTTTTTCACGACAATTTAATTGTACTGCCTATTTATTTTGAAGTGAAAAGAGAGATATCATATGAAATCTTCCAACTTATTTTCTGAGTCTCTCTGAGAAACGTTGCCATAGAAATTCCTCGCAACAAACTTTAAGTCAGAAATTTCACGCAACAAAGAAATAGATGTTGCCAGCGAAGTTTCACGCAAGCGAACAGAGTACTAGGCTTTATATGTTAATATACTTAACTTTTTTTTTATTAAAACATACATTTGAACAATAAACTCATTAAATAACATGTAAATATATAAAAAATTCATTTGAAAATATGTTAATATGCATATATGTATATATTTATATACAAATGTATGAAAAAAATTTGTATTTTTTTACTGGAGGCTCAGCCTGCCCGGCTCTTATTTTCTGGCTACGGGCCTGGGTCCAATGATCAATGCACCATCCATTCATTCGCCATTTATTTCAAAGATGGCAGCAATGAATTACAACATCTCAGCCTAATAATAATTGCTGAGAGTTTAAATCATAATTTTAATTCCGTATTTCAATTTCAACAGGAGTTGATATTTTTCTTAAGAAATCGATTTGGAGTCATACTCAAAATATGTTTCTTTTCTGATGGCGCTGGATCGCAATATAAAAACAAAAAAAATTTCTACCAGCTATGTCAATATAAAAAAAACACAGAATTTTGACGGTGAGTGGCATTTTTTTGCCACGTCACATGGAAAAGGACCTTGCGATGGTATCAGTGGAGCTTTCAAAAGCAATGCGATGAAGACCAGTCTGCAAAGACCATACGAAAATCAAATTATAAATGCAAAAGAACTGTATGATTGGGCAATAACAAAAGACTCAACGATGACCTATCGTTTTTGTTCGAAAAAGTCCTATGAAAAAATTGAGCAGGAATCGTTAATAAAGTTTAAAAACGTTCAGACTATAATGGATGCACAAAAGTTCCACAGTTTTATCCTAATCATCGATAAGGAAATCAAAGCTCTACGATATTCAACTTCAAAAGAACATAGAATATTTCAATTAATCAAAAAATAGAAAGTTTTTTACTGTTCTCTCTAACATAAACGGTGCACCTTTTTTGTTTTTAGTACGATTTACTTTTTCAGTTCAAACTTTAAAACAGAGTCAGATGATTAGCCGTTTGGCAGTTAAGAAAATTAAATGGTTTAAATTGTTGGCTCCCTCTTTTGTTGCAACTTTTTTGTTTTAAGGTTGATTGAAATAAATTTTAGCCCAAATGGCAATACAATTTTTTTACACTATCTTACAAATTAATAATGAGAAAATTAAAAAAAAATAATTTTTTAAATTAAAGGTTCAAGGGCACGTCCAAGGTCATTACTTTCTATAAGCAAATTATTAACATCAATTAGGCAATTAATTTTTTTGAATATATCGACTTAATATCTTCAACGATTTGGAAGTTATGAAAGACAAGGTGTAATGTATAATACAAAAAATTAAAATTACAAGAAAACATATCTTTTCTCCATCGAAATTTTTTTCTTTAAGGTAAAATCTTGATTCATATTATAAGAAAAATTAAATTTTAAAAAGATGCTCTTTAAAAAAAATGTGAGCAAATCAAATTTTTGTAGTTAAAGTTGGCAACCCTGGTAAACGGAAAAAATATATTACACAAATTTTTCAAAAGTTTCACTAAAATACCTTTTCAACGGTACCTTACTCATGAAAATTGGATAATAAACAACAAAGATAAATTTTATTGAAAATGTCATGATTTTTTCTTTTGGACAAAATTGGCATCTCCATAACTTCGCGACGAAGGGCTTTTAAAAAAATTAACTAACTTCAATTCTTATAATTTTAATACGAACTTATTGCCAAAATTTCAGGCAAATCAATAGGTATGAGGTAAATTTTTCGAAAAAAAACTTGCATTAGGCCTGGAATGGCCGCTATTACGTAAAATTTTTCAGTACACTGGAAAAATTAGCTAACCTTTTTGAGTATATAAAATTTAACAACTATATAAATTACTATTTTCAGTACACTGTAAAAATGAACTTACTTTTTTGATTATATTAAAACAAAGAGATAACTTATAATTTTTCTTTTCAGATTGAGAAAAGATTTCTTACCTACCTTTTTATTACACTGAAACATTCCTTCTATTGTCATTACACTGAGAAATTAATGTTTACCATTTGTTACATTGAAAATTAAATTTGCATTTTCAGCGCACTGAAACATGAATACTTCTTTGTTTTTTTTAATAAATAAACCTTTCGAACTTAATATTCACTTTCATTACACTGAAAATATTTAAGACTTACCTTTTGATTACCATGAAAATTTACCTTTACTTTCAGTACAATTAAAAATAAATGGTCATTAAAATTTGCGTTTTCAGTACACTAAAAAGATTTAATACTTATCGTTGGATTTCAATGACTAACTAATATTTGTTTTTTTTTTTCACTGGAAAATTATTCCTTATTTTTTTCGCTGAAAATTTTGATACTTACTATGTAAACTGTATTGAAAAGTTATAAGTTAAACAATTGTATACTTGTACTATCATACTTTTTTAAATTGTGTCAATATAAATCCCGATGCTATGGGTAACCTAATGAAAAACTAAATTTTTCTAAATTTATTTGGATGATGAAAGGTAAGCAATAGTAAGGGGCTGCTGCACTTAGGTTCACTAATTGGGTTAATGAAACCATATTTTTTGTTCGTTAACAGGCAGGGTGGGTAGAGACATTGAGGGAATTAACACCTTCTTCCCTCATATATCTCGGTGCATAGAGATAGAAGTTTGGTTCGCGTTTTTGGTTTTCCTATCCGTTTTCTTTTTCCGGCCCAGCATAATTTGAACTTGTTCTAATTTCCGGGTACATTTCCGTTTCCTTTTCCCGCCCATCAGAATTTGATTCTAATTCTCCGGGTTTAATTCCTTGTTCGTTTCCTTTTACCGTTTGTATACCGACGACTTGTGCAATTCGCATCCCAAGACTTCCTGACGTAGCAACCCTACGACCATTTTCCCTGAGCTAAGCTGAAGCATAGCTAGGTATGCAGACCCGCTAAGTCAGGAAGTGCCTCGTTATCCGGTTAGCCATAGGTTTTCCATTCGTTTGACGTTTTCTCACAAGAAGGAAGATATACACTCGTAAAATTGAAGAGGAGAGCAAAGTTGTACTTTTTTAATAACAAAATATTGCTCAGATGCCTAAATATAATATTTTTTGTAGTACTAAATACCTAAAGATACATTTCACTACTGCTTTTTCTACTACGTTTTCCACTGTTTGTTTTAATTGAAAATTTTATTCAGTTCTTAGAAAGGTAACGACAATGTTTTCTTGTGTAATAATAAAAGAAATGTATACAGAACACAAAGCATAAATTGTTTTTTATATTTAATGAATATTTGTATTATTTTTTAGCTTTGAAGTTACAATTAGTAAAATAAGAGTCAGTTTAGAGATTAATTTCATTGAAAACATGTTTTTAAAAATAGATTAAATGTTTTCGTAGCATTTTGCTTATAAAAGTTAGTATATGGGAGTAGTTCCGCCAAAAATTCCCTTTTTTCTTTTGAAAAATGGATAAATGCAAAAACAAAACCGAAACTACAATAAGTAAGCCTGCAGACTGAAAAATTTTTAACGACGCCAGAATATATTTAAGTATATATGGCTGAAAAAGCTCTTAGGTCGAGAGCTAATTTTGAGCATCGCTGCCCTTAAGTAAGTTAAAATCTCTTCAGGCTACACGGTATTACGTCATGAAATATATTTGTATGCATTTTGTGTTTTTTGAGTGGCTACAGGCATGACAAAAAAGTCAGTAATGACAAAATCGTCTTTATTTGCAGATCACAGGTATCATAGATAACTAAAACACTTTTCCGAACGCTTTTATCATATAGTTGATAACTACTTTAATGTATTATACTAAACTTCGTTTTAGTATATCACTAACTGAATAAACAGTTGGTTACAGAAATGACAACTTTTTCTTGGTTTACAATCATCAAGGCTTGAAAGTGAAGTTTTGCATATTCCCTTTTATATTATTGTTGCTACTTAAACATATTCCCAACATATTATTGTTGCTACTTAAAGTTCAAATACTTAAATAAAACTACTTAAAATTAAACTACTTAAGGCTAAACTACTTGAAATTAAACTTCTTAAAATTTACTATTATTAACTACTATAAAATTTTGTACCTTGTGTTTTGGTATTATTTTCTTTGACCCTTCTGGCAACATTGTTAAGAAGCTACATTGTAACAAGAAACACAAAAATTAAAAACACACACATATTAAATCAGAGTAAATGAAAACTGTTTTACTTTAATAAAGGAAAAGTTTCATCAAGCCGAAATAGTGCAGCCTTTATTGCCTGAGAGTTGAATTTTTTTTTTATTTGCTAATTATTATTAACAAAAGCATTAGTGCAGTAAGAACTAAGTTATTTTATAGCACAACATAAATACATTCAATATAAGTATAATAACAACTGTTTAGTGATTTTACTAAACTAAAGATACAATATATGTTTAATATCAATTTTTAAATAGCAAATAACAGCTCATTAAATTAAAAACAGAATATTTAATATGAGATTGTGAATTTAAAAATAATTTTTCGATGTTTGGACAGAAAAAGAAAGAATAAAGAAACTTAGTTGGATGAAAAATAAGTAAAAATAGCTTGCCTAAAAACACCTGAGACCTCCCTCAGTCCACGTGGCAGTGCATTCCACAGTCTGATGGTGTTAATGAAAAACAAGCGCGAAGAGGTTAATGAAGTATGTCTTGGAACTATAAGAACATTACTTCGTCTGGAAAAGCTAAATTGAAGTTTATCATATAAGTAGGAAGGTGTTTTTGTATAGATCAGCTTATGCAGATAAATACAGTTTCTGGCATCAAGGTAGGAAGGTAAATTATACCCAAGTATGGCGTTTCTGAAACTAGATAAGTGGTCAAAACTACCAAACCCATAAACATAGCGCGTAGCATAATTAAAAGCAATTTGTAATTTTAACTGAGAGGATGAGTCGAGCCTACTACAAACCAACTCAGCGTAAGTTTTCACAGGTAGTACCAACTGCATTACCAACTTACGTCTTATATTGACAGGAGTGACACTAGCAGACATTCTTAAATTACGCAGGACATAATAAACTTTTTTAACTACACTATTAATATGATCAGAACACGACATAGAAGAATTTATATAAAAACCCAGATTTAGAACTTTTGACACTATTTTCAGCTTGTTTATCCCAATAAACAAGTCAGGGATATCAACAACACACGTTAAATTTTTAATAACAGGGTTGCCAGTATTCGAAGCGCCCATTTTATTTTTAAATAAATCAAAGAAACCACAATTTTTTGTCTGTTCGTCATGAATATCATTTAATTGGGTTCAAGTAGATTTGCTTACATTATTTCTTGAATATGATATCTCGTAAATGGTCGCCATTGGCCTCTACGACATATTGTGCCCGTTTTGCAGCATTTTCCATGGTTTTCTTCAACATTTCGATGGGAATGGCGGTTATTTCTTGACGGATGTTGGTTTTCAGCTCTTCTAGGGTCTTTGGCTTGTTGACGTAAACCTTTGATTTCAAATAACCCCACAAAAAGAAGTCTGGAGGCGTTAAATCTGGTGATCTTGGCGGCCAATCGAAATCACCATTTTTTGACATCAAACGGCCAGGGAACAATTGCTTCAAAAAATCGATTGTAGTGCGGCTTGTGTGTGGTGGCGCGCCGTCTTGTTGAAACCAGTAGTGCCTGATACGCTTTCGACGAACGATTGGCATGAAAAAATTGTTTATCATATCGCGATAACGTTCCTGATTGACAGTAACTCTGTGGCCATTATCATCTTCGAAAAAGAACGGCCCAATGAGCATTTTAGCACAAACGCCGCACCAAACAGTGACTTTTGCATCGTGAAGAGGTACCTCTTAAATCTCTTGTGGATTTTCAGTGGCATAAATACGGCAATTTTGTTTGTTTACCGTTCCGTTCAACTGAAAATGAGCTTCATCGCTCATGATAATTTTATGCCAAAATTGCTCGTCTTCTTCAGCCATTTCGATGACTCTTTGGGCCCATTCCAATCGACGTGGCTTATCGGTAGGCAACAATTTGTTTACCAATTGAATTTTGTACGGAAACAAATTCAAATCAACACGTAAAATGCGTTGTAAAGTGGATCGGGTAATGCCGAGCTGCTGAGAACGGCGATTTTGGGATGTTGTTGGTGACTGCTCAATACTGGCTCGTACGGCTGCAATATTCTCATCCGATCGCCTTGGTCGCTTTTTATTTGGCCTCTTTGGGTTACCAAGAGTATTACCAGTTGTAAATCTTTCATACAAACGATAAATTGTTTTCTTGGAAGGCGCACTTTTCACTTTATTTATTTTTTTGAAAGCACGTTGAGTTTTCACTATTGACTTGTTTTGTTGACTGTAAATTTCAACAATTTTAGAGCGTTCGCGTGGCGTGTACTGTTCCATTGTAAACATTTGCTTGGAATGACGCTTCAAACGCGGTATGTCATTAGTCGATTTGGCATCACTGCGGAAAGTTACAGTGTTGCCAGATGGGCGCTTCGAATATTGGCAAAGTATAACGTACTTTTTTAGCAGCATTCAATTGAAGACCATTTCGTTGGCCCCACTCATTGATGTTATTTAGATCTTTATTCATTCGGCAACAAAGATCATCAAGTAGTCCAATGCAACTGAATTCAACTCCGGCGAGAAAGATGCAACTGAACATCATCAGCATATGCATGAACGGATGAGTTTTTGCAGACAGAAAAAAGGTCATTAATAAATATGGAAAACAATAGTGGGCCAAGAATAGAACCTTGTGGAACACCGCTTTGTATCAATTTATACTGCGAGAACTTATTCCCAACTTTAATTCTTTGCAACCGATTTGACAGATAACTAGACAATAGGGCAGTTCAAGATCTTGTTGCATCGTTGCAAATGCATTTCATGAACTGCCCTTAAAAGTTAACAGCACTCTCACTGAAACCAAATAAAAGCTTGAATTTTTTACACAGACATCTATGGTTTACTTTATCAAAAGCTTTAGAGAAACCAAGCAAGCCTATCAATGTCATGTTACCAGCATCATATTCCGACCTTATGTCGTCCAGCACCTTTACTACAGCTGAGGAACACCCATGCCCTGCCCGAAAACACGACTGAAATGGGGATAAGAGTCTTTTATTGTAAATATAGCTATGTATTTGTTGAGCCATTAGCTTTTCACATATCTTTGCAAAAGGTGATAGAATGCTTATAGGCCTGAAATCAGTAGGCCCTGAAGGGTTGGGTTTTTTTGCCACAGGTAACACAAAAGCAACTTTCCACATGTCCGGGAAAGATGACGATGAAAAACAGAAATTAATAAGGTGTGTAAGCTGGTTAATTATATGAGGTAATATGATTTTTATGAACTTAATAAGAATTTCGTCTTCACCCATTGCATTCGATTTCAACAGCATCACACATTTACCGACGTCAAATTCATTAACTGGCACAAAATTAAAAGATTGCTGGTTAGACATATCACAACTGACATGCATATTATTATCAGTCATTAGAGAAGAATTGTCTAAGAAAAAATTATTTAGTGTTTCAGGGTCAATTTCGCAGTCAGAGTTTCTCTTATTACACACGTCCAGTTTTTTAATATAAGCCCACAAAGTTTTTGAATGTAGGGATAGGCTTAGCTTAGCTGAGAAGTATCTAGCCTTAGACTGCTTTGTTATTAAAACAGCTTCGTTTCTCGCTAACCTATACTGCTCCCAGTTTGCAGGTAATGGGTTTCTTCTCCATAATTTATGCAACTTGTTTCTATTTTTGATTGCATTGAGAACATATTGGGAAAACCAAGGACAAGACACATTTTTCACACGATAAGTACGCAGAGGAACATGTTTTTCAAAGAGGTATTTAATAGGAGTTAAGAAGGCACTAAGTTTGTCATTAACAGTACTACAGCGATAACATTCATTAAAAGAAATTAAGGATATGTCATTGAACAAAGACGGATAGTTAATGTGTTTGAAATCACGATAAGAAAATTAGTTAGAAAAAACATTACGAGACAAATTAACATTTAACGTACAAAAAATTAAGTCATGATCAGAGAGAAAATAGATCTGATCAAACAAAGAAACAAGAGACGAATCAGAAACAATAAAATAATCAAGAAGACTTGGATTGGAGTTATTAGAAAACCGAGTAGGCAAAGTTTCATTAACAACAGATAATCCTAACGTAGAAATTTTATCGTATAACGATTGTTTTACTGAATCATTCGACAACAGATTAACATTAAAATCACCACACAATAAGATAACGTCATGATTGGTAATATATTTAGTCAGTTCACAAAACACAGGATCTACAGGATGACATTTATTGGGTTTATACACACATGATAACTAAATTTTGGTGTTATTGTCAGATATACTTAAATTTAGGAACTCAATTCCATGTCCACTCGATTTACATATAATTTTGGCTGTCAGATTATTTTTACAGTAAACAGCAACTCCTCCTCCCGTTTTTTCATATCTATCATTTCTGAACAACTTATAATTATTAATATCACAGATGGAAACTGGGGGCGATGGAACAATGTAACATGTCTGACTGTCTCAACCTGGCGAGGCCAGCATAATCTTTGTGAAATCACCTCAAGTCGACTCAAGCCTCCACGTGGTGTTTCCTGGGCAACGTCAAAACTGACAACCGTTAGTTTGGCGGCTAATCTGAGCGGCGGGCCCCCCTGGGCTTAAAATAGGTTGTGCGTCGGGTTTGAAGCCCACCCGTAAAAACCCATTTCAATGAAAACAAATAAGAATAGAAGAAAACTGATCCCCAAATCTGATGACGACTACCGCAAACGAAAAACTGATAATGATTTACGGATATGCACCTGGAATGTCCGAACCCTTAATTGGGAAGATGCCTCTATCCAACTGACTGATGTCTTGGAAAGATACAAAGCTGATATCACTGCTATCCAAGAACTGCGATGGAAGGGACAGGGTTGCAATCGGCATGCACCCTGTGATATCTACTACAGCCCCCATGCGGAGAAGCACGAGTTTGGATGCGGATTTGTAGTTGGCAAGAGACTACGGCCCCACGTCCTGCGATTCACACCTGTAAACGAACGACTTGCCATAATCCGCATCAAGGTTAAATTTTTTAATATAAGCCTAATATGTGCGTACGCTCCGACAGAAGTCAAGGACGATGAGATCAAGGAAATTTTCTACGAGCGCCTTGAAAATGCTTACAAGCGCTGCCCCCGTCACGACGTAAAAATCGTGCTTGGTGACTTCAACGCTAAGGTGGGCAAGGAAAATAATTTTGGTCCAACAGTCGGAAAGTTCAGCCTCCACGACAACATCTCCGATAACGGAATGAGGCTGATTGACTTCGCACGAAACATGGTCTGGATGCCCCCTGATCAAAAAACCAAAAACCAAATTGATCACGTTTTGATCGATGGAAGGCACTCTTCCAGTGTATTGGATGTACGCACGATCCGTGGTGCAAACATTGACTCGGATCACTATCTTGTTGCAGCCAAGATCCGTACACGTCTGTGCGCAGCTAAGAATACACGCAACCCTACACAGACAAAGCTAGATGTCGAGAAGCTGCAATCGAAACAGACAGCCGATGCTTTCGCCACTCGACTCTCACTCCTGCTTCAAAGCACTCCTCGAATCGATGATATATGCGCGCAGTGGACACACATTTTCAACTCCATGCGTGCGGCTGCTGAAGAGCTGATTGGCTACCAACGCCTTCACCGAAACCAGTGGTACGACCAGGAGTGTCGCGACGCCACTGCAGAGAAAGACGCCGCCTACAAAGCCACCCTGCAGTCGGTTGTAACGCGCGCTGCTAAGGAGCGATACAAAGAAAAGAGGAGGGAAGAGAGACATATTTCAGGCGGAAAAAAAGAGAGGCAGAAAAGCGCGAGCAAGAGAAGATTAAGATGTATGGTGACAGGAATGAGGCCCGAAAATTTTTCGAAAAAATAAGACGCCTTGCCGATGGTTTTAAAACCGGGGCCTCTTCCTGCAAGGATGAAAATGGGAATCTAGTGACAGATGTCCAGCTTACACTGACGTTATGGAGGGAACACTTCTCTAAGCTTCTAAATGGCGACGCTGACAACAATCCCGCCAATAGAGATGATATTCCGGAAACCCCAATTGCGGATGACAGCGTCGAGGTTCCGCTGCCCGACTATGATGAAGTTCTGACAGCTATAGCTCGGCTTAAAAATAACAAAGCCGCGGGAGCTGATGGCTTTCCTGCTGAGCTGTTTAAGAACGGAGGCGAAGCTCTACTTAAATGCATTCACGAGCTTCTATGCAGAATATGGTCGGAAGAATGCATTCCGAACGATTGGAATCTCAGTGTGCTCTGCCAAATCCACAAGAAAGGCGATACCACTATCTGTGCCAATAACCGTGGGATAAGCCTTCTTAATATCGCATATAAGGTCCTGTCGAGCGTTTTATGTGAAAGATTGAAGCCCATTGTAAACGAACTGATCGGACCTTATCAGTGTGGCTTCAGACCTGGAGAGTCCACCATCGACCAGATTTTCACGCTATGACAAATCTTGGAGAAGACTCAAGAAAAACAAGTCGACACCCACCATCTTTTTGTCGACTACAAAGCCGCCTTCGACAGCCCAATAAGGAAGCACCTGTACTCCACCATTTCTGAATTTGGTATTCCTGCAAAACTAATACGACTTTGCAGGATGACACTGAGCAACACCAGCAGCGCAGTTAAAATCGGGAAGGACCTCTCCCCACCATTTATTACCAGACGAGGTTTCAGACAAAGTGATTCCTTATCGTGCGACTTTTTCAACCTAATGATGGAAAATATCATCCGAGCTGCTGATCTGAGACATAGTGGCACAATATTCTACAAGAGTGTTATGCTGCTTGCGTATGCTGATGACATACAGTCAGTCTGGTAAGAACGTGATCGGCATAACTTTTAAACCCTTAGCTCGATTCTTTTAAAATGAAAAACATTTTGTTGCATGTTTAATTGGCTAGTGCGCAATTTATTTAGTAAAATGTATAATCGCCCCCATTAACAATAATAGCTTCACATCTACGAGGCATACTTTGAACTAATTTTTGAGCAAACTCCCTTGGTAGCTCCCTCCAAATTTTTTTAATATTGCGGATAAGCTGTTTAGTAGTCCAGATACATTTTCTTTTGAGCTTTTCCTTCATAATTGACCAGATATTTTCGATTGGGTTTGCATCTGGAGACTGTGAAGGCCAATCCAACAATTCGACCCCATTTTGCTCTTTCCACGCTTTGCACAAACGACTTCGATGTTTGGGGTCGTTGTCTTCTTGCAATATCCAGGATACTCCTCTCCTTTTAAACATTGAATCAGCTGATGGTAACAGTGATTTCTTGTATATTTTCGTCATTAGTTCAGCGTTCAAATTGGCAGTGAATATGTTAAGGTGTCCAAAACCCCGTTCTGAAAAGCATCCCCAGACATGAACTTTAACTGGGTGTTTGACAGTTCGCTGAACTAATCTATTCGCTCCAGTACACCACGATCGACTAATGAAACCTCCGGCCCAAAAAGAAGATTCATCCGAAAATATTACATTGCTCCAATCACGATCCTTGTTTGCAGTCGCCCAAGTGAGTCTTTTTTGCATATGAACTGGTGTAAGTAAGGGCTTTTTTAAAGAACTGCGATATTTAAAGTCATTTGCTCGCAAACGTTCTCGGACAGCATCTTTGGACAAATTTACTCCCTTTTCTTGCAAAATTGCCGCACCTTTACGCAATGAGAGTCCAGGATTTTTCTCGAAGACGTGGAGGGCTTTCTTATCATCATTATCTGAGGTCTTCTTTTTTGTTCCACGCCCAGGGTAGTCATCGACATTTTTTTCACACATATAGCGATTAACCCACTTTGTCACAAGCGCTTTTGATTTTTTAATATATTTTTCTGCCGATAAAAGGGACATTTTCGGTCTTTTTGAGTGCAAACACAGAAACACTGCTTCAAACCGCTTTTCAAATGCAGAACTCATAACAATATTTTACACTTCCACTTGAAACCACAAATTAAATTAAACTGTTTGATATATTGCGTAATGAAGCAACCTCTCTCTTCTGTACAGTTTTTCAATGATACTCTGCAAAGGTGTTTCTTATTGTCAGTCCAAAAAAAAAAGTGTTTCTCCAATCCTTTAAATCCACCCTGGCTAACAAATGATCTAAAGGCACTTAAAAATTTAAAAAAATGTTTATTTAGAAAATATAAAATATCTGGTGTTAGTTTGGACTTTGCTTCCTATTCTTCTTGTCGTTATAGATATCAACTATTAAATAAACAATGATATTCTGCTTATATAATTAACATAAAATCTCAAGTTAAAGATGATCCAAAACTTTTCTTTAGTTTTGTTAACTCAAAACGTAAAGCCTCCAGTTTTCCACCCCTTATGAAATTCAATCAGGAAGAATCATCTTGTGACAATGTGATTTCTAACATGTTTGCAAACTTCTTTAAATCAACTTACTCCGATATACCATTTAATACTAGCACGGTGTATCCTTTTCTCCCGCCAGTTAACTCTTTTGAAATTCCTGTAATAGACCCAAATATTGTCATGTGTTATCTTCGACAAGTAAAATCTTCTTTTACGACCGGTCCTGATAAAATTCCAAGCTGTATTTTAAAGCAATGTGCTACAAACCTGTGTACTCCTCTAGCAAACATTTTTAATATTTCCTTGTATAGTGGTTATTTTCCTATTATATGGAAGGATTCTTATATTATACCCCTTCATAAATCTGGCTCCAAGATAGATGTTTCTAACTAACGAGGCATTGAAAATTAAGTGCAATCCCTAAGTTATTCGAGAAAATCATTACTGATCAATTAACCCACTCCGTGTCTTCCACCATTTCTGTCTTTCAACATGGTTTTCTGAAGGGAAAGTCCACTACAACAAACCTCTTAGAGTTTACTACGCGTGTTATAAATGGTTTTACTTTGGGATTGCAGACTGATGTTATTTATACGGACTTTAGCAAAGCATAATCTTCTTTTGAAAAAACTCCACCTTATTGGGTTTCCTGTCACATTATTAAATTGGATAAATTCGTATTTATCTAGACGTACTCAAAAGGTTTTATATAACAATTCTCTTTCAAAAAGTATTTCGGTCACTTCTGGCGTTCCTCAGGGCAGTCATCTTGGACCGGTTTTGTTTTTACTATTCATTAATGATCTTCCTTCGGTAATAAAACACTGTAACGTCTTAATGTACGCTGGCGACTTGAAACTTTTTCTTTAATACAAATCACCCGAAGAACGACATCTTTTACAATCTGATCTAAATAGACTTCTGGACTGGTTGGTATAGCTTAAATATATTAAATCTCAACTTAAAAAAATGTAAGCAAATGACATTCTCGCGAAGATCTGCTAATAACATAAATTACACTATAAATAACACTAACTTAGAAATAGTTTCCAGTTTACTCGATCTTGGTGTTATTATGGATTCAAAACTTCGCTTCAATCTCCACGTTAATATGGTGATAAATAAGGCAAGAGGAGTCCTTGGTTTCATTAAAAGATGGGCTAAAGAATTCAGTGATCCCTTTACTACTAAATTATCTCTCTCGTAAGGCCAATTCTTGAATATGCATCAGTTATTAGAGGCTATTGGTTTATGCACGTTTTAGTGCGGTGCACGTTTTTTTAGAGTAAGACTGGAGAAATATACTTAAAATTTAAAGAATAATTTCATTGAGAAAACACGGTTCAGTAACTTACTTGTTAACTTTTAGATTGTTGGTTAATTTTTTAAATTCGAATAAAAATCGAATTGTTTATCGACTTTGGTTACAAAAAAGATTCTATAACGTGCATAGAAGGACTTGGTTCCTATCTGGGTTAGGATCTAGGTGTCGTTATGTTGTCGTAGTATTTTCTGGCGTTTCTTCGTTTCTTGTTTTGGTATTGGTTTTGGTATTTTGACTTGTTTATTATCGCTTGCCTAAGCTTTGGTGTTGTAGGATTTTTAGGCAATTTAGTTGGTTTATTGAATTTAACAGAAAAAACCTAGGCCTTTGGCATTGTAGGATTTTTTTATTTAATATTTAATGGGTAATTGAATTGGTTTGTTTAATTATATTAAATAGAAAAAAGAACCTAGGCAACAAAAAACAAAAAAAAAGAAAAAGTTTTACTGTATCTTGGTTTTGACATTTGTTTAAAAAGAATTTTTTAAAAAGAATTTTTTTTAGAAGAACCAGTGATAGTAGCAATAACTTTGATGAAGTTTCTTTGTTTGCCGTGTAGGCATTTTGTATAAGGCTCAGAAACGTTTTTCGTCCATTGCCTAAGTGGATTCATCAGTGGATGTTTATGCTAACAATTTACTGTTGGAAGTACAGTGTTCTTGTTAGGTAGCGGAGTTAATTGGAGTGACATTTTTTTAAAAAAAGGGAATTTGTTATATGCAGGGTTTCTTTTTAGTATTTACACCAACATTCACCATGACCATTCATTCAACATAAATATTCTTGCATATGTACTTACCTAATATCCGAGGTCCAACATTCACCCACATACATGCCTTTTTATTTCCAAAATTAGGGCTTGAGTAGAGATTTTTAAGGAGTTTTAGAGGATTCTTTAGAAGCTTTTTAGAGAAAATCAATAGGAGGATCAAAAAAACTTTTTCGATAGTTGTGAGATACCGTGTGTTAATTTACGTTTTAAATGCATCTCTTCTGTAAGTTGCCCGTGACGTGCTTAAGAATTAGACCGGTTCCATTTGCTTGATCTTTCTTGACTCTGCTAAATGCAACCTAAATCAATTCTAACCATCTCTCAGCCAAGATTTCAGTTTGCTTATATCTTACTTGGTTTTGCTAAACTAAGATTTCGCAGAGACATAGTACACAAACCAGCATCTTTTAGAAGTATGTTATTATTGTTCAGTGTAGATCTTTTAGAAGTGTGTTACTATTATTCAGTGTAGATCTAGTTGGGTAGAGTTTAGTGTTTTATGTAGGATTAGTTGGGTATGTTTACCGCTTGAGGTATGGTCTCCTGTAGTTCTAGTTGGGAGATTAATTAAAGTATTTTTTGTATATTTGTATATTTCGTGTATAGCAACTCTTTTATCTTGTAGTGGGACCCTTTTTTAAAAGCCCAATTTTTTGTATAACAGATAAGATGGATTCTAACGAGAGTGTGTCCGAGGGTGAATACGATATTGTGATTGCGTTTGCAAAACCGATTGGTTCGGTGGAATCGGTGGATGGTTTCGTAGAATCCCTAGGTGAATTGGTGGATTCTGTCAGAGGTGTGATTGGAACTATGGGTTCTGTAGATCTGGTCATTGGTTTGGGTGGGTCTGAATATACTGTTCATAATCCTGATAAACCTGGTGATACCAGTGATGTTACTCGGGATGGTGATGGCGATGAAAAGGATGTCGATGAAAAAGATGTGGATGCTTTAACTCGTAATGCAGAGGTCGTTGGTTTCGGGTCTAAAAAGGATGGTGATGAAAAAGATGTCGATGTCGAAGTTTTAACTCTTGATGCAGAGGTCGTTGGTTCCGGGTCTAAACAGGATGGAGATGAAAAGGATGTCGATGTCGATGCTTTTACTCAAGATGCAGAGGTCGTTGGTTCCGGGTCTAAACAGATTGGTGATGACAAGGATGTCGATGTCGATGCTTTTACTCGCGAAGCAGAAATCGTTGGTTCCGGGTCCAAACAGGAGGGAGGCGGGAGTGCCGTTATCATTGCCACTGATATGATTCCCGATGCTGGTATAGGTACGATTCGTGGTGTTGATGTGCCTACTCTCTTTCCTGGGACTGATGGCGTTGTCTTCAGAACCATCTTGGCCGGTGTTAATGTTGATGATAGTACGATTCCTGATGCCGGAACCATTAGTGTGACTCGCGGTGTGGGTGCTGTTATTGCTGGAGCCACCTTGACCGGTGTTGATGTTGGTGGTAGTACGATACCTGATGCTGGTACCATTAGTATGACTCGTGGTGTGGGTGCTGTTATTGCTGGAACCACCTCAAACAAGGTTGATGACTTCGGTTCAGTTGGTTCCACCTTAATGGGCAACGTTACAAGTGTTTCTGTTGGTGTCCCTGTTTCTGGCGGCGTTAATGACATTGTAATTACAATGGCCATCAGTGACGGTGATCGTGATGGAGCTGTGTCAGGTGGCGTGTTTGCTGCTGACACTGATGTTTCAACGGGTGACAGCATTGCACCCCTTAATGAGGGATGTATTGTGGATGACTTTAGTGCAGGTGTTGGCACTGTGATTGAGGTTGCTGCGGCAGGGGGCGCCGGTTCCGCGGATGAGGTTGCTGTTGCAGCTGCGGGGAGTGCGGATTTTCAAATGAGTGGAAGCCTAGATATCCTCGGTAACCAGGCGATTGGGGTTGTAGTACCAGTTGAGTCAGATATTCAGATGGGTGAGAGTGACGGTCCTCGGGATATTTCGGTTGCCGGATGCATCAGTCGTAACGTGGTTTGGGCAAATACCGAAGAAGGCACTAAAATGCTGGAGAATCTGTTTGACAGCCTGCGTCGCTGAATTATGGGTTTATGAATTTGCAGATTGGTTTCTTTGGGATTTTTTAATTGGTTCATAATTTTAAGACTTCCTTATTTTCGAAATTAGGGGTTTATCACGCTTATAGATTTTAGGATTCTTTGTTTCTAATAATTATTAGCTACCATCATATTCCTAGATCTTTAAGAGCTCAGATTACTATCATATTTATAGAATTTTTAAAGAGCTCTAACTGTTAGGGCTCTAATTACTTTAAACGAATTTTACTTTTTAACGAATTTTTACTTTGTAACGAATTTTTAACAAATTCTTTTAACTAATTTTTAACAAAAAGATTTTTTTAACGAACTTTTTTAAAAAAACTTTTTTAACAAAATTTTTTTAACAATAAAAACCTTTTGACTTATTATGGAATTTTTACTAAGAATTCCCTTAAAATAAATTCTTTTAACAAAAATCTTTTTTTAAAAAACGAATTTTTTAATGAATTTTTCTTTCTTCTGGAACCGTTCTGGTTTTTCTTAGCTTCCACTGACCTTAAATTTTGGTTTTTTTTTTGTTTCTTCTTTTCGGTTTCTCTTTTTTCATAATTCTAAGGACCTTAATTTTACATTTAACTTTAACGATCATTAATTTTAGTACTTTGCGTTTTCACCCTTAATCTCATGATTCTGTAATATTAATACCTTACGTTTTTACCCTTAATCTCATGATTCCGTATACCTAATTTCTAAGATTCCCATTTGTTACAGTCTTCTCAGCAATGTTACAAGTCCACAACCGCCTAAGTCTATGGCAAAGGTTGTGAGTATCTATCTGATTCGTAAGACAAGCCTTAAAAAAATGTTCAGGAAAAACATTAGAAGAAATGTGTTGTTACAATTCCAACTAATTACTCAGACAAATGCGAAATTACTCAAAATTTACAAAAAGAACTTGTTCAAAATATTGCAAAAAAGTTACAAAAAGAATTGTTCAAGAATATTGCAAAAAACTATTTCACAGATGTATTAAAAACAAAGTGTTATCACAATTCCACAAATTGCTCAAAAAATTCCGCAAGAAATCTGTAAGAAATCGTTCCAAAAAACTGCGAAAAAAATTGTAAAAAATTGTTCCAAACTCTGCAAATAGATTGTTCAGAAATTGCAAAATTTTATTTTATTGTATTTTACGATAGCAAGAGAAATTGTTCAGAAAAAACTTAATTTGTTTTAAGATAGCAAAAACGTTCCACAATTGCAAACATTAATTTCAAGATGGAGAGAAAATTGTTCAAAAATTGTAAAATTGTTTTAAGATAAATCTTGTTTTAAGATAAATCTTGTTTTAAGATAGCAAAAACTTGTTTTAAGATAGCAAAAAAATTGTTCCGAAGAATGCAAGAAGCATGCAAAAAAGTTGTTCATAAATTGCAACAAAGATCTTCCAATATAGCAAAACAAAACAAAGTTTGTTCAGAAATTGTAAAACCTTCTTAAAAAAAGTTTGTGTAGAAATTGCAAAAACTTCTTAAAAAATAGCAAAAAAAGTTATTATATATATATTAGGGCGGGTCGATTTATTTTTCGACAATTTCCCTATGAATTCCGTATTCTATGGGTTATTCCATAAAAATTTGCCAAAGGAACCATACCTCTATCGTTAAAATCGAGTCCCCTACTTTTTGTTGGTAGATTTTTTCCCAAATTGACGTTCGTATGAAATATTACCTACACGTTCACATCCGTAACTCAAAAACTATCGATCGAGTTTAATCGCCAGTAAGCGCGTTGGAAAGGTGAGCTCATTTTGATCAATTTACAAAAAAAAAATCTCCAACATTGGTCCAACGGTTCAAAAGTTACGGGCATTTTTGTCCAAATTTTAGAGCATTTTTCCATTTTTTTCATGATTTTGTCCAAGAATATTATTTTCATGGCCATTTTTTTGGCTCAATTTTTTTGACTTACGAAGCTTACGAACCTTACGTTACGACTGGACTGATTTGCGCTTTACATTATTGGCATATTTTTTCACAGGGTGCAAGACTTTCAGAAAAAATAATGTTTTTTTCACATTTTTTCTTTTACTACACTCAAATTGAATATTTTTTTGATTGTAGGTTGATAGATACTTTATTATCTCTTAATTTGAATTTTTGTAGAAAAAAAATAAAAAGGGAAAAAAAATCAAAAAGTTGGTTTTATGTGTTATTTTGTTTTAGCAATAACCGAATTCGATAAATTTGGGCTTAAACTCTTCGTTTTGAATTGTAAATTCAATTAAATAATGGAGTGAGCCAAAAAAATGGCCATGAAAGTAATATTCTTGGACAAAATCATGAAAAAAATGGAAAAATGGTCCAAAATTTGGACAAAAATGCCCGTAACTTTTGAACTTTTTACCAACAAAAAGTAGGGAACTCGATTTTAACGATAGAGGTATGGTTCCTTCGGCAAAATTTTCATGGAATAACCCATAGAATACGGAAATCATAGGGAAATTGGTGAATTTTTTCACTCCCTACAAATCGACCCACCCTAATATATATATATATTTTCCTTTTATTATATTAAGGCTTGTTTACCTTTGTTTTTTAAAAAAATTGCAATACAAATAATGGCCGCATTCAGCGCAGACAACTGTTGTGAACTGTAATGGTAGCGCTACCTTAGTTCACGATGTTTTTCTCTGAATGTGTTGCTACTCTATACGTCAGAAGTTAGATTCAGTTTAATTTTTATGTAAATTTAATTCAATTGCAAAGGTTTCTCACTTAAATTTGCTGCGTTCTTTCTGTGTTTATTAATTTAACAGCGTCAGTAACAGCATCTGACAGTTAAGCAAACAGTTGTGTTCATGTAGCATAGAATTTTTTCGCTCGATTAAAAGGCGTTCGCTACTTTATCAGTTTTAGTTAGCGCTACCAAATTTGTACCATTCAGCGAATTTTTACACAACAGTTGCCAACTGTTGTCTGCGCTGAATGCGGCCATTAATTTAGAAATGTTATAAAACTGTAGTACAAATATTATATTAAAAATGTCGTTAAACTGTAATACAAGAGTTTTTCGTTAAATGTGGTGCTGGACCAAATCTGGCTAATATTAACACTGTAACACAAAAACTTCAGAAAAAACCTTCAGAAACCATCTGTAACATGAAACCATTTCCCAATTCGAAAGATGTTCACATCTAACAAATCATAATAAAATTCTCTCTTTTCTTCACAAAAAAAACTTGTCTTGTTTTAATTGTCTTGTTTTGATTGGGAGGTATAACGGTTGTTACTAATTTGTCTAAGACTTGCCTAACATTGCACTTAAAAAGTTCTCTTTATTAAAAATTGTCCTATTTTATAAAATCGTCTTATTTTACAAAATCGTCCCATTCTGATTTGTTAAAATTGTTATTGTATCGTCTGTTATTCATTCTAAAATACATTAATTTATTATTTAATTTTTACATTCTTTTCTAGTTCTAAAGCTAGATTTGTTGCGTCAATTAATGTTTTTGGTTGAGCTGCAAAAATTGTGTTCTTTAAGTCATTATTTAGTCCATTTTTAGAAATTGTTAAGGCGTAGCTTTCGTTAATTTTAATGATGACGTTTCTTTGTGCGTCATCGCCTATTGTTTCTGATATATGTAGATTGTTTAGTTCAGTGATGAGGTTTATTAGTTTGTCTTTGAATTGTGTTACTGAATTGTTTCTTTGTGTCAATGTGGTTAGTTCTGTGTGTATCTGAGCTGTGGTAAGATTGCTCTTGTATGTATTTTGTAAAAGTGTTTTAAGTTATTTACACTTTTAGTTTATTAACCTTTCCAAATTTTCCCCACTAATTAATATTTTAAACATCATTTATTGGTTCGCTCGAATTCTTGTCCTTGACTTTAAAGTGTCATCAGCACTTATTCAACTTATCGCTTGTTGTTGTTGCTTTGTATTTTTCTGTGCAATGCACTTGTAACACGAGTCCCGCTGTCGCTGTCGCATTTCAGCTTGTGCGGTATCTAGCGGCACAAGCGTAAAGGGGTGCTAAATGCACTTCATGAGAATTCGAGCTGCAATTAGTTGTGTTTACTTTGAGGTTTTTTTTTATTCGGTTAAATTTGGAAATTTTGTCAACATTATGTTGATATGTTTATTGTTGTTATATGTTAGACAATTAAAGTGAAGATCTTTTTGGTGGTTGTCTGTCTTGAATGTGTGTACGTATGTAAGTACACTACACCCTCACCCTTAAGCGAAAAATTACTTGCAAAAATAAATTTTTAAAAAGTTGGAGTTTTGGAAAAGAATATGTTTATGTGTAATATTTTAATATGAAATAATTTTAAGTGTATAATAGATTTAAAAGATATTTCTGTGACTCTTTTACTTTTATAAGTTTTGTAATTATACTTTTTTGTTTTTATAATACAACATAATTTAATGTAATAATTGTTATGCTTAACTTATTTGCGCATTCTAAAATGTAGTTTTAATATTTAGGAGCTATTTTTATAATGAAGATTAATTTAAGGTTTTTATTAAATGAATAAAATTCTATACTTATGTATTATACTTTAATTACGTTCTATAATTTCTTTAACATGTTATTGTGAAATTTTTTATGCTTATTATCTTTTTCTATAATAGAATTTACACCTTCTCTATGTATTATTTTATATGGTCCGTGGTATGGACTTTGGAGATTTTTTCTTAGTTTCTAATTTAACAAATACGTCATCTCCTTCTTGAAAATCTGATATATTTACATTTTAGTCATAAGCAATTTTTCGTTTATGTTTTACGGTTTGTATTATTTCTCTTGCTTTATTAATGGAATTTCTAAGTCTTATTTTTAATTCGATTGCATAGTTTTCTAAATTGTAAATTGGTTCGTTTTCTTTTGTAAAGTCATTTGAAATGTTTGGTAATTTACCAAAAATGAGTTCGTATGGTGAGTACGATGTATCAACATGTGGTGTTGTATTATATGCGAATGTGTAATATGGAACCCATTTATCCCATTCATAATCATCAGCAAAAGATAGAAGATACTCGTTAAGTACTCTGTGGTTTCTTTCAAGTGCTCCTATAGTTTCGTGATGATAGGGTGCTGAGAAAATTTGTTCTATTTTTAATAAGTTGCAAATGTTTTTTAACAGTTCATTCGTAAATTCAGTTCCTTTGTCAGATTTAAAATTTTTGAAAAATCCAAACTTGTGTTTGGAGTGTCAGTTATTGTCATTTTTTTCTTTTATGTGTCTAGTCTGTTTATTACGAGTGCAATATATACATTTGTTTATGTAGTTTTTCACCATCTGGCGCATATGTTTCCACTCATAGCGTTGTTTTAGTTTAAGGATAGTCTTTCTAATACCTAAATGTCCTCCTTGTGGTGTGTCATGGTATTCTTGAATTATTTTGTGTTGAATGGTTTTGCTTGTAATTCTTTTAGGGGGTGGAAATATCATAATTTTTAGCGATTCTTTATTATTTTTATTAATCTTCTGCTGCAGCATATTATATATTTTCTTAAATTCGTCTTTATGCATAATTTCAAATATAATATTGTTTTCATCTAGCGCTAGTTCTTTAATATTTAATTTGTTCATTTTAGATACTAATTTCTTCAGAATCGACTCTAGAGTCGCTGAAATATCATTAGATCTTGCATGCATATTCTTATTATCTTTATTTATTCCTGATGATAGCTTCATCGAAGTCGAATCTGGATTCGTCGATTTATCGCTACATCGCACGTGCACAATATCATTTAATATATTGATACTACTATCATTTTTATTCATATTTTTATCGCTTACTTCAAATTTCAATTTACGTACGTTTTTTATATCGCTAATTGTTGTGCAATCCCATATAAAGAGTTGATCAGAATCCAGCTTAGATGCATTTTCATCATTTGCAAATTTTTCTTGTTTCTTTTTATTTCCCCTTGTTATTACCATGACTTTTTTAAGACTGATTGTTTCTTCAGTGGGTATATTTTTTTTTAATATTTCGGAATCTATTTTTACTCGCGATAGCGCATCTGCATTTATTTTACCTTGCTTAAATACTATTGTAAAATCATAATCAGATAGGTCTAGTCTGATTCTGGTCATTTTTGATGACGGATTATTGTGACTTAACAATGAAACTAAAGGTCTGTGATCTTTAACAACTATAAATTTCTGTCGGTATAAATATGGTTTGAAAAAGTTTATCCCCCAATGGATGGCTAAAAGTTCTTTCTCTATTATTCGTTTATTTATGTCATGTTTTTGTAGAATTTTACTGGCATAAGATATAGGTAAGTCTTGTCCTATTTCTCCTTGTGATAACACTGCTCCCAAAGCGTAATTTGAAGCGTCTGTAGTTAGAATAAATGGTTTAGAAAAATCGGGATATTGTAAAATAGGTGCCTCTATTAATTTATGTTTCAGTGTTTCCAAAGCTGTTTGACATTGCTCTGTCCAATTGAAAGTTTGGTTCTTTTTTAGTAAAGCATTTAGGCATTGTGCAATTGTTGCAAAATCTTTTATGAATCGTCTATAATAATTGCAAAAGGCACCTAACCTACGCACTTCGTCAGCATTTGAAGGAATTGGATTATTTTTTATTGTTTCATATTTTGCTGGATCAGTCTTAATACCGTTTTGCGTAATTAAATGTCCTAAATAAACTACTTCCGGACGTAAAAATTTGCATTTCCTTGCATTTAATTTAATGTTGTATTTGGCTAATCTATCAAAAATTGTAATTAAATTATTGTTGTGGTGTTGTAGGCGACATCCAAGAACTATTATGCCATCTACATATAAAAATTCTTCTGAGCTTAAACCTGTAAGAGCTTAAGTCAAAATACGTTGAAAACTGTTTGAAGATATTTTTAGTCCAAATGGATGTACAGAGAGATGTAGGGAGGCGTTTATGACGGAAGGCAGAGAGTAAAAATAACAGAAAAATGTTATAAAACTCTTATAACGGATGGAGCCGTTTGTGAAGAAATCGCTGGTAGCGATATCAGTATATTCACAGACGGCTCTCTGATGAATGGCCGGGCCGGGGCAGGCGTGTACTCAAAAGAGTTAAGGTCATCGCTCTCGACAATCAGTCTGTGATTAGGTGTATGCAACGGACAGACATCACTTCCAGGTTGGCCATAGAATGTCTTACAAAACTCAATAGGTGCACCCAGACGAATGAGCTCACACTTATGTGGGTGAGAGGACACTTTGGCATAGAACAGAATGAAGAAGCTGATTCTTTAGCAAGAGCAGGATCAGCAGAAGAATTCTGTGGACCAGAACCACGTATCGCCATAGGCGACAATATGGTGGCAGGCCTTATTAAACACAGTAAAAGGTGGGAAGAAGCTGTTAATTGCAGGCAATCAAAGGCGGCCGTGAAGTGGTCTCGTAGTGAGGCAGCAAAAGTTATCCGATACAATCGAAGGACTTTAAGCTGGCTTACTGCACTGGTCACAGGACACGGTCCCTTCATGTACCATCTCGGGAAGATTACTCTGACCGAGGACGATGCGTGTAGGTTATGCCTAGAGGAGCCGGAAACAGCAGCACACATTCTGTGCCAGTGTCCGGCGCTGGCAAGCATAAGATTGACCACTCTGGGACGCCCATTTATTGGCGAAGCCGAGATTGGTCAACTAACCTATAAGGATATGCTTGAGGTGACAAAGGATGCTTACACAAGGAGCATGCTCACGTACGAGTACTCCGAGCAGTAGTACCCTTTGTCCAATGGGGGACGAAAAGGGACCCACTGTGGTCTGCTTCGGCAAATCCCCAACTTATTATATAGTCCAAATGGTAATCTTTTAAATTGATAATGACCGTCATTAGTAGAAAAAGCTGTTAGAGGTCTTGAATTTTTGTCTAGAGGGATTTGGTGAAAAGAACTCGTCATGTCGAGTGTGTAACCACAAAATTCGCGGGTGTTCGAATTTCGCCATACAACATAGAGTTTCATATTTTTATTATAGAATGTAATTTAATTTTAATTTTTCACTGTTAAATTATACTTTTTACCCACTATGCTAGGCTTTACACACACACATTCACCCCATACACACGTATATAGAGCAGCAAAAGCAGTGGAAGCAAGACAGCATACACGCATAGCAACAGGAAAAAGTAGCATGATCACACCACATACAGCAGCTACCAAGATGATACGCACATAGCAACAGAATACAAAACAAAACCAGTTTTAGCGTCATCACGTCACAGACAGCTGGTACCGAGATCATTCTGACATAGCAACACAAACTAGTCACAGCCAAACAAGTTTTAGTATTACGCCACATACATACACAACCACACGACACAGTGAGAGCGAGAACCGGTTTCAACATCATAGTGCGGTAAGCAGCTACGAGCAAAGCAATAAAAGGCGAGTCGTGGCATTAACTCAGTCTCTTATTCAGCGTGAAGTTGAAGGCATCGGACGTATTCAGTGTGCAGCCAAATTTAACGGACGTAGAGAATTCGCAACATCGGAGTAGTCATCGAGCAATTAAAGTGGTCGGACGTCGATTAGTGATCATTCAACAGCTCGTGCCTAGGAAGTGGTGAGTGTTACCTGGCATAGTTAGAACACCCTTAAATTTATAGTAGACACATTTTCGTTGGTTAAGGTCTCATTCCAACGTTAATATTTTGTACCAAGCCCAACCTAGTAGATACCATAGTAGACATATTTTCGTTGGTAAGGTCTCATTCCAACGTTAATATTTTGTACCAAGCCCAACCTAGTAGACACCATAGTAGACATATTTTCGTTGGTTAAGGTCTCATTCCAACGTTAATATTTTGTACCAAGCCCAACCTAGTAGATACCATAGTAGACATATTTTCGTTGGTCAAGGTCTCATTCCAACGTTAATATTTTGTACCAAGCCCAACCTAGTAGATACCATAGTAGACATATTTTCGTTGGTTAAGGTCTCATTCCAACGTTAATATTTTGCACCACGCCCCACCACGTAAACACCCCAGTAGACATATTTCTGTTGGTCAAGGTCTCATTCCAACATTAATATTTTACACCACGTCCAACCTTGTAAATACACTAGTAGACATATTTTCGTTGGTTAAGGTTTTATTCCAACGTTAATATTTTGCACCACGCCCAACCTCGTAAGCACCCCAGTAGACATATTGTAAGCCAAGGTAACACCACTCAGCGGACAATAGCCCAGTCTCAACGCAAGATACACGTTATACAATCCGATTGTAACACACGTCCTACTTGTGATCACTCGCTGCTCAACAGTGACAAGAAGACCCAGGGAGCGCGCCAACGTCGTATATCTCTACCACGCCACAGCCCCAGGAAACACGCCTGCGTCGCTCGTCTTCATCGCATCACTTATTCCGGAACTACGTACACTGTTACAAAGATAAAGCTCCGTCACGTCATCTTCTCAAGGGCATCCGACATCGAAACAAGATCCAGGTCAAAAAAATCGGTGCATAGGTGTGTGTGTGTGTAAGGTCCTATACCATTAAGATATTAGAGTAACGCCAATTTTGAATTGTGAATAAACTAAGGAAATATTAAAGAGAACAAAGCGAAAGGGTCTTTATTTACAAATTTCTGCAACGAACGCTGGACACCGGCGAGTATACCCCAGCTGTAAAAATCCGGAAAACGGAAGTTCGTTACAAGTGTGGAAAAATACTTTGCTCTACCGAGTATATCTAAAACATCTTCTATTCTTGTCAATGGAAATTTGTCATTTACTATTTTATTATTTAATTTTCTGAAGTCAACTACTTAACGTCATTTCTTTGTGTCGTCAGCGCTATTCTTTGGTACAAGTAGAAGTGGTGAATTGTATGGGCTTGTGGATGGTTCAATTATATCATTATTTATTAGTTCTTCAGCCTGTTCATGAATTTCTTTGTTTTGAGTGTATGGTAATCTATAATTTTTTATATATGTTGGTGTATCATCTATTGTTGATAACTTTTGTGTATAGAAATTGTTTATTGTTAATTGTTCTTCTTTTAAATGAAATATGTGTTGATATTGTCTGAATATATTTATAAGTGGATGCTTTGCCCCTACGTCTAATTCTTTCAAAACTTTTTGGAATCTAACTTCGTCTTTATATGTATCTTATTTGAAATATAAATAATTCGATAATGGTATCAACTTTGGTTTTAATTTATTTATTACTATTTCTGTTACTGTTGTGTTTAGGATTTTTAAATGGCATATGCCTTTTGATGGAACTATAGAGAATGCTATGAATTTCTTCATTTAATATTACACTATCCTGATTTAAATTTAGGTGGTATTCGAATTACATTAAATGCATTTTTATTGATGTACAAAGGTGTTACTACGTCAGTGCTCCCTAGTATTATCGTTAGTGTTTGTGTTTCATAGTCAATTTTACACATATATTTAGTTAAAAAGTCTCGTCCTATGATGCTGTCTGTGTAAACTGGGAAATCTTCTTCTACCGCATGAAAAAAATGTTCTACTACGTCACATTGAAAATCTAATTTTAGTTGTACAGATCCTAGTGTTCTTTTGTTATTCCTGTTATTTTACATTTATTGTCTATATTAATGATTGTGTCTTGCGCTATATTTTCGAGTTTACAGATCGAAAATCTGCTCCTGTATCAATTAAAAATTTAAGGTTTTGCTTAGAATTTTTACATTTTACTATAATATAATTTGTGTTTTTATACGATATATTATAAATCTTTAATTTTGCTGTCCCGGAAGATCCTCTGTATCGATCTCCGAGCATTCCTCGTTTCCTTGAATGTTGTTGTTCATGACATACATTCTGTTGTTGTTGTTTTGGTTTCTGTAATTTGATGTTCTTCTGTTGTTATTGTTGTTATTTTGGAAATAATTATTTCTGCTATTGTTGTTGCCATTATGATTATTCTGGCTATTTGAAAAAGCTGCTCGTTGCACGAAATATGTATTGCTGTTTCTGTTATTTTGTTGTCGAGCGTTGTTGTTGTTGTTATTATATCTGTAATTTGGTGATCTCGTGTTGTAGTTTTGATTATGCTGTTGTCTGTTGTTATAGTTATTTGATATATTGGGTCGTTGTCCCCTGTATGAGTTGTTAAAATTGTTATTGTATTGTCTATTATTCATTCTAAAATACATTAATTTATTATTTGTGTTTACATTCTTCTCTAGTTCTAAAGCTAGATTTGTTGTGTCAATTAATGTTTTTGGTTGAGCTGCAAAAGTTGTGTTCTTTAAGTCATCATTCAGTCCTTTTTTGGCGTAGCTTTCGTTCTTTTTAATGATGACGTTTCTTTGTGAGTCATTGCCTGTTGTTTCTTATATATGTATATTGTTTAGTTCAGTGATGAGGTATATTAGTTTGTCTTTGAATTGTGTAACTGAATTGTTTCTTTGTGTCAATGTGGCTAGTTGTGTGTGTATCTGAACTGTGGTTAGATTGCTCTCGTGTGTATTTTGTAAAAGTGTTTGTAGTTTGAGAAAAGTGTCAATGTTAGCCGTGTATCCTAGAGTGGTTTTCACGTTTGTGCTTAGTTTTATGCTCACGATTAATTTTATTAGTTTCTTTTTATCATCGGATGAGTAAGTGTTGTAAAACAAGTCGATTAGCTTTAGAAATCCTTCTAGTTCTTTGTAACTCCCTGAGAAAATGTGAATTATCTTCATAATTGTCTCTAAATTGGACTCTGCCATTTTGGGTTCTGTATTCGTTAAAATTGTCGGCTTGTTAGTGTCTTCTTTGTCTAGCATTTGTTTTATTAGTGATCGTGATTCTTTTACTAATATATTGAATTCTTCCGTTAGTCTTAGTAGTTCGTGGTTTGTTTGTAGCGTCTGTTTGTGCTTGTCAAATTCAGTTTTATACCTATTTATTTCCTCTAATTTAGTCTCTATTGTTTTTCTTGTGTATCTTCTATTTGTGGTCTTTTTTATGTTAATTTTTATCGTCCTTATTTGTTTAAAAAGGTCATATAGAATTTGCATTTATAATTAATTTTTATAAAATTTTATTTTTTTTTATTCTTTATTATTTAGACATTCTGTATTCTATTTATGTGTTTTATGACATACTTCTTATAATAATTGCTAATTTTATAAACTATATATATAATTAAAATTATAATGATTATTGTTATTTTTACAGTTACTGACGTACGTGTTACATCTGATGTAGTGACTGCTGACCCCACATTGTTTTGTATATTTTCCTTGATAATAACACGATCTTCGTTCTTGTTGTTTAGCATCATTACGTTGTAGATGGCATCTGTTATTAGTCTGATCATTCGTAAAAATCGTTTGTTGGTTTGTTCTCTTCTCTGCGAATTTTTCTCATTCGTTTTTCCAAATTTATTGTGAATTTTGTATTTAAAATCCTTTAGCTGCTGTATATATCTGTATTTCTCCTTCCCTTTTGTAATATTAATTAATCTATAGAGGTCGTTTAGTTGTCTTCTTTGTTTGACCTGTTTGCCGGCTCTAGTTCTTTTCTTGGGTGGTTGTAAATGGTTTTTGAGGATCTCTTTATTCTTTTGTTGCCGCTCTTGATACTCCAGTATCGATATTTTTTTTTATTGGAGTTGCGGTATATACCGGTGGTTGTGTTTTTTCTTCTTGGAGAGTATCTATTTCCTTTTGTACTTTTTGTATGTATTCTACCAATTCATCGTATTTCTTGTGGAATTCTGCATCCATTCCGTGTTCTAGGTTAAGTTGTCCAACGTAAGATTTAGAATTTTTGGATTAACGGTTCGCCGGTTGTAGGTTGTAGGTTGAAAGGATCAAAGTAAGTTGCAGGATTACAGGAACGAAATTGCATAATCAAAATAACAGGATTACGAAGTTGCGGAATCACAGGAACGAAATTGCAGGATCGCCATGTGGTGTTGGAAGTTGTTAGAGTGTGAGATTGTATGCTGTGTGTCAGGTAGAGTAGAGAGGCGCACACGCCTTTTTAACCAGCCGCAAGGCTTTTGGTCATGTAAGCCACAAAGGCTATTTTTATAAAGCCGCAAAGGCTAATTTTAAATCAAGTCACAAAGGCTATGTTAAGCTTTCCTAAGCCTCAAAGGCTAATTATAATTCAAGCCACAAATGCTTGGTTTTTGAACAAAAAGATTTAAATTTTTCTTTGGTGTACTTCTCGCCTGTTCACCCAAATCTGACTTTATTTTTAAATATTTTTGATTTATATACAATTTTTACCAGTATTATTCTTAAACTAATTTTACTACTATTTCCAAGACTCCTCCTTTAATTCCAATGATTTTTAGATTTACTTTAAAAACTCAATAATTGACCAATCACTTTTGGGGGTTGGAATTAATTTTAAAGGCTTTTCTTCGGTTTTTGAGCATTTATTTAGAAACAACGGTACAATGTATATTATTCAAAGTATTGTCCATCGTTAGCTACAACATTTTCCCATCTTTCTGGCAGCATATGGATTCCGCGCCGGAAGAACGATTCGTCTTTTGAGGCAATCCACGAATCGACCCATTTTTTGGTATCCTCGTAAGAAGTGAAGCGCTGCTCAGCCAAGCCATGCGTCATCGATCTGAATAGGTGGTAGTCGCAAGGGGCTATGTCTGGGCTATAAGGCGGGTGGGGTAGCACATCCCAATTCAGCGCCTCCAACGTTTCCTTGACGGTTCTTGCAACATGTGGCCGTGCGTTGTCATGTTGAAAAACCACTTTGTCGTGTCTTTTGGCATATTCCGGCCGTTTAACCTTTAATGCTCGGCTCAATTGCATCAATTGTTGTTGGTAGCGTTCCCCAGTTATGGTTTCGTTAGGTTTTAGCAGCTCATAGTACACGACACCCTTCTGATCCCACCAAATACACAGCATAAGCTTGGCGCCATGAATATTCGGCTTGGCCCTCGATGTTGATGCATGGCCGGGTGGTCCCCACGATTTTTTTCGCTTAGGATTATCGTAATGGATCCACTTTTCATCGCCAGTGACAATACGATGCAAAAAACTCTTCCTTTTATGCCGTTGAAGCAGTTGTTCGCACATGCAAAATCGCCGTTCAACGTCTCTCGGCTTCAACTGGTACGGCACCCAATTTCCTTGCTTTTGAATCATTCCCATGGCCTTCAAGTGTTTGCCGACCGTTGATAAGTCGACTCCCAATGATTCTGACAATTCTTGAAGGGTTTGACACGGGTCTTCATCGAGCAAAGCCTCCAATTCCTCATCTTCAAACTTTTTCGGCTGGCCCGGACGCTCTTTGTCTTCCGTATCAAAATCACCACTTTTAAACCGACGGAACCAGTACTCACAAGTAGAAATCGATGGAGCATAGTCCCCGTAAGCCTCAGTAAGCGTGCGTTGTGCTTCAACCGCTTTTTTCTTCAAATGGAAGCACAAAAGTAAACCTTCCCGCAAATTGCGTTTTGTTGGAACGAAAGTCGACATGTTCACAGAGAAAAAAATATATGTTGTTTACACTTCAGTGGAATGACACATACTAAAAAATGAAGCTTAGACAATGTGCTTTGAAATGAATATAGTCACAGGTGTGCCCGATGCGATCTATTGATAGTTACGCCATCCCTTAGAAAACCTTTAAAACTAATTCCAACCCCCATATTTTAAACATCATTTATTGGTTCGCTCAAATTCTTGGCCTTGACTTTAAAGTGTCATCAGCACTTATTCAACTTATCGCTTGTTGTCGTTGCTTTGTATTTTTCTGTGCAATGCACTTGTAACACGAGTCCCGCTGTCGCTGTCGCATTTCAGCTTGTGCGGTATCTAGCGGCACAAGCGTAAAGGGGTGCTAAATGCACTTCATGAGAATTCGAGCTGCAATTAGTTGTGTTTACTTTGAGGTTTTTTTTATTCGGTTAAATTTGGAAATTTTGTCAACATTATGTTGATATGTTTATTGTTATCATATGTTAGACAATTGAAGTGAAAATCTTTTTTTGGTTGTTTGTCTTAAATGTGTGTACGTATGTAAGTACATTACATTTGCCTAAAAATTTATTTTGTAAACAGGTTTAGCAAAACCCAGGCAAGTAAATAATCCTAAGCGTTACCACTTCACAGTTTAATAGGGCATGTGGTCAGAGAACAATTGGCCAAATCAGCTGGCCTTTACATTCTCCTCTGAAACGCCGAGGGAAGCAAGCAACGAAAATTAAATAAAAGAAAGAAATAAGATCTACACATAAAAAAAAAAACAAACAACTACATCGAAGAGAAATAGAAAAGAAAATAAAAAAATAAAAAAAAAACTTGCATAATAAATAAAAAAAGAAGAAAAGCCAACCAATCGAAATAAAAAAAAATCTACAATAATAAACAACACATCGAAGAGAAAAAAAAAGAGAAGGCTTAAATAAAAAAAAAGAAAACAACTATACAACAAATTTATTAATCAACAATACGCCATGGTCAAAACGTTCGATACCCCGGTGCAGCCCGTGGACATCATGTTGACCCCGCACACCGAAACCAAACACACGGAGAACAGACCCGTGTTACGACTGACGACAACGGTAGTCTCGAATGCCTACACTTCACCACCTGATCATACCACCAGTCAATTGCCGATACCTGCCGCAACGATTAGTAGAAGTCGATATCGGGATACGGTATACGGGAACGTCATAGACCAGGTTCGACGATGGTCAGTGAGATTCGACGGCAAGCAACACCCACTGGGTTTCATAGAACGCATCGAGGAGCTGACAGACGTATATGGTCTAAACAATGAACATCTACCTCGGACCATGCCAGAGTTATTGATGGAGAACGCCCTTGTTTGGTGGCGAAATAAAACTTCGTGCGACTCCTGGGGAGAATTTAAAGAAAAGTTCCTACGATACTTCTTGCCAGTGAGATTTTTTGAACGCCTCGAAGATCAGATTCGCGGACGTACCCAGGGCGACCAGGACTTTCTGGTGAAAATCAATGCGACGCTTAGCTGTAGTGGGCAATCTATCTTCTTACGTGAAAATGGACCACCGACGGCGGAAGAACCAGCCTGCATTACCTTGAGCGACGAGCCGGAAATTTCGACGACATCGGTGGACGATTTCTTACGCGACGAGCTCCAAAAGTTTGAAGAGCTGCAGGGTATGGCCAGAGTGACGCCGCATAAAATCGTCATGCTAGACGAGCGGCCACTGAAACAGCGCTTCGAGAAACCCAGCCATGCAGGAAATTATAAATAAAGAAGTGGACGAAATCTTGGCAAAGGGTTGCATCGAGCCCTCAAACAACCCGCACAGCGCTATAATTGTACTGGTTCGAAAGAAGACGGGCACCTGGAGACTCTGCGTCGACTATCGGCAACTAAATACGAATTCTGGACCGGATGCCTATCCACTGCCAAGAATCCATCATATTTTGGATCGCCTGCGTAACGCGCGATTTATCAGTAGCCCTGACTTAAAGAACGGCTACTGGCATATCCCTATGGACCCAAGCTGCAAACCACTCACAGCCTTTACTGTACCCGGACGTGGGCTTTTCCAGAGGCGCGTGATGCCTTTCGGCCTACACTCCGCACCAGCCACTTCCAGCGTGCGGACAGAGTCATCGGCCCAAAATTGGAACGAGCGATAGCGTACGAAGTCGGCATTTAATACAAGCCGATAAGAATTACAGCCCCACCGAAAAGGAATGCCTCGCGATCGTTTGGGGTATCCGCAAAATGAGATGTTACCTCGAAAGGTACAAATTCCTTGTCATTACTGACCACCTATCTTTAGCCTCATGGTTGAATTCTATCGAAAGCCCATCTGGACGCATAGCGCGGTGGGCGCTGGAATTACAACAATACAATTTTGAAGTTCAATACCGGAAAGGGAAGCTAAATGTCGTAGCCGACGCCCTGTCACGCCGACCACTCGAAGACGTTCGTAGGACCACTGCCGTAACCGAAGAGACACCGCGCTGTTCGTGGCTGGAAAGACGGAAAGCTGAAGAACACGAAAATCCAGCTAAGTTTCCTGATTATTTGGAAGAAGACGGACAGCTATATCGACATATTCCAAACCAGATCGGTGACGAGGAGGCTGCCCCTTGGAAATTGTGTGTCCCAGCTTATTTGAGACAGCGCGTGCTAGCAGAAAACCACGACCAACCTAGCGCCGGACATTTAGGTGTTAGGAAAACCATTGCAGGTGTAACCAGCCGGTACTACTGGCTCGGACTTTTCAGATATGTGAGCTGATACGTCCGACAATACGAAATATGCCAGCGGTATAAAGCGAGCCAACAGGCCCCTGCAGGTAAAATGCTGTCGCGAATCAACGAAGAGCCCTGGGCCGTTGTCTGCGCTGATTTTATAGGACCACTGCCGCGCTCGAAGCATGGTAATACGACAATATTGGTGCTCCACGACAAATTCAGCAAGTGGACCGAGGTCGTACCTTTGCGAAAAGCCACCAGTGATACTCTAAAAAGGGGATTCCGAGAACGCACCCTAGCACGCTTTGGCGCACCGAAAGTTTTGATTTCAGACAATGGTATGCAGTTCACCAGCCGCTCGTTCAAGAAATTTATGCATGAAATGGGAGTCAAGCAACAGTTTACCACTCCATATACACCGCAGGAGAACCCTACGGAAAGAGCAAACAAAACGCTGAAGACTATGATTGCACAATTTTGCCAAGAACAGCACAAGACGTGGGATGAGCAACTACCAGAGCTGTCAATCGCTATCAACACCAGCAAATCAGACGTTACTGGATACAGCCCGGCATTCCTGGTTCAAGGTCGTGGGCCCAGACTAACCGGCACTTTGTACGACGAACTTACGACCGGCACAGGCAGAGAAGTCATGGTTCCATCAGCACGAGCCACCCAATTACAATAGATCTTCAAACTCGTCCACCAAAAACTTAGTCAAGCTACGCGCGATCAAGCGCGTCACTATAACTTGCGTAGGCGTGATTGGAATCCCAATGTAGGTGACAACGTCTTGGTACGACAACATCAGCTGTCCAGCGCGATAAATAGTTTTGCGGCTAAACTGGCACCGAAGTTTCAGGGACCGTACATAGTCGTAGGATACGTTTCGCCGGTCATCATACAAATTCGCAGAAAAGGAGAGGCCCGCATTCGTAACGCCCAAGTAAGTGAATTAAAAAAATTCTACAGTGAGGTCGAGCCCAACGCATAAACTAATCAACTTTAATTTAGACAATTGTGGCAGCAACCACATTAAAAACTGCCAATTGTGGCAGCAATCACATTAAAAACTGCCAATTGTGGCAACAACCACATTAAAAACTGTAAATTGTGGCAACAACTACATTAAAAACTGTAAATTGTTGCAACAACCACATTAAAAAGTGTAAATTGTGGCAGCAACCACATTAAAAACTGACAATTGTTGGCAACAACCACATTAAAAACTGTAAATAGTGGCAGCAACCACATAAAAAACTGCCAATTGTGGCAGCAACCACACTAAAAACTGCCAATTGTGGCAACAACCACATTAAAAACTGTAAATCGTGGCAGTATCCACGCTAAAAGACTACGAAGTGTTGGCGGCATCCACATTAAAAATACTGCAAATCGTGGCAGTATCCACGGTAAAAGACTACGCAATGTTGGCAGCACCCTTATTAAAAATACTGCGCACCACGGCGGCAACCGCGAAAACAACAGCGGGTGGCAGCAACCGCCATATCAACTGTGAAGCAAGTCAGGAGCGGAAACCATCGGGCACTCGAAGGATTATAGCCGAGAGAGGAGTACCCCACGATACACTAGAGAAGTTGGCAGTATCCACATTAAAAATACTGCAAACCGCAGCTGCAACCGCGAAAACAACAGCGGGCGGCAACAACCGCCATATCAACTGTGAAACCACACAACCCTAAAGCAGCCGGCAGCAGTAAAACTTACTAGCCATACGTCAGGCTCTGGCGTCACAACGACGCAACAGTGAGATTGCACACTTCAAACGCAACAGAGAACCAAATAATCCCGAAGGAAGCTATATCGAAAGGACCCCACCAGTTCACCTGGAACAAGGAAAGGTATCTCTCACCGTCATTTAAACTAAAATATTTTGTCATAGTAAAAGTCGCATTAAAAACAATCATATTCTTCAACCCCGATCACGATTGGTTTCCATTTATTCTCGATTCTTCAGGTATACCTCACCTGCATGTCTAGCTCCACCACGTGCCGCGAACTTAAAAATTTCATAATCTCACTACCATAATATAATTGATAATCATTTTTCCGCAGCCGAATGTCACCTCGTTAAGATGCCAGTGTAAAACGACTGTCAAACAACCATGATTGCGTCATACACGTAATTGGCTAATGTGAACCACTCGTTCACTATCATTTTGGCAAACTATAATATACATCGAACTGGCAGCGCTATTATATTTAAACTAACATCGTTAAACTTTCAAGCGAACGGAAAACAAGTGCGTATCAAAGTGAGAACAGTGTGTTACGCGCAAAATCTCTCGCTTGTCGAAATCGAGGTTGGCCGACTCAGTGGATAAGGCCGTGGGTATTTTGTTGTTGATAATTTTGGGCGCCACGCGATTCACCCAATTCCGACCGGCTCCAATTATCGCGATCCTTGAGAACCGTAGCGAATTCAATAAAAAAAAAATTCCAAATTTAAGTTCAAATACAAAATCTTTAAATTTATTTATAAGTAATCAATTAACCCTTAACCCTAACTATAACACTCCTGTCGCAAACAATCGATTGTTTACCCTAGGCTCACAATTTTCATTATCATATAAAAATCCAAAATAATTTCTTAATGTCTAATAATGGGAATTTAATCATCAGTTACACAAGAAAAAATGGCGTTAATCAAATATTTAATAATACTCTGAGTTTTACTCTCAGTAATAGGGTAAATTTCATAAAATCAAAATAAGTTATACCATATATAATATTTAGAAAAAAATAAAAAAAAGGTTAATGGCTAATAGTTGGAATCTTTAGTTTCACAACAAAAAAAAAAAAATTGTGAGATATTTTAAAATTGAAATTAAAAATTTGACGCGTATAAAATTCATGGATATTAACTATATTCTTTTTTCCGTGTATTAAAAGGTTAAATAATGAAGTAACTTAATTTTGGATTTAGATTTAGCTTAATAAAATTTCCATTACCAACTTTAGCATTAACTTATCAGCGAGAGCATTAAATTATCTGCGACTGCAGATTGCAAAAATCAATATTACATTAAAAAAATAACACCGCAATTAATAAAAATATCAAGAAATGCGCTATTTGGCTTCTTGACTCAAGGAAAAGAATAGAACCGCGACTTTTCTTTTCAAAAAAAAAAAATAATTAAAATAAAAATTCCACGACCAGGATTTGAACCCGGGACTTCCGCGTGATATGCGAGTGACTGAACCTCTGGTCCACCGTGACCCTTGTTGCTCGATGGTCTAAGGCTGCTTGTAAGCGAGCGGAGGTCGGCATTTAATTAACGATATTAAGCCACGATTAAGCCACGCCATGATACGGAATAATATAAAAATCCACTTAATGGGAAAACCTCAGGACGTAGTAATCGTATCTATAAAGAAAACATACGTGTTAGCCACTTTTCAATCTATGTCCTGGGGCTTTCTTTTATTTTTCCTACCTTGCACTTGGATTCTCTCATAAGCCTACAATGGCTGTGATTTCCTTAGAGCAGGTGACTCCAATCCCTTATCTACTCGATGCAGATGACTCCATTCCCTTATTTGCTTCAATAATTCTAAAATAAATTTCTGTTTTTTTTTAATTTGCCATAATTTATATCTAAATTCTATAATCACCTTTTCTTCTAAACACACACAATTGTCGGAACCCTTCAAAAAAAACTTATCCAGCAAGAAAACACTCAGGTCACCTTGCAGAAATATTCACACTGTCACCATATAACAAAACTCGACTTCTCACCGCTCTATTTAACCGCCAACTGATCTTGATCTTCACTATTGGTATTGCCTGAGCTCCTCGTTAGGCTAGCTATTAACTGTGCTGCTGAATAAATAGCCCAAACATGATTCTATGTACCCTTTTAGATATTCCAATCTATTTACTCACTTATATTTTTTATTTTTCCCTTATAATTAGTATTTCCTTACTACATTATTAGCTTCAATTAACCAAGAAACAAAAAAAAAAGAAAAATTACGACTTGGCCTCTAGCTGGTCTCGAACCTGGCACCTTCCGCTTGCCAGGCCAACACGCTACCACTGTGCCATCGCTCTATATGAGCAGATACTGCCTGCTGCATTTTTCACCGCCAACTCCCACGCATGCTACCACTGACTGTGATCTATTTATAGAACAATATGAACACAGATAAACTGACTGGCTCAATATGTGACTGGCGGTAGTGATGGAAACTTTTCAAACGAGTACCCGAAAAACTTCTGAGTACTTTTATTTCTTTTATTTTAAATTGGTTATTTTTTTTTTATTTATATACCTACATATAAAAATTCAACCCGTAACAAGTGAAAACGATTTAAAAAGTCCCATAATAATCAAAAACATTTATTAAAGTGCAAATATGCAACGAAACAACGACACCACATGTTCTGGAGTAGAATTACGCCGCGTCGAGGACCATCAACCTCTGCAGCAATTCGTGCCCAACTAATGGACAAGCAAATAGCCACGCCGGCAGCAGCGAACTCAACATCGTCAACGGGAACAGCACCATCCGACGTCATAGCGTCAAGGCACCTCGCCATCACGTCACCCGGGCTGACCATAACCACCTATCCGAATGGACCGGGCGGGATCACTCTACGCGTGTGCGACTACATGTGCTTGGAAACAGGCATATTCCTGAATGACATTGTCATCGACTTCTACTTGAAGTGGTTATACGACCAACAACCCACTCAAGTCAGACAGGATGTGCACATTTTCAGCACGCATTTCTACAGCATGCTAACTCGGCCATTGGCCCATGCCAGCGAACAGGAGCAACGCCAACGCATACGACGGTGGACGCGAAAGGTACAGCTGGTACACAAGAGGTACATATCGTACCAATTACCGAAAAATACCATTGGTATGTGGCTATTGTGTGCCTGAAACATAAGCCGAGCCAGTTTAAACAGCGCGGCTGCATTTGACTGCTTGATTCGTTTACGCACGCCTCTAAAGTGCACGTCGCACCCGTCCTGCGCCGTTACGTGCAAAAAGAATGGCAAGCAGCATATCCGGAAGAAGCGACGACAACATGGACAGACGATGTCCTACCATTTTATACTGTTACAGTGCCTCAACAAGCCAACAGCAGCGATTGCGGCGCCTTTGTACTATATATGGTCGACCTGTTCCTTAAGGACCCCGAGATCTTCGCGAAGACAGTATGCGTACATGGTTTACCCATCATAGGGCATCCTACAAACGTACCGAGGTGGCATACGTCATCATAGCGCAAGCACCAACCAATTTACGGACCATCTTGACAAGGTTGTATGTACCCGCACGTACATACGCAGCCGCAAGTGGTCGCAGCCGCAAGTACACGTGAGTCGGCGATCACATACCACGGAAAAACCCACAAAGGACAGACCACCCCGCGCCGACTGCGCCACGACAGCGAATCAGATGACGACAGCAGCACGTCCAGCAGCAGCACCTCCAGCAGCAGCACATCTAGCAGCAGCACATCTAGCAGCAGCACATCTAGCAGCAGCTCATCCAGCAACACCACGTCCAACAGTAAACCATCGCAGACGAGCGATGAAATGAACGTCGACGCAACCGTCACCAGTACTACCCCACAGCGCCCGACAAGTGTCATCCAAACAGGACCAGGGGTCATATCACACATCGCAACCACACCACCCATGCCCGAGTATGAAACAAGCCAGCATGAGTCGTCGGACAGCAGGGTAGAGCTCAAGGAGCCACCCGTCCAGGTTGCAGCAGGCGACAGCACCACCAACAGTAATTAGCGGCGCAACACAAAATTCACCAAGCAACGAACAGGTCGCTGCAGCAATAGGTGATCGACTCCGAACATGGAATCTAGGGGAGCGAATGCGATTCTTCACCAAAATTGACTAGCAGCGATTCCGAATCGTCATCAACCGGAACGGCACCGTCACTGCCACACCAAACCCCCCCCCCCCCCAAAGTGAGGAGGAGATGTAAGGAACAAAATTTTGACTAATTTTATCCCTACATGCCTTATTTTACACCTTACCTTTCCTTACAACTTTCGTACTGGGTCATGCACTCGTGACCAACCACCAAGTTTACCCAGCGGGAAAAACGTCTCGCGCACCAAGACACGGTCGGCCTTACGCGAGTAAGGGCTATACGAAAAGCCGACCGTCGTGCTAGAAAATAATCATACGTAGGCTGCCCAAGCCAGCGCATGCAGAAAAGCATGCCACCGCGCAGTACATTTTGTCTTTATCATATTTAATTATACTACTAATACTATAGCATATAGCATCTTATACTATAGCGTATTAGTTATACACCTTACCGGTGGTCTAAGCTTAAGTTCACTCAGTGTACGGAATAAACACGAAATAATTAGTAATCATCCAATCGGATGACAACGCTATTGAACCTAGGCTAGGGTAAAATAAATAAATGAATATATAATTAGCTAGAAGTAGGATAAATCAAAGTAAAATAAAATAATCAAACTGAAATAATCCATAAATATCGTAGTTCAATTATTTAAAAATAGGGGAATAACTTGAGTTACAAGTTTAATGTTAGCCAAATCCTGGCTGAAGTAGGTTGTGCCCTAAAGAATTTCCTCAAATAGAGCACCGGTGTGTTTTGGAACTGGTAGTAGCTTTTGGTGTCGGCCTCGACCATGACCAATTACGCGATTACTTACCTTCATACCAATGACCATAATTTTCCTACTGGGGTGAGTAGATCACTAATGTTATTTTTTATTATCTTCTTTTTCATGTATATAACGGAGACTCATCATGCTGGAGAAGATTACATATATAGCCAAGAACGGCACGATGGCGTGATATTGAGGGGAAAGTGAAGGAAGAACTAGCACGGCGTGCCTACGGAAGGAAGTTATAAAAGGGCAAACAACATGAGATCTGGAGTTCAGTTGTTTAATTTCGCTGGTTGTGACCGGGCTGGTCAAGTAAAAGAGAAAAGAGTTGGCTGCATAGTAGCAGCAGAAGTCAACAGAATAGTAGCAGCAGTATTGGCAGCAGAAGAGCTGCACACTCAACAGCGTGTCAGCAGCGACAGAGCTGCACCGGAATAGCGCAGCGACGGAACGGTACAGAGGCAGCGGTACTGAACAGCGATAAAGCGACACAAGAGACACAGGATTCACGTTCTATGATAAATTCGTATCGAAATAAGTTATTTTAATGTATAAATAAGTGCGTTTTTTTATGAATTGTGAATTAGTACAACTAGTTAATAGAGTGATTAAGAAAGTTTAAATTAAATTACTTAAAGTAAATGTAAAGAAAATAAATTAAAGTAAATTCATAATTAAATTAAATACCGTTCCATAAAATGGAACAAGTGTGACAGTGAGCTGCCTGAAGGGCACAGGTCGAGACATAAGTGGGAAGCTAAAGTGAAAACTGAATAAACAATTAAAGAAAGATAGGTTTTTTTTAGGTCATAGACGCATCCCTCTGCGGCAGATGGTTCGGGATAGCTTGGCTTGACTACGCCTGAACTGCTCTCCTGCATGGATGGCTCCATTGCCGAAGTTAGGGTAGTATGTTGAGGGTAATTCCAACTAGTTCGCCATCCAAACATCACAGTGGGGCGTAAATAAGGGAGTGATTGGTGTTAGTAATTTCAGGTTAGAATTAGCAGTGTTAAATTCTTTCGCAGATGGTTTGAAATAGCTGGGGTTGACCACGCTCAAACCGATCTGTCACCCGAACGGGACTCCTGCCAAAGTTAGAAGCAGGTAGATAGGGATACCTAGTCAGGCAACCGAAAACATAGTAACTCTTTCGCAGACGGTTTGAAACAGCTGGGGTTGACCACGCTCAAACCGATCTGCTGCATAAACGGCAACTTTGCCAAATCTAGAATATTTTCGTTAATTGACAAGAGCGTAGCCGAACCTGGGCATCAACCTATACTCTCAAAATCCGAACACAACCGGGAAATGTTTGTAGCAGAGGCTTTGGGATAGCTGGGCTTGACCACGCCCAAAGCTCATCTGCCTTGCAGACAGCTTTGCTGTCCATTAGGGTAGTTTTCCGGTAAGGACAGGGGACCAGGGGCTCACTGGAACACTCAGATTCAAATAATCTGAAATCTATGAATAAAACTTATTCAATTTAGTAGCGAAAATATGCTAAGTTAGCTTTAAGAGCACATAAACTTGTGAATAAAGTTGATGAATTCCGAAACCTCGGTGTTTTGATTCGGTGTCTGTAGAAGACAAAATAGAAATAATTGCAACGAACCCTGGGTCCGGCGAGCGCATCCTCGGCCGGAAAATTAGTTCGTTACAAGCTGACACATTTTCAAATTTGCCAGCTGACCCTTTTTGATATTTGACAACAGACACATTTTCAAATTTTGCCAGCTGACATTTTTTTCCAATCTGAGTCTTGCTTTTTAAGTCCTGTCTTGGTGTCTTTTTAAAGTTTTGTCGCAACCATTGTGTTACACAGCCGTGTCGTATTGTGCTAACAAGTTGTACACACGACTTGCACAGTGAAAACACACGGTGCAAAATTGCAAGGGCGTTAGCATGGCAGAATAATGAGGTAGGGTAAGTAGCTTTGACAAGACCTATCGTTAATGTCAAAATCATAAAATATAGTGCTGCCATATCACAAATTAAAATCCAATGAAAAATCAATACTTTGTCTAAGCGTTTCTGATGAAATCCTTTACAAAAAATACTTCAAAACGGGGAAGTACAGGTTTTTTGTTTTAGGCAAGCTGGAAGCGGACTTATTCTGCTTATATATAGATTAGGTTAGGATAAACCGGATGCCTTCGTGAAGGCTCACATAGACCAATTCAGGTCCTTGGTGGTACCGGTCGCGAACAAAAGGAAGCTTTGTGTTTATTTAAAAGTCTTTAAAGATTTGCGTTGAATTCGCAAATCTTAGGAGGGATTCCAGAGATACTTTGGTCACATCTTTAAGCGACGGGAACGGCGATGAGCCTAGGTATTTTAGTCTCGATCTAAGTAGGGCGGGGCATGTGCATAGTAGATGCTCCAGGGTCTCCACTGTGCCCGGTTCCTTGCACTTCCTGCAGTTGTCATCCGTGGTGATGTCAAGCTTCCTCGCGTGGGCTGCCGTCATGCAGTGAGCAGTGAGTATGCCCACTAGTGTCCTGCAATCTTTGCGCGGGCGTGCCAAGATGTAGTGTTGGGGTTAAAATATTTGCAGCTTGAGACAACGTGGAGTCAAATCACGCGCAGGTATTGAAATGCTCCGCACATGGTTTTAGTAGTGGAACCAATTTTTAACCACTTGCTGAGTTGCAAGTCGGTGCGCCGCTGGTACTCCTAGAAGGTGAATACCAACGCCTATAACGCTGTTGACCAACGTCATAACATGGCCCGAATGTACAAACATCTTTGCCTTGTGTTGTTAAGAAACGATTGAGAAACTCACGTAAAAACGTTTTTAATGATTCCAGGTCAAATTCGCTGTTAGGTACAATTAAAAAAGTGTATGGTTTTGTTGCACTTGCTACTTGTACTTTTTTGTTTTTTCAACTTTTGTTATTCGAGCCTTGTCTAAGCTTTGTGTCTTGGCTGCAACCTTGTTAAAGAACACACAAATTTAATACATTTAACACTTTTCGTTTGCTAATTGGCTCTTTTAATATGCGGCTTTTATAAGCTCATTAATTATTTCTAATGATGTTTACATTTCCATAAAATTGCAAGTGCAATTTACCTGCAATAGCAGCACTTCTTATTCCCACAGTCAAAAATTTTCATTTTCATTCACTATTGTTTCATCAGATTCACCAGGTTTGGATATTCTTGCTTGTAAAACTTCATTGGTTTTATTTTTATGTAGCCATTTGAGGTTTTGGTGCTTTTAATATTCAGATTGATGTTTTTTTTTTCCTTCCCAACCTCTGTGTAAGTCCCAGTTTACACTTGTTAAGAATTGAAGATCAAGTCTTGTGTTCGCTGATGCGGGAATCGTAACAAAAGGGAAAGAAAAAATTGACCGTACCGTCAATTCTTGAGCAATTCTTTTAAAGCGCGAATGCAAGATATTTAGCACGGCCGTAAAATATTAAAAAAAGTCAGCTGTCAAACATGAAAAGTATATCAGCTGTCGAATTTGAAATTATGTCAGCTGTCACCTGAAAAGAAATGTCAGCTGTCAAATTTGAAAAGTATGTCATTAAGACATATTTCCTTTCATGTGACAGCTGACATACTTTTAAAATTTGACAGCTGACATTACTTTTCATATGACTGCTGACATAACAAATTCGAAAGCTGATATACTTTTCATGCTTGTCAGCTGACATTTTTTTAAATTTGACGGCCGTGCCAAATAAAGTGCATTCGCACTTTAGAAGCACATTTCGGTGATACTATTTTGCTCCCCAATATAATCTGCCAACATTATCAGTCACACACGTGTTTGAGCGTGTAAGCGAGCACGTGTGAACCAACCCCAGATTTTACCCCGAAGGTCTAGTATAGCATACCTCCTGATTATTTGGCTTACGCTGCGGCCACACGAGATAGTATTGTCATGACAATTGAGAATACGTATATACTGTCACATCATTGTCGGTAGCCAAGCAATTGTCGATTGTGACGTAGGTGGCCTGACAGTCAATGAAAAAGAATGAAATTTCATTATATTAATATTTTTTGTGTCACTTCAACCAGCTGTAACCTAAAGTTTGTAAAGATTTAAAAATAATAAAAACACATTTTTTAAATTAAAGCTCTATTTTCCAATATAGTTAATCTTTCATACTTACCAGTACATCCAAGCGATCATCACAAAGCTGTTTATTAAAATTATAGCAGCGATTCACAGGCGCGTAACAAAAAAGCAACTAAAAGCAGCATTATCTGTCCAAGAAGTAGGTCATTTATTTATTAAGACTTAAAAATTACATGGAATGTATTTGCAGTACTTCCAACTGCCCATCACAAGTCCGTCTATTAAAATCATAGGCAGCAGCAATTCGCAGACGCGCAACAAAAAGGCAACAAAATCAGCATTAGCTGTACAACAAGTAAGTAATTTATTTAAGACTTTAAAATTACATGGAATGTACAGTTATTACTTTTGTCATGACTCGGATTTCTAATAAAATCAGCCTTACCAAAGTGCATACGATCATCAATTATTTGCAGTTGCACAATAAAAAACATATCCAGGTCAAAGTAGTAGCACCTCCAGCATTCTATTCATTATGGAATTGCGGCAAAGACAAATAGCTGGAATCATCGTGTAACGTGAATTGTACTAATTGAAGAAGGCTAGCGAAAAAAGTATAACAAAAGTTTTGGGTGTAGCCGTTTTTAATGAAAAGGTCGGAGCATGATTTGGAAGGACATTTGCTAAAAGACCTTTTATGGAAAGAAGATGACTTCAGAAATTTTACTCGATTCAAAATTGCAGATTTTGAAGATATTTTTAATATGGCATGTTTAAGGGATATCAATCTAGGCACTTCACTTAAAAGTCTCATACTTGTTTAAAAATGCAGATGAACTTAGAATAAAAAAAATACAAATTAAGTCAATTCTATGGCATTGCATTTTGACCCAGATATTTATCAATCTATCAACTAGGTGAACTCTCGTTTCAAGAAGGAGGATACGGTGATGCGGAAATCAATTGCTCCCAGGACCAAATTGGCAATAACATTGAGGTACATTGCAACAGGAGACATGTACAGATCCTTGGAATACCTATCAAGAGTTTCAAGAAACACTATTGCAGCCTTTATTCCAGAGGTGTTGAGTTGCTAGTTTAAAATCTGCTTTATTGGTGGCCAGCTCGGCTCTTTTAAACCTTTTTACAAAGTGTTATACTAAATTATTAATCTATAGCTATTCTATATTTACTAATTAAAATACTTCTTCTTAACCTTGCGTTTCATTCTTACACTTTAATTATAATTCCCAGAGGAATTCAAATTTAATATTTCTGGGTTGCCGAATGAAATTTTAGGCACAGTCATAAAAATTGAGTGAGTAATGAAGACGCACTCAATTCCAATGAGGAGTGTCCACAACATTCGCATGCATTGAGTGCAGCGCACGCCGATAGTGCAGTATTAGCTAGCATATTTGTCACTCAATGCATTGCCGCTTGTCTACAAAGAAATAATAAACGCAAGGGTCGGCAGTGTGCATATGTGTGAGCACACTACACCCTCACCCTTAAGAGAAAAATTAGGGGTTACAATGATATTTCTTAAATTTGTATATAGTTTATAAAAATCTTAAGTCTATATGATAAGTATTGTTTATGTATATGTATATATATAAAGCGTGATTACTTTAAATAAAAGTGTTCTTAACTACTAAGATTGTTTTTGTATAATATTAGTTGATTATCATACACCTTTTTGTGTACTCCATTATTATAAGTGTATTCGTATAACCTTAGTTCTTATTTGTAAGCTTTTCTTTTGCTGTGTCTTTGTGTGGGGTCGTATTGTATGTGAAAGTGAAATATGGGATCCACTTGTCCCACTCGTGGTCAGAAGTTGATGTCAATAAATACTCGTTCAGCACTCTGTGGTTTCTTTCAAGAGACCCTATGGTTTAGTGATGGTAGGGTGTGGAAAAGGTTTGTTTAATTTTTAAAAGTGTGCATATGTTATGCATTAACTCGTTTTGAAATTCAGTCCCATTATCTAGTTTTAACAATTGAAAATGGCCGTATTTCAGAATTACTTGCTCAACTAATGTTCTTGCAACAGTGTCTGCATCTTTTGTTGACATTGAGTGTGCAATTACAAATTTTGTTAGTTCGCATTGTGCTGTCAATATGTATCGGTACTCGTTTGAAATTCTTAATGGTCCTACAGTGTCAAATGATAATGTCTGAAAACTATTGCTAGGGGTGTCTGTTAGCGTAAGTGGTTCTATTATGTGCAGTGTTTGTTTACTCTTTGCACATATGTCACAACGTGACACAAATTTCTTTACCATTTTACTCCTGTTTTTCCAAACATATTTTTGCTCGAGTTTTATAAGTGTTTTTCTTATACCTAAGTGGCCGTTGTTGTGATATTTGTTAATTAGTTTGAATTTTGTAAGATCATCTTGTATCCTTTTCGGTGGTTCATAAATGAGTATTTTTAGTTGAGGACTTGTTCTTGTCTGAATGTTTTGTTGCATTTTTGTATACGCTTCGTTAAATTCTTTGTTTATAAATAATTGGAATATTTTGTCATTGTTGGCTAGCGCTAGTTCTTTAATATTCTCATTTCTCATTTTAGATATCAGTTTCTTTATAATCGACTCTAGGTTCGTTGAATTATCGCTGTATCCCACATGCTGTTTAAAATTATTTTGGTTAGGTCTTGGCTTCTTCGAAAACGAAACTGGTTTCGCTTGATTATCGTTATATCCTACGTGCACTATATTATTTTCAATATATATTTTATTTACATTATTTTTGGGTGTATAAAATTTTAAATTCTTCATATTCTTGACGTCACTAATTGATGTACAGTCCCATATCGAAAGTTGATCAGACTTCTGGGTGTTGTTACCATCTACAAAGATTTCTTCATTGCTATCATCATTTGCCTCAGTATTTTTAATGGTTTCTATATTTGCCATGCCTCTTGTAATAATTAACGTTCTTTTTATTTTTTCATCGTTTTCTTGTGGTATCATTTCTTTTAAAGTTTCAGAGTCCAGTTGGATTCTTGAGAGTGCGTCTGCGTTAGTGTTCATGCTACCTTTTTTATATATTATGTCATAGTCATAGTCACAAAGCTCTAGTCGAATCCGCGTCATTTTTGAGGAAGGGTTTTTGTGAGTGAATAACGAGATTAGTGGTCTGTGGTCAGTTATAACTGTAAATTTTCTGCCGTAAAGGTGTGGCTTGAAAAAGTTTATTCCCCAATGAATAGCTAATAATTCCTTCTCAATAACTGGTTTATTCAAGTCATGCTTTTGCAAAGATTTGCTGGCATAAGATATTGTTAAATCTTTACCTATTTCGCCTTGCGATAATACTGCGCCCAAAGTATAATTTGAAGCATCAGTCGTTAGAATGAACGGCTTGTCAAAATCTGGGTATAGAAAGTGTATAGAAAGCAATTTGACATTCTTCGGACCAAACAAATTTACAAGACTTCTTTAATAATGCATTTAAACTTTTTGCAATGTCTGCAAAATTTTGAATAAATTTTCTATAATAGTTGCAAAATGCAACAAATCTTCTAACTTCGTCCGCATTTTTCGGGATAGGTTAATGCTTGATAGTGTCATATTTGGCTGGGTCAGTTTTGATACCATCACAAGTAATCAGGTGTCCCAAGTATACCACTTCGGGACGCAAAAAACAAAATTTGGCCGCATTCAATTTTAAATTGTGTCTTTGAAGTCTTTCTAGTACTTTTATTAAATTTTGGTTGTGGTGATTTATACTACATCCATAGATAATGATGTCATCCACGTAAAGAAAAGCATTTTATTCTAAATCTGCAAGTGCAATAGTGAGCATGCGTTGGAAACTGTTTGAAGAGATTTTTAGTCCGAACGGTAGTCGTTTGAATTGAAAGTGTCCGTTCGATGTAGAGAAGGCTGTCAAAGGTCGTGATTTGTTTTCTAGTTCAATTTGATTTGAACTGGTCATATCAAGAGTTGAGAATCATTTTGCTCTACCTAACTTGCCTAGAACATCTTCTAGTCTCGTTAAAGGGAACTTGTCATTGACAATTTTGTCATTTAACTTTCTAAAGTGTACCACAAGTCTCCATTTCTTTTTGTCCTCCGTGTTCTTTTTTGGTACCAAAAGGAGTGGAGCATTGTATGGACTGAGCGATGGTTCGATAATGTTGTCCCTTAGCATCTTCTGAACTTGTTCATTTATCACGTCTGTTTGTGCGTGTGGTAGTCTGTAGTTTTTAATGTAAACTGGTATGTTGTCTATGTCTGGTAATAGTAAATGTTTCGTAGTCAATTTTGCAAAGGAATTTGTTCAAAAAGTCTCTACCTAATATACCATGGGTTTCAATTGGAAATTCGAACTTTACTAATTGAAACTCATGTTTACAGTATTTCTCTCCAAAATTAAGGTTTAGATTAAAACTACCTAGTGAAAAAATTTCTTGGTTGTAATGTCAGTTAACTTGCATTTTTCGTCTGGGTTATAAAAATCTTCATCTACTTTTTTACTGATTTTGCATAAAGAAATATCAGCACATGTATCAATCAGAAATGTCATAATGTTATTCTTGTATTTTATTTTTATAAAGTTAGAATTCGTAACCGAAATTTTAAAAATCTTTAATTTTGGCTGTCCGAAAAAACTGTGTCTTCCGAGCCCTGCCCGTTTTCCTCACTGCTTACTATGTGTATTTTTCGGTTTGTATGGTTGTTTGTGTATCTGTTGTTTTGGTTCCTATTTCGGTTGCTGTTTCGGTCTTGGTTAGCATAATTATTGTTGTTTCTGTTGAAGTTGTTGTTGTGGTTTATATTTCTGTTATTGTAATTGTTTTTATTTTGGTGTCTATTAAAATTGTTGTTGTATCTTGTTGGTTCATTGTACCTATTGTTTGAGTTGAAGGTAGTAAAATTACGTTGTGTGTGTGGATTTTGTCTTGAATTATAGCGGGTATTAGCATTGTTTCGAGGCTAATTGAATGACCACTGAAAGTGCATGATTGCATTTGGCGAAGTCATTGACTCATTTTCTAGTTCGAGTGCTGATTCTGCGGCTTCCAATAAATCTTTTGGTCGCGCAGCGAAAATGGTTGCTTTCAAGTTTTCATTTAGACCTTTCTTAAATGCGTCGAGTGCAATTTTGTTATTGCATTTTATTATGACGTTTTTCTCGAGTTCTGTGGCTTGAGTTCTTAAACTTTCGATTCCTAGTCTGTTCAGTCCTTCTATTATATCGAGTAGTTTTTCTTTGTATGTATGTATTTTTAAGTTCCGTTGTTGTAAATTGCTAAGTTTTGTCTGTAGTTGTGCTATTGTTGTGTTGTCTTTGTATCTGCTTTTTAATTGTTGTTTTAGAGTTTCAAAGTTTGATGGTTGTGACCAACTACCTAATGAGGTGCGTACATTAGCCGTTAATTTTGCATGGTAAACATATTGTAAGATGTCCATTTTACCTTCATTGCTTAATGTTTTGTTTATGAGTTCGGCTGTTAAAATAAAACTGTCTAAATCCCTAAAATTACCTGAAAAAGTGGGCAATGCCTTTGAGGCAGTTTCTAAACTAAAGGATGCCATTATTGGTGTTTGTTCTGTATCAGATTTTTTTCTTATTCTTCTTTTTCTTTTTCTTCTTCTAATTCATTATGGTCTTCAGCTGTTTTAAGTTGTTCTAAAATTAATTTTTGGGAATTTAAATGAATGTTACTGAACTCTAATTTTAAAGCTACTAATTCTTTGCTATCTTTGTTTTGAATTGCTAATAAGTCAAATTGTTCTTTTAAATCTTCTAGCTGTTGCTGTTTGGATATTAATGTGGCTCTTGTGTAGCCTCTAGCATAACTTTTTCTTATATTTTTTTTAAAATCTTTCTACCCCTTTAATTATTTTTTCCATTTGTGGTGTATTTTACAAAATATTTTTTTTGTTTTGTTTGCATAATTATAAAGATGAATTTACATTATACTGTTGTATTGATGTTTAAATTTCTGCTTTTTTTTAAGTATTTTTTAAAATACACAGCTATGTAATGTAATATAACTATAACTATAAAAACAAGACACATTATTTCAGTAATGTTAATTGTGTCGGTTTTGTTGCTGTTACTGCTGCTGTTGTTGTTGTTAGCGTTCATCATTACGATCTCTTCTTGCACCATATCTGCGTCTTCTGTTTGTGAGTTGACTACCGCTCCTGATGTTGCCAAAATAGTGCCCACGAAAGGAACGTACATTTATTTAATTTTTTGTGTTGAGCTGCTTGCGGATATTGTCAGTTTCTGCCCATATCGCAGTTGAGATGTCCTAGCTTGGTTGTTGTTCTTTTCGAGTGATGGCCAAAAGGTACGTCAGGCGTTTGCGAAGTTTAACTTTTAAGCCACCGCACTTTTTTTGTATTTTCGGTATGTCCACTTTTGGGCATGCTGTCAGCTTTTCTTCGGTTCGTTGGAGTTGGCGTTTTCGGTACTTGTTTATCGTCAGTGCCTTTGGACCGATGCGTAGTGGCACATAGACTGGAACAGGTATTTTCGGTGCTATTGTTGTTGGCTGCGGGATGTACTCGTCCATCAATAAAATTTCGATGCACCAAAAAATGTATTTTACAGGACTCCAAGTCGGAGTGGCAGGATCGCCATGTAATGGATTTATGTTCTGACTGTTGTTTTGAATTTAAGTCAGTGGCAGAGTTTGCTTTCACTGACGACTAATTTGTTGCCTATTTGGACAGAGTCCAAGGCAAGAAGAGAAGTTAAAGTAATATAAACAAGGCAGAGATCTGCCTACTTGAGTTGTTAGTTTAAAATCTGCTTTATTGGTGGCCAGCTCTGCTCTTTTAACCCTTTTTACAAAGTGTTTTACTAAATTATTAATCTATAGCTATTCTATATTAACTAATTAAAATACTTCTTCTAACCTTGCGTTTCATTCTTACACTTGAATTATAATTCCCAGAGGGATTCAAATTTAATATTTCTGGGTTGCCTAATGAAATTTTAGGCACAGTCATAAAAATTGAGTGAGTAATGAAGACGCACTCAATTCCAATGAGGAGTGTCCACAACATTCGCATGCATTGAGTGCAGCGCACGCCGATAGTGCAGTGCTAGCATATTTGTCACTCAATGCATTGCCGCTTGTCTACAAAGAAATAATAAACGCAAGGGTCGGCAGTGTGCATATGTATGAGCACACTACAAGATAAACCGGAAGTTGAAATAAAACTGAGTGTTTATTTTAATTAAAAGATGTGATCAAGTTAAAGTTGTTGGAATCGTCCACAGTCCACAACGGCTTATGACAAACAAGGGCTCCAAAAACTTAACCCGTAAGGCCCCTTTTTAAGCCACTATACTAAAGCTTTAACTGTAAAAGAAAACAGGTTTTTTATTTATAAATTAAAAAATTATGGCGTGTTATTTATTATTATTTTATTTTTCAAAACTTGTATATTATTTAATACCTCAAGCAATACATTAATATAAAAATTTAAGTTAATTTAACAGTTATTTACGAAAATTGCATACAACATCAATAACATATACATCAGACGGAAATGTCGCAGTGTGATGCTTGTTTATTAATATTGAAAGATTTTTATTTTGTTAAATTTTTTCATAAAAGCCAACAAATAATGTTTATGATTTTACCGATTTTTCTCGATATTTTTTTGATCAAAAATATAATTCAAATTTTAATCGCGCTTTTATGCGCATCTGTCTCGGTCGTTTGCAAAATTAATGAAAAAAGAACATTTGAATTATGGAATTAAATGGTATGAAGATCGATTGCAAAGCTTTTTTTCAAAAATTTTACGAATTCTTCTTGCTGAGGTAAAATTTGTTCTTGCTCATGTAAAATGTCTTCTTGCTGAGGTAAAATGTCTTCTTGTTCAGGTGAAATGTCTGCATCAGACATCGCTGCATATAGTACGTCTGAACTTCGAGTATCCGGTGATGAGCTATATGTTGATAAAGGTCTTGAAGTCGTACAAGAATTCTTTGCATTACCAAACTTCCTTTCGTACATCAAAGTCTGCATGTCGATCATGGTTCGATATGCCATTAGAAAAACAAGTCGACACCCACCATTTTTTTGTCCACTACAAAGCTGCCTTCGACAGCCCAATAAGGAAGCACCTGTACTCCACCATGTCTGAATTTGGTATTCCTGCAAAACTAATACGACTTTGCAAGATGACACTGAGCAACACTAGCAGCGCAGTTAAAATCGGGAAGGACCTCTCTCCACCATTTGTTACCAAACGAGGTGTCAGTCAAGGCGATTCCTTATCGTGCGACTTTTTCAACCTAATGATGGAAAAGATCATCCGAGCTGCTGATCTGAGACGTAGTGGCACAATATTCTACAAGAGTGTTATGCTGCTTGCGTATGCTGATGACCATACGTATATTGGCCATAATACGCGCGATGTCAGTGCAGCATTTTCCAGATTAGGAAGAGAGTCAAGTCGAATGGGTCTGGCAGTGAATGCAGATAAGACGAAATACTTGGTGTCAACAAATAAACAGTCCCAGCGTCTTGGAACCCACGTTACAGTTGACAATACCTCCTTCGAGGTTTTGAAGGACTTCGTTTATCTGGGATCCAGCATAAACTCAACCAACGACATCAGCATTGAGATCAAACGAAGAATAACTCTTGCCAACAGGTGTTACTTTGGGCTCAGAAGGCAATTGAGAAGCAGAGCCCTCTCTCGACGAACGAAAATCACGCTCTATAAATCGCTCATCATGCCCGTCCTACTTTATGCATCACAAACCTGGACGCTGAGCAGTTCAGATGAAAAGACTTTAGGAGCATTCGAGAGAAAGATTCTTCATAAGATCTACGGACCAATCTGAGTGCGTATTAAAATCGAGCGGCTTCGCTGGCTAGGTCATGTTCAGCGCATGAAAGAGGATGCTTCAGTGAAGAAAACATTCGATTCGGTACCCAGCGGCGGTCAACGCAGAAGAGGACGACCGCATCTTCGTTGGAAAACCAAGTAGAGGACAACCTGACGAAGCTTGGAAATTCCAACTGGCGCCAGCAAGCGAAAGACAGAAATGACTGGCGCAAATTCTTAGATGAGGCCAAGACCGACATACGGTTGTAGCGCCAACTAAGTAAGTAAGTAAGGTAAATGAATCTGCAATTTATTGGAAATAGGTATTATCGAATTGGAGCACTTACATTTCAATGATGAGTTTCCCTCGATATTTGCGCAAACACGTTGGTCGAACTTTGTTAAGAAAATGTTGCTCTATGTATGTGCGAATGTGATATATGCTTAATAATTGGTTATAAATAGACTATTGCAATATAAAAAAAAACAGAGATATGAGAGTGAGAGGTAGAATGAGAGATTGCATGAAATAAATGATGGATTAATTAATATGATTAGATTAGTTATTAGTTAAATTTAAGTTGAAAATTCTTTGTATTTTAAGTAGTTAATTGTAGATTAAAGTTGCTTAATCCAGATATAAGAAGTGTAAAGTAGATAAATGCAGTTAAGTTAATGTAAATTATATGTAAAATTTTAACAAAATAAATTTTAACAAAAATTAATTTTAACGTTGCTATAAGTGTCTTGATTATTGGTATATCTAATGTTCCAAAGATTATCTGAGCATCAGCCAATACCGATTATGAATCGAGTACGGTTGTACATAAGTGCGCTGAGTCGACCACGCTGCTACGGTCGTTCGTATGTGCACTGTGATAAAAACCTTTATGGCAAATATATTTGCGTTGCATGTTAAAAACCTCTTTTAACTACATAGTTAAGAAATAGATTTGGTTTTAACTTTAAATTAGTGGTTGTAAATAAAACTGTTATATTTACTATATAATTTGTGTATTCATCCCAATCAAACTTAATGCGAGTGAACTTTTGATGTTCACTGTTTCTGAGATAATCTTTTTTTTTATTTAATAACATGTAATAACAATAGAGTTCAGCTACTACAGCTTTTTCGCACTTTCTCCGCATTAGATCATCTTAAGAACCAGCCCAAACAACATTAAAACATCTCAATAAGGCCATTCACAGTTCGAATACGCTGGTCCGCCATTTGTACGATTTGCTATTTGTACGCCAATTTACGAAAGCGCATTTTGCCTTGCTGTTGTTTTGCATACAAACGCAAATACGCAGGCACGCGGAAATAAAAGCAGCCCTTGGACGTGTTTTTGTACCTCGTATTTGTATGCTCTGTCTACAGCCGCATAATCACATACATCACAGGGTTGCACAATTTTTTTATACGACAGTCACATGGCGAGGTGCTCACAGTTTGAACAATAACAAATGCTACAAATACGATTTGTTAAAAGTACGCTCAAACTGTGAATAGCCCTAATGATATCGATAAGAGTGGTCCAAAACAATCCAAAGTGAGAAAAATTTACCCACTATAATATGGGTTGGGCTCAGGGACAACACAAGACATAACAACTAACCATGCGTTTATATCAGGGACCGTAACTATTATGCCTTTTTTCCGAAAAAAGCAGAAATAATAGTTATTTTGTGAGTTTTATTTTTTTTCAAATAGCAGCAGCTCTGTATCGAAAACTATGAATGCTAGGATAATGAAATCCGATATATGAGACCATGGCATGATAATCTACATATGATGATAATTTGGGCGGGTCACGCCCCTTTTTTAGGGAAATTACAATATCTCATGAACCAGACACGCAGTGGTAATGAAATTCGGTATATAGAGTCGTTGCATAGAAATCTAACTGTTTGGAGAAAGTGGGTGGGCCACGCCCCTATTTAAGGAAAATTAATTTAAATTATTATTTGCGGCCCCTGGTTTACATAGATCTAATCATACATTAGTTTTCAATCTACTTTTGAGTTGACCTTTCGATAAGTTAACATAAAAAAAGCTACAGTTGTTAACAAAGGTACTCATGCGATGTAAAGGAGCAGTAGCCATATAATTTGTTCTACTAAAAGGTAAGTAAATTAAATTGTTAGCATTTCTACTGCTTCTACGGTTAGTGGTAAAATTTATAACAGTCAAACCTAAATCAGAGCGGTAGCGTTTTTTATCTGTCAAAAATTTCTCATGCCCATACGATTTATATGAAGCAAACCATAATAACGCGGCGGCAACGCTCAGCGGTTAGAAAATCCAATTTTGACAGAGCGTTAGAAAGTAAAGTTGGCTGCAGAAAACGATGAAATTTTAATTTCTGCAAAAAATTTGTCATTCATCACTATGCCCGCATTCAGCGGAGTCAACAGCTGACAACTGTTGTGTTAAAATTTACTGAATGCCGCTTTCTCAATGTCCCGTTAAACACTAATCAGAGCTTTAACCAGCAGTTAGCAAAAAAGCCCTTTCTCAATGTTCGGTTAAGGTTGAACTGTCAGTTAAGTGCTGATTAAGTTAACGGCATGTTGTGTCACAGTTTTAAAATTTAAGATGGAGGTTAGGGTTGCCACCTAAATTTTTACCACAGTATTGCCACCTAATAATATGCCTTTTTAAGTGTTTTAAACGTCATTCATCAGTGTTAAAGGGTCGCTGATTTCGAATCTAAGGTCAGAATTTTAAAATTCAAGATGGTGGATAGGGTTGCCACCTTAATTTTTTTAGTTTTATAAATTCGGGGCTGGCAAAAAAAAAATGATAGTCCAAAAATGGGTCGCTGAATCCGAATCCGTTGTCAGAAATTCAAAATTATAAAATTTTGAAATAATAGGGTTGCCACCTAATTATATGTCTTTTCAATAGTTTTAAACGTTATTTATCAGTGTTAAGGGGTCGCTGATTTCGAATCTAAGGTCAGAATTTTAAAATTTGCCAGCCCCGAATTTATAAAACTAAAAAAATTAAGGTGGCAACCCTATCCACCATCTTTAATTTTAAAATTCTGACCTTAGATTCGAAATCAGCGACCCCTTAACACTAATAAATGACGTTTAAAACTCGTGAAAATATATATTATTAGGTGGCAACACTATTATTTCAAAATTTTATAATTTTGAATTTCTGACAACGGATTCGGATTCAGCGACCCATTTTTGGATTATCATTTTTTTTTTGCCAGCCCCGAATTTATAAAACTAAAAAAATTAAGGTGGCAACCCTATCCACCATCTTGAATTTTAAAATTCTGACTTTAGATTCAAAATCAGCTACCCTTTAACACTGATGAATGACGTTTAAAACTCTTAAAAAGGCATATTATTAGGTGGCAATACTGTGGTAAAAATTTAGGTGGCAGCCCTAACCTCCATATTAAATTTTAAAACTATGACATTATATTCGAAATTAAATCCGTTGTCAGAATTTCAAAATTACAAGAATTCGCAAAAATAAAAAATCTAGGTGGCAACTCTATCCGCCATCTTAAATTCTAAAGTTTGACAGCATCTTCGAAATCATGTACCCTAAAATGGCGCTAACCGAAACCACAACTTGCCGTTAACTTAATCAGCACTAACTGACAGTTCAACCTTAACCGAACATTGAGAAAGGGCTTTTTTGCTAACTACTGGTTAAAGTTCTGATTAGTGCTTAACCGGACATTGAGAAAGCGGCCCTAAGAGTAACAACATATTAAGAAAAAAACATCGCTCACTAAGGTATCGCCACCATAACAGCTCACAAGTGTTGACTCCGCTGAATGCAGCTTGTATGCCAAACACTTTTTGACAACATCTGACGTAAGGCCGCCGCTCTTATTTAGGGATGAAAATTCAGCGTTAGCGGAAAGCGGCTGGCAACGCACCGCTTAACGCTCTTATTTAGGTTTCACAGTAAGAGTTAGGAGCTCTGGTGAATCGAATACACCAGTTATGAGTTGGTGTAAATAGACGATATCTGCAGACTTCCTTCTCTCGTTCAAAGATTTCATTTTTAATAGTTTTAAACGATCCTCATAAGGAGGAAGGTTTAAAGTGTCCGTTGCACTTAAGCCCCTTAGAGCAAACCGAACAAAACGTTTTTGGATTCTCTCTATACGTTCAACATGTACATTGTAACTTGGGGACCAAACTTGACTTGTATACTCTAAGTGAGGTCGCACAATTGCATAATACAGCGTTGTAGTTGTGATCATACTATTAAATTCTTTGGCCCAGCGTTTCATAAACGCGAGCATAGAAGATGCTTTTTTACAAATGTAATCAATATGAACGTTAAACGATAGCTTAGAATCAATGCATATACCAAGATCTTTGACAGTATCTACACGACTTAAAGCAGTATTTTTTATCTTATAGTCAAAAATTAAATTATTCCTTTTTCGCGAAAAGGTCATAGTTTGGCATTTATCTGGATTTGGAAACATATTATTTTTAGAACACCAAATTTCAAAGGATTTCAAATCAGATTAAAGCAGATCTGAATTGTCTTTAGCATCTATTGTTCTGTATATTTTCATGTCATCTGCATAGATAAGTAGATGAGAGTGTTTGATGATGTGGGTTACATCATTAATGGCTAAAATAAACAGAAGTGGACCAAGGTGGCTACCTTGAGGAACACCTGATTCAGCTGACAATACGCCTCGAAATCGTATTTGATAAGATCGCTCTGTCAGATACGATTGAATCCAGCTTACAAAAAATTGTGGAAAACCCATTAACTTTAGTTTAAATACAATTAATTTGTGTGGTAGTTTATCAAATGCTTTACTAAAATCAGTGTAAATACAATCGACCTGGTTACCTGAATAAACTGAATTTAAGCAGAATGTTGTAAAATCGAGGAGATTAGACACAGTGGATCTGCCAGTAACAAATCCATGCTGACGAGTTGTTATGACCCTCCCACAACGAATCTTCACACGATCATACACGAGCCGCTCGAAAAGTTTTGGAATCGATGAGAGTTTAGCGATAGGCCTATAGTTGTTTACATCATTCCTACAACCTTTTTTATAAATAGGACTTATAAAAGATTTTTTCCAAAAAGGTGGAAAATTACATTCCCTAATTGATTTATTAAATAATATGGAGAGTGGTTGGCTTAGAACGGAACCACATTGCGTTAACACTGCGGCAGGAATTCCGTCAGGTCCAGCATTAAAATCTTCTTCGATCGATCCAATATACTTTAAAATATCCTCTGAATTAAAAGATATAGGGTTCAACGAAACCATGGGTGTAGAGTTCATATATTCAAAATAATCTTCATCAGGATTAAAAGAGCCTGAACAGAATGACTCTTTAAAGAGAGTGGCAAATAGGCCACAAATTATAACGGGATCGTCAGTAAATCCGTCAGAAGTCTTAAATGATGAAGGGAATCCATCAGATTTTTTTTGGTGTTTATGAAACCCCAGAATTTCTTTGGATCAGACAATATTCTCAGCTTAATATTGTCTAAATAATTTTGATATAAGGTAGCTGAGCAACTTTCAAAATCCAGAAACAAACGCTTGTAGGTTTCTAGGTCATTTAAGTCTAAGCTACAGACATATTTCTTCCATGCCCTATTCCTGTTGTTGCGAAGAGTCTTTAATTCCCTTGTGTACCAAGGGTAAGCACAATTTTTCGCAAATTTTAGGCTATACGGCACGGACTCAGAAAACATAGTAAAGATTTCCATATAAAAAAAATTAATTGAATCTTCAAGATTATTACCATTAAAATATTCTAAAATTACATTAAGTTTATTATGAAGTAAATGATTCAACCTCAGAAAGTCAGCTTTTTTGAAATTGAATTCATAAACTTTATCTATTGAATTGGAATTCACTATATTTTCCCTGTCGGGCTTGTACCATATGCTCAGTGGTGGATGGTAGTCATCAACAGAAGTTAGAGCATGAAGGGCCCTCTTAACAATCACGTTGTTACAGTCTGTAGTTAAGACCAGGTCAAGAAGTCTTTCACGACTATTATAAATACAACTTACTTGTTGTGAGATTGGGCACTCAGAACCTTTCAACCATTCAAATCAGCAGGTGTAGACGGCATCTTTCCTGCACTTCTACAAAAAGGTGCAGAAACTATATTGCCTCACCTAGTCAAAATAACTAGAAGCAGCCTTGTGCTGGGCTATATCCCAAGGAAATGGAGAAGGGCGATAGTCACCTTCATACCAAAAGTAGGGAAAATAGACTACACGCTACCAAAGTCGTTTAGACCCATTAGCCTTACCTCATTTGTACTTAAAACAATGGAAAAGGTAATAGATAACTATATAAGAACTGAGATTCTGGAGAAGGTACCAATGCACCCCTGTCAACACGCGTATAGGGCGGGCAGGTCTACAGAATCTGCTCTATACCAGTTGGCAAGCAACATCCAGTCAGCTTTCAAAAACAAAGAAACCGTACTCTGTGCCTTTCTAGACATAGAGGGAGCCTTTGATAATACTTCTCACGAGGCTGTGAAGAAGTCTTTACACAAAAAAGGAGTAAATGATATGCTCAGCAGATGGATATGCCAAATGCTTAGCACTAGAATTGCAGAAACAAAAGTGGAAAACACCACTATAAGAATCAAAACAACAAAAGGCTGCCCACAAGGCGGAGTCCTTTCTCCACTGCTGTGGAGTTTTGTTGTGGACGAATTATTAACGATGCTAACCGAGAATGGCATAAAATTTCAGGGTTACGCAGACGACATCGCCTTAATAGCGAGAGGGAAGTTCGAGGATACACTCTGTAACCTGATACAGAGAGGACTGTCAGTAACAAAGGAGTGGTGCAACACAGTGGGATTAAGTATCAACCCAGCGAAAACCACCATAGTACCGTTTACTAACAAAAGAAGCCTGCCAAACCTCCGAACAATGAGAATGGATGGCACTGAAATTCCCTTCAAAGGAGAAGTAAAGTATCTGGGACTTACACTAGATTCAAAGCTTCTCTGGAGAAGACATGCAGAGGTAACTATAAACAAAGCAACGCGCGCACTCATGGTATGTAGGAGCCTGGCGGGGAAAAGCTGGGGTTGTAACCCAACAATTCTCCGATGGATGTATACCATGATGGTGAGACCCATCCTCACCTATGGTGCAATAGCATGGGCTGAGAGAACCAAGCTAACCACAATGAGGAATATGCTAACAAAGGTGCAGAGACTGGCCTGTGTATGCATCACAGGGGCCATGAGGACATGCCCTACAGCAGCACTAGAAGTAATTCTGGACCTAACACCCTTACACCTTGTCATAGAGGGAGTAGCCAAGCGAACTCTGTTGTGCATTGCAAAAGAGGGGACAGGGTTAGGTAAAACTATCAGCAGTAGAGAGAAGGAGGATATTGCAAAGCACACTCCCTAGATCGATCTACCAAGAGACGATATAGTAAAAAGTTACAACTTCGAATAACACTTCGGAATTAAGCTTAGTACCAAGAAAGAGTGGGACAGCGAGATGATATCGCAAGTCAAGAAACCACACAGTATAGCATGGTATACAGATGGGTCCAAGACATTGGAAGGTATAGGCGCAGGGGTGTACGGGCCAAGAACCAAGCACTTTGAACCTATGGGGACAACACCCAGTATCTTCCAAGCGGAAATCCTAGCAATACAGCTGTGTGCACAATTGAATCCGGACCGTAAATACAAAGGTCAGGATATAGTTGTGATGTCAGACAGCCAAGCAGCAATCAAAGCATTAGTTTCCTATGAGATATCATCGAGAATAACATGGGAATGCCTAACAAAACTCAACGAACTAGGCAAGAATAACACTGTTACTATACTTTGGGTCCCAGGACACAAAGGAATACAGGGTAACGAAGAAGCCGATGGTCTAGCGCGACAGGGTGCAGCCACAAAATTTATAGGACCAGAACCATTCTGCGGATTGGGCACACATTCTATAAAAGAAGAAATAAGAAGGGAGGAGAGGCATAAACGTTCAAACCTTTGGAAAAGCCTCCCAAAGCTAAGACAATCCAAATTGCTCCTCAGAGATTTTAACACTCGGAGAGCAAAATTGTGCATAAGCTTAGGCAAACCGAATCTTAGGATTCTAACGGGGTTCCTTACAGGACACTGTAAACTCAAATACCACCTGATGAAATTGGGCATAGAGACCGATAGTAACTGCCGTTTCTGTGAAGAAGCAGAGGAGACTCCAATACACCTACTTACAAACTGCGACGCCGTGGCTCGCAGACGTAAACTAGCACTGGGGAATTATGAGCTGAGTCTAGAGCAGGTTTCATCCCTTGAACCTAAGAATATTCTCAAATTCATTAGAGAAATAGGGCTGGATGAAATTCTGTAATCCGCAAACCCAGCGGAGCTTTGAGAAGGAGGTACAATAGATCTCATTTAGGTCGCAGTACGCATCTCCACCACACAACATTAACATTAACATTACTTGTTGTAAGTCAGAACATATATTATCAACAAATATATGCTCTTGGCGTGTCTTCGAATTAGATGCACAAAAATATGTATCATCGTCTGAAGATTCCCATTTCAAGTCAGGCAGATTGAAATCGCCCAACAATAAAATGTCGTCACTAACGTCAAGAATATTTATAACGTATTCTATGCAATCCACAAGGCTTGCATAAATATCCACACTGCTCTTTGGAGGAACATAAGCATTAACTACATATACATTAGAATTACAATGTACAACCTTAATGCATATAAGTTCGATATTAGAAGAGCAGGGAATATCGATAATGGAACTAACGAAGGAGTTCCTAACAGCTAATAAGACACCACCACCGACAGCAGAAGTATTGCCAGCGTATCTGTCTTTTCTATATACTTCAAAACTATTATCAAACAATTCCAAGTCAGTAATGCTTCCATTTAACCACGTTTTAGTCAATGCGATAATATCTTCAGACAAATTTTGTGACATTAAAAATATGTCTCGCGTCTTAGAGCGTAGTCCCCTTACATTTTGATAGTAAAGGGATAGCCTATTCAGTTTTTTTGAGTTTGACGAACAGGTTGAGTCGTCCTTCTAGACTTATTCTTAGGCAGAAACTCTGAAACAAATATATTATCGGTCCACAAATTAGAATTTAAAACATTTGCAAACTCTTCAGCTGGAACTGTGAGAATGAAGGAAGCGTGGGAAAGTTTGTTCCCTATTTATTTACATGAAAAAAAGTCGTTTTGACTCAACAAGTTGTTATGTTTGATAAACGTCAATACGTTTTCAACAGTTGTGTCAGGCTGAAGACGTGAAATAAATAAATTTTTCCTCCTTGACACTGCTCTTAAATTTAAATGATTTCTGGGTTCAATAGGAGGTAAAACTGGACTATTAGTCAAAGGAGAAATATTAGTGGGTGACCAAGAAGAAACTGGAGTATTTTTGTTCAAAGATGCTTTGCGACGCTTATTTTTGTTCTTATTTTTGTTCTTCCTCTTTCTTTTTGAAATAGAATAGTCTTTATCTGATGAAATAATAGTTTGAGTCCCGGAAGAAACAGTCTGTGACAAAGAAGGTGGGACATTTTACGGAATAGATATTTCATCATAGACGCTGGTACTGGGTGCGACTCTAATTTCGCTAAAAAATGTGACAATTTCTCTAAAATTGTTATTTAACGTATTAAGACTTTCCCCAAAAAGCTTTATTTTTGAATAAAGTCCATCTGGGGAAAGTGCCCTACACGAAGCACAGTACCACCGAGGACCTGATCGCACAGATACTAAATCGTCTAGACATGATTTAGAAATACCGGCACAAGATGCATGAAACATTTGCTCACATGGACCAGAACAACTTAACATGGGGTACAGAATGTTTTGACATTTACATAGCTCGTTCAAAGAATAAGCGACACTATTTTCCACAGAAAAATATTCCATGTTTAAAGATTGAAAAAGTAATCAGATGCCAAATGTGCTTTTAGGGCTATTATTTTAACTAAGATAAACAAATCACTGCAAAAAGAGGAAAACAAAACACAGCAAGTATGCAAAACAACAACACTTTGTTAATATTTTTAAAACATTAAATTGAAATTATTTACATTAAGTTATATTAAAACACAAATGCTAATATTATGTTAATAATTATTATTGTTTATTTTAATGAACACACTCACATGTATTACGAACAGATAGTTTAAGAATATAATTAACAAACAAAAAGTACACTTATTCAAACAAATTAACACAACCGACACCGACTAATAGACGAAGTCAACTGAAAGTTTAGAAATATTGTTCGTGTTATGATTAATTCTCGTACTTTTAATATCATTTAAATATACTCTTTCACTTAAGGCATTTACTTAATACTTTTTCACATAACACTTAATTTAAGTTAGCTGTTGTCACTTAAGTTGTCGCCACAGGAAAGATTAATGCCAGACAAGCCATCGCTAAGCTTAACACCGAAAGCTCTGAGCCAAAGCTCTGATCGAGATCGCAATAGGTAAAAGAACGAAACTTGTCAATATAAATCACATCTCATCAAACAAATTTGTAAATTCATGCCTGTAATATTTTTCATATCATCCCATTAAAATTATGTGTGCCATCACAAAGCAGATTTTTATAATTACATAAAAAAATGCATGTTCGTGTAAGGAATCTTAGATATGGCACACCAATTCCAAATAAAATTGAAAATTTTTGCATATCTTTTGCATGAAATGTACCAATTTGCTTACCATTCTCATCTTCTAACACGTAGTATGCAGTTCCTATTTTCTCTCGTATTTTTGCTTTTAAAAAAATATTGGCAAGCTTTGCATTAAAGTTTTTTGCTTAATTACTGAGAGCAAAATTTCTTCGTAAAACCATTTCTCCCTTTTTAAATATAGATAGTCTTCATCGAAGATTATAGTTTTTAGCATTTATGTCGTATGATTTTTTTTAAATTGTTGCGAAAAGTGTCTCGAATCAATGCCAGGTTGTCATGTCTCTTTATATCATCACAAGTTCTACCTGCTTGTAGCATAATTATATTTCGTAGTAGGTCGTAGTTCTGTCTGTGCATAATCATATGTTGACCGAAAAGCAAAAAATATGGACTGTGTCTTGTAGATTGGTGTATTGCGTTTCTAAGTGCACACTTAATACTACTTAAGTGGTTGTCCCACTCCTGTTGATCTTTCTTTATACATGCGCGAAGAGCAGCATTTATTGAACGATTCACTCGCTCCGAGCTGTTGCTTTGAAGCGAGTGTACCGCTGTACTTTTATGTTTTATCCCACACTTAGTTAAGAATGATTCGAATTCGCCAGATTTAAATTGACTGTCGTTGTCGGATACTACGTGTTCAGGCACACCAAATACATCAAATACATGCTCTTTGAGAAAATCAATAATAGAAGCTGTCTTAAATCTTTTAAGTGGATGCAAAAATGTTAATTTTAAAAGACGATCCAGCACAGTGAGGATCCCAATGTGTCTATTTTTAGATCGTGGAAATGGTCCAACTAGGTCAATATATAAACGCTGAAATATACGCTCAACTGGTACAAAGTTACCCATGGGTGGCCTTAAGACTTTCGTGCTATGCTTAGTTGACTTGCATACTTCACACAAAGATACATAATCACGAACTGAGCACACAAGACCTTTGATACGCACATTGTTTTTGATATTCCACCATGAGCACTAGTCGAATTGTCTAGTGCGTTGCGTATCACAGTGTGCTGCAACCCTTTCGGTACTACTAGTTTCCAGGCGCTTTTTTGTTGTTCAATTTCACCATTATAGTGTTCAGATTGGTAATAAACAAATTTGTCGTTTACTTGAAAATCAGGGTACTTTTCACTATTATTTTCGATTGATTTTCGAAAGTCAGAGTCGTCTTAGCTGTCAAATTCAGGTGAGTCTAACTCAATGTCTGGGACAAAATCTATTTGTAGAGAGCTTATCTCGTTTTCGAAATTACCTCGAGAAAGGGCATCTGGAACAATGTTTGCGGTACCTTTACGATGCTCTATAGTGAACGTAATTTCTTGCAGCTTAAGTGTCCACATTGCAAGACGTCCGTTAAGAACGGATTGACCCAGTAACCACTTTAAACTTGCATGGCCTGTAATAATACGAAATTCTTGACCTTCAACATGCGGTCTGAACTTCTTAACTGCCAGCACCGCTGCTAAACACTCCTGCTCAGTTGCGGAGTAGTTTCGTTGAGCTTTATTAAGTTTCTGTGACATATAAGCCACAAGAATTTCTGTTATATCAGCGTTCAACTGTGCTAGCACTGCACCTACTCCGTACTGACTCGCATCACACTGAATGATAAACGGCTTCTTGAAATCAGGGTGGGAAAGAAACGGTGCTGACGTCAACCTCTGTTTAAGAATTCCGAACGCCTCCCGAGCTTGTTCCTTCCATTCAAAGGTTTTAGACTTCTTTTAAAGTTCAGTTAGGGGATGCATTACCTCTGAGAAATGGGCAATAAAACGTCGATACCACCCAGCCATCCCAAGAAAACGCCGTAATTGTCGTACAGATTTTGGGCCAGGATAGTCAGTTATCTCAGATATTTTCTCTGAATCTGTTGCAAAGAACCACATCCAACTACATAGCCGAGATAGCGCACTTGTTTTAAGCAAAACTTGCTTTTCGATATATTAATTGTTAAGCCAGCCCGCCTTATGTGATAAGCATCTTCTTGGACATGGGATAGAAAATCCTCCGAAACCAGCAGGAGGTCATCAAGATAAACGAACACTCTCTCCTTCAATTTGTACGGGATAACCTTATCCATTAACCTGCACATAGTCTGCGGAGCATAACAAAGCCCAAACGGCATAACTTTATATTGGTATAATGGTCGATTTGGAACCGTAAAAGCCGTTTTCTCACGGGACTTCATCTCTAGAGGAATCTGCCAGAATGCATCTTTTAAATCCAAGCTAGAGATGAACTCAGGCCGAGGTAATCTGCTCAGAATACTTTATATGTGTGGCAATGGATAGGCATCCTTCAGAGTGAGTGCGTTCACCTTTCGGCTGTCCAAACACAGTAGGACCTTCCTCGGTTTTCTTACTAGGACAACCGGAGAAGACCAAGCGCTGTTTGACTCCTCGATGACCCCCATAGCTAACATTCGGTCTATCTCCTGACCCATGAGTTTTTCAATCGAGAAAGAAATTGGAAAATGCCGCTGTTTTACAGGTCCCGCGGACCTAACATCTATCTCATTTTCCAAGAATGATGTTTTACCCAGACCATGTTCCTCATATGAAGGAAAACCTTGTATAGCAGCACTTAATTTTTTTTTCTGATCTACTGAAAGCTGATGTACATTTTTATTTATATCTTCTAAATCTAATTCGCTAACAATATTTGTGGCTATTTGGAACTCCTTCCAGAAATTTATACCAAGGTAAATATCTTGTATAAGATTTGGTATAATATAAAATGCAATGAATTTTGTTTCGATTTTATACGTCACGTCAAGAGCAATTGCACCCGTAATGTTTTCCCATCCGCAGTATGTACGTAATTTTTTAACGGTTTTATTTCTTTACTGCCTTCAAGTAGAGTTGCAAAGTCGCCACCAATACAGCTGATCGAAGCGCCGGAATCTAATAATACTAACCTTGTCTGTTTCATAATCGTTATTGACGTATACGGCCTTATATCACCTCTAGCACGCACCCCTTCTTTCGTTTTCCAACTTGCTGCAATAAGGGCAGTTTGTAAGAAAAAATGCTAAAAGACCACAGAAATAGCAGAAAATACGCCAAAGTTTTTCACACTACTTATAGGTGTGTCCCACTTAGTCACAGTTCCAACATTTGGTATTAAAAATTTCATCCACCTGAGCTTCACCTGCAGCATACTCACTATTTATCTCCTCGACATAATTGTCAACTTCAGCAATTGTAGTCTTGGCATATGATTAATTTTAAAGTTGTTGTGAGAATAAGAAACGTTTTTAAAAAAAATTCTGCAATAGAATTTATATTTACGTGAAGGAGTTCTAAACGTATGTCAGGACGTAAGTTGGTGATAAGTAGGGCTCGGATCTTGATGACCTACAAAACTGAAAAAAATGGCCTTAAAAGAATGACAAAAATTATCTAAAAACTGTAGAAAATTACTTAAAAACTGACAAAAATGGCCTAAATAACAGAAAAAATTACATAAAAAATAAACAAAAAATTAAGCTTTAAAAATAATACATTACAAAATTAAAAATTTATTTTATATAATTTTTATACACAGCGTTACAGTACATTTTTACAGTACAGGAACATTTTTAAATTAATAAAATTAAAAAAGTCGATTGTCTGTGAAATTTTTTTGTAAACAGAAAAGCTTCTTTCTACTTCTGCACTAACGAGAGGAACATATTTAATAGACGATATGTCATCGGATGTAAGTTCCTCTTCTAATTTCATAGTATTAAATTGTAACCCCATATATTTCAGCAGTAGAGCATAAAAATAGAGTTAAAAAAAACCAGCATGTCCTGAGTTTTTATCTAGCACTTGTTTCATCTTTCTACATATTCTTTCATCAGTTTTACCACGCGCAGACTTTTTTTTCATCGAGGTCTATAAATTGATTGAAGGAACATTATTGTTAAAGGAATATGTTTAATAATTTGCATTTTTACATTTTGTATAAAACATTTAAATATGCAATAGATATAGTTTGTTTATGCTTTATCGCCGCAATGTTGCAGAAAACATTTAATATAACCTATTCCTTTGTTCTTACGAAATCAATGAAATAAGATAAAATATGAATTTCGTTTAACTTAAAACATAACATGTAAGTTTCTTTTCGCTCTGGTGGGTGAATATATGGATGGGAGTGGGAGAGCTTTACATAATCTCTGTCATGGTTGGGAAAGGGAGGCTAGGGTGCAATGCATTCAGCTTATTCACCACGTTTTTGATTTGTTTTGTGTTTTAATCTTCTCAGTTAAGTTCTTCTACTTGCTTCAAACTAGTTCAATTCAATTCAATTTTTTATTCACATTTCTCTTACAGTTAATACAATATTTTTTCTTCAATGTTTATTAAATTATAACTTAATAGCCATGATTTTATTTGCCTCAGGAACGAACTCTCACGTTTGATTATCTTTATGTGATCTGGCAATTTATTAAACAATCTGCGTGCTACAATTGAGTAGCTTTTACAAAAAATTGTAGTTCGGAAGGAAGGAATAACGACAGATTCCACTCCTCTAAAATTATACGTCTGTCTGAGTGGTTTAACAAGTTGCTTTGGTCTTTAAAAAATGTTTTTCGGACTGTGTAGTAAAATAGGTGTTTTGGTCTCAATACGAAGTATTGGAAGATACTGAGCTCTAAGGATGAGGGAAGTGGGCACATGCTTACGTTCTCAATAGATAGGGAGTCACTTGAAACTATCAAGTCACGGGGCTCAACTATCAGCTTTCGCTTTGGAACCATTCCGGTGTTGGGCACAAAATCGCCCCCAACGACCAAACCGTCCATAGCAGCAACATCCACAGCTGTAGCGCCCACAGCTGCAACGTCGATAGTGGTAACAGAAGCTACGTCCACAGAAACTACGTCTGTAACTCCCAATGAAGGGAGAGACGCAACGCCACCAACACAAATAACTGGTGAAGCTGTCACGGAGAAGTTCGCCTCCGTCTCGGTCATCACCGCAACACCTTCAATCGGAGATCAGGCAGAGGGCATGAACCTCGCCGCTCTCTCGATTGATGGTAGTAAAGAACCTTCAACTGAGGTAGGAGCAATGCTGCCTGAAGAAGATCGGGGCAGCAGCGCGGTGCTATGACGATCGGCACAGAAACCAGCACGAAATTTGCCCAGGTAAACCTCCACCATGCAAAAGCTGCTTCAGCAGTTATTGCTCGGAGGTTTACCACAGAACAACTGGGCTTCGTGCTGATCCAAGAACCCTGGTGCTACAGGGGAAAAGTTAGTGGCCTCTACTGCAGAGAGGGTCAGGTAACTTGGGACCACAGAACAAGCAATCCCAGAGCATGCATCCTAATGCAGAAAAATACTAATTATATTTGTCTTTCAGAATTTATGACGCGGGACCTAACAGTAATCGAGACTAACATCGAAACTGATGGCAAGCACCGCGCCATAGTGATCGCATCCGCATACTTTCCTGGGGACGATCTAAACATCCCCCCAGCGGAGATAAAACGGCTAGTGGAGCACTGCAGGAAAGAGCAACTTCCACTAATCATCGGCTGTGACGCCAACGCACACCATACAATTTGGGGAAGCACCGACGTCAACACCAGAGGTGAGTACCTTTTAGAATTTCTTTTAAGTAGTAACCTAGACTTTTACAATGTGGGGGTAACACCTACTTTTGTCACTAGGGCTAGAGAAGAGGTCTTAGATCTCACCATAGGAAGCCCAGAGGTTGGGGATATGATTAGAGAATGGAGGGTATCAACGGAACCTTCAATGTCTGACCATAGAATAATAGAGTTTATACTTGGGGCAAAATGTCAAGAGATAGAACCCAAAAGAAACCCAAGAAATACCAGTTGGGACAACTACACCAACACCCTGAAAGAAAACCTACAGAGCGTAAAAGCTAGGAGTAGAATTAGTAACATCCTAGAACTTGAATGCTATGTAGAGCAGGTAAACAATGCAGTATATAATGCCTACGAATCTAGCTGCCCAACAGGGCACAAGGCAAGAACAAAACATACTCCTTGGTGGAGCGCTGAGTTAACCAGACTCCGAAAGAAGGTGCGATGTAGTTTTAATGCCGCAAAGCGCAACGGAGAATGGCACAACTACAAGGCGACTCTAACGGAGTACAATAAAGAAATCAGAAAAGCCAAAAGACAAAGCTTTAGAACTTTCTGCGAAGACATTTCTTCCACGCCAGCCGCAGCCAGGATACACAAAGCAATGGCTAAAGGCAAAGTGGAGACAAGAATGTCACTTCTATTGCCAGACGGAAGCTATACGCTTAGAGAAGAGCAACGAGCCAGTCACCTTCTAGAAACTCATTTCCCGGGCAGCACACCGGTAACTGAGTATGAGACAGCAGACAGGCAGATTACTCCAAATCAAGAAGAATGGAAACTCGCAACGAGCATTTGTACTAAGGCTCGTCTAGATTGGGCACTCAGAACCTTTCAACCATTCAAGTCAGCAGGTGTAGACGGCATCTTTCCTGCACTTCTACAAAAAGGTGCAGAAACTATATTGCCTCACCTAGTAAAAATAACTAGAAGCAACCTTGCTCTGGGCTATATCCCAAGGAAATGGAGAAGGGCGATAGTCACCTTCATACCAAAAGTAGGGAAAATAGACTACACGCTATCAAAGTCGTTTAGACCCATTAGCCTTACCTCATTTGTACTTAAAACAATGGAAAAGGTAATAGATAACTATTTAAGAACTGAGATTCTGGAGAAGGCACCAATGCACCCATGTCAACACGCGTATAGGGCGGGTAGATCTACAGAATCTGCTCTATACCAGTTGGCTAGTAACATCCAGTCAGCTTTCAAAAACAAAGAAACCGTACTCTGTGCCTTTCTAGACATAGAGGGAGCCTTTGATAATACTTCTCACGAAGCTGTGAAGAAGTCTCTACATAAAAAAGGAGTAAGTGATATGCTCAGCAGATGGATATGCCAAATGCTTAGCACTAGAACTGCAGAAACAAAAGTGGGCAACACCACTAAAAGAATCAAAACAACAAAAGGCTGCCCACAAGGCGGAGTCCTTTCTCCACTGCTGTGGAGTCTTGTTGTGGACGAATTATTAACGATGCTAACCGAGAATGGCATAAAATGTCAGGGTTACGCAGACGACATCGCCTTAATAGCGAGAGGGAAGTTCGAGGATACACTCTGTAACCTGATACAGAGAGGACTGTCAGTAACAAAGGAGTGGTGTAACACGGTGGGATTAAGTATCAACCCAGCGAAAACCACCATAGTACCTTTTACTAACAAAAGAAGCCTGCCAAACCTCCGAACAATGAGAATGGATGGCACTGAAATTCCCTTCAAAGGAGAAGTAAAGTATCTGGGACTTACACTAGATTCAAAGCTTCTCTGGAGAAGACATGCAGAGGTAACTATAAACAAAGCAACGCGCGCACTCATGGTATGTAGGAGCCTGGCGGGGAAAAGCTGGGGTTGTAACCCAACAATTCTCCGCTGGATGTATACCATGATGGTGAGACCCATCCTCACATATGGTGCAATAGCATGGGCTGAGAGAACCAAGCTAACCACAATGAGGAATATGCTAACAAAGGTGCAGAGACTGGCCTGTGTATGCATCACAGGGGCCATGAGGACATGCCCTACAGCAGCACTAGAAGTAATTCTGGACCTAACACCCTTACACCTTGTCATAGAGGGAGTAGCCAAGCGAACTCTGCTGGGCATTACAAAAGAGGGGACAGGTTTAGGTAAAACTATCAGCAGTAGAGAGAAGGAGGATATTGCAAAGCAGACTCCCTACATCGATCTACCAAGAGACGATATAGTAAAAAGGTATAACTTCGAAAAACACTTCGGAATTAAGCTTAGTACCAAGAAAGAGTGGGACAGCGAGATGATATCGCAAGTTAAGAAACCACATAGTATAGCATGGTATACAGATGGGTCCAAGACATTGGAAGGTATAGGCGCAGGGGTGTACGGGCCAAGAACCAAGCACTTTGAACCTATGGGGACAACACCCAGTATCTTCCAAGCGGAAATCCTAGCAATACAGCTGTGTGCACAATTCAATCTGGACCGTAAATACAAAGGTCAGGATATAGTTGTGATGTCAGACAGCCAAGCAGCAATCAAAGCATTAGTTTCCTGTGAGATATCATCGAGAATAACATGGGAATGCCTAAAAAAACTCAACGAGCTAGGCAAGAATAACACTGTTACTATACTTTGGGTCCCAGGACACAAAGGAATACAGGGTAACGAAGAAGCCGATGGTCTAGCGCGACAGGGTGCAGCCACAAAATTTATAGGACCAGAACCATTCTGCGGATTGGGCACACATTCTATAAAAGAAGAACTAAGAAGGGAGGAGAGGCATAAACGTTCAAACCTTTGGAAAAGCCTCCCAAAGCTAAGACAATCCAAATTGCTCCTCAGAGATTTTAACACTCGGAGAGCAAAATTGTGCATAAGCTTAGGCAAACCGAATCTTAGGATTCTAACGGGGTTCCTTACAGGACACTGTAAACTGAAATACCACCTGATGAAATTGGGCATAGAGACCGATAGTAACTGCCGTTTCTGTGAAAAAGCAGAGGAGACTCCAATACACCTACTTACAAACTGCGACGCCGTGGCTCGCAGGCGTAAACTAGCACTGGGGAATTATGAGCTGAGTCTAGAGCAGGTTTCATCCCTTGAACCTAAGAATATTCTCAAATTCATTAGAGAAATAGGGCTGGATGAAATTCTGTAATCCGCAAACCCAGCGGAGCTTTGAGAAGGAGGTACAATAGATCTCATTTAGGTCGCAGTACGCATCTCCACCACACAACATTAACATTAACATTAAAATAGGTGTTTTATTGATTATAGTTTTTATTGATTGTTCGGACTTTGTAGTAAAATAGGTGTTTTATTGATAAAATTTGCAAAGATTTAAATAAATCGAACGAAAATGTTACACGATTTACTCCACAGATTTGTCTAACGACGCATTTTTGCAAAGTTAGTAAAGGCTTTAATTTATTATTGTAAGCACCGCCAAAGCAACATATGCCATAATTTAGTTTAGAGTGGAATAAACCAAAATAAAACATTTTTTCTTACTTTTCTTGAGCAGAAATTACGCAGCCGACAAAACTTCCTGAAAGCAGATTGAAAGTAGATTTTGAGCGAGGTCGTATAGTCGTTCCAATTCAGCCTATTGTCCTCTAGTACACGTAAATACTTAAAATTATTGATAATTTTTATTTCAAAGCAATCCGCACTGCAGTTGGTTTCTAATTGAAAGGATCTATGGTTATCAGGATAGAGCGTAAACTTTGAACAAAAAGGATCGTGATATAGAAATTTAATTTCTGTCAGATCTTGATGTGAAAATTTATAAAACATTAGTGTCGTTATTTCGCTTATAAGCTTGTGAGAAGAGAACCATTTTCGCAGAATATCAGCATCATGGTTTATGTCAGCTGTGAGATCAAGCATAGACAAGGACTTATATGTGATTCCAAGATAATCTGCAAAAGCAGTCACTCTACCACGTAAGTTTTGCAGAAAAATTGAGTTTATGTAAATGAGGAATAAAATCAGTCCAAGTACGGAGCCCTGCGGCACACCTGCATTTATGTGAGTTACATTACTATAAGCAGCCCCAATTTTCACCCTTTGCGTGCGATTGCTAAGATACGAGCTTAACCAATTGTGAATAGCACCTCTGAATTCAATGGAATACAACTTTCGAAGAATCGTATGACCAACCATATCGAATGCTTTAGTTACGTCAACAAAAAGTGACGCAGTATGCATTTTATCATCCAATGCTTAATTAACAAAAGTAACGAAATCAATCAGAGCATCCTCTGTTGATAACCCTTTTCTGAAGCCAAATTGCTTAGGACTAAGAAACGATATCATTGACAGAAACGTAAGAATTCGTTTTTTCATTGCTTTTTCAAAAACTTTTGCAATAGTTGGCAAAAGTGAAATGGGCCTGTAATTTTTTATATTACTGTGATCACCTTTTTTATAAAGAGGATAAAGAGTTGCTTCGATTCAGTTAGTTTGAACTTACTTTTACAATGTAAATTTTATCACACTAGTAAAAATAATGATACTTTAATAGAAAAAGTCCGCTAATATTCTGCCGAAATGCTAAACAATTCAGTTCTTTTTAATTTTTAATTTGTTCGTCTGTTAAATCAAGGGTTTCTATCGTATTTAAAATCGCACAAATTTTTGTGCGATTCAGAACAATTATAATTAATTAGATGCTGTGCATGAAAAGAATAAATTGTATGATGTGGAAAAAATGTGGCAGGAGCAAGAACCTTACAACACACGAGGAGCACTGGCCTGGAAGCCTACAAGCATTCACGCTGCTCTGATTCCACAATTAGATTTATCAATTTATTGATAAAAGCTCAAACATCATTAGTTGGAGGTTTTACGATGTTTTCTTACGGTTAAATCAAACGCCACAGGATTTGACGAACTGCAGCCTGGTTTTTTTTTAAGGCTGTACTACCTTCATTGTTGCCCAACATTACGTATATTTTCAATAATGTGATAACCTGTTCCACTTCCGCAGACTGTTGTAAGTACGCTAACATTTTACCTTTGCCTAAAGAGCGTAATGGATTTCGTCCAATTGCTATCTTACCTTTTTTTGTCTAAAGTTTTTTAACGTATTCTACATACCCAAATAAGCAGTTTTATTCAGAACTCTATGATTAATGAAAAACAATTAGGATTTAGAACAGGAAGAGGATGTGTGACAGCTGTAATACAAGTGTCCGAAGAAATTCGCCAAGCCTTGGACGACAACAATGTTACCTTCTTAACGCTTTTGGACCACTCTAAAGCCTTTGATACGGCTGATCACATGCTTCAAACTAAAAAATATGGTTTATTTTTCTGACCCTGCTACTAGATTAATGAAATCTTATCTGTGAAATAGGAAACAAGCCATGTGCATTGGAGAAGTTGTTTCTAATTTCTTACCTGTGTCAAGAGGCGTCCTTCAAGGCTCAATATTGGGGCCGTTACTGTTTTCCTTATTATACATCAGCTCAAATGTGTCGTCCGTTGAAGAGTACATAAATAAGCTCTGCAGCGATCTCAACATCATCCACAATTGGGAATCAATTAATCATCCCTATCATGAATAATTTTTCACGCGGAAGCGGAAAAGGGAGTTTTCATTTTTAAGATAAAGTTCAAGAACATTTTGAAAAATTTTAATGCAAATTTGTTCATAAACCGTTGATGAACAAATTTAAATTAAAAATTTCTAAAACGTTCGAGTTTTTTCTTAAAAATGAAAACTCCCTTTTACGATTCCGCGTGAAAAATTATTCATGATAGGGCTGAATGGCTTATATCTCAATCCATCAAAATCTAAAACAATTGTTATATACAAAAAACTTTTTGATCTCAGTTCCATTCCTAGCATTAAATTTAATGGTATTGAAATTAAATACGTTGATAGCGCTAAACATTTTAGAAGCACATTTAATCGAAACTTAACTTGGAACAACCACATTAACATCACAGTGGGTAAAGTATATAGCATGTTACGTACGCTGTGAGCCGTTAAGTTCTTCACGGCACTCAAAATAATACTAATTTTAGCAAAAACATATTTGATCACCTCAATGTTGTACGGCTGCGAAATTTTTGCAAAATTGCGACAGTGTTACTAAAGCTAAATTAAATGTGGTTTATAACAACGTAGCAAGATATATCTTTGGACTGCAGCGAATGGACCACGTTTCGCGACACGCAACTAAATTTTTCGGTATGCCTCTCAACGCACTTTTGAATTATACAACACTCTTACTCCTGCACAAAATTAAAAGCAGTAATGTCCCTATAACCGTCTGCGAATCGAACAAAAATTAAGTCGAATTTGCCAAGTTGGTATCACCGTCGGCGAATGTTTAAATTTAATTCGGCTGAAACGTCAAAAACAGGCGAATTAAAAAACTTCGTGGTATCACTGTTCGCGAATTTCGCAGATGTCATTCGACTTAAGCGTCAAAAACAGACGAATAAAAATATTTGGTGACAAGCCGGCGAATGCGTTTGATTTCTTTTTATTTTGCACATAAAAATGGAAAATAATAGAAAAAGCATTGTTTGTATTTTTTTGTGGTTTATAATTTTAAGCAATTGTTTATTTATTTTTAGTATGAAAAAACCAACAGCCAGCAGTTCCATAAAATGATCCATGAAATGGGTCTTATCCATACAGGGCAAAGATTACGCTCAATAATCCAGACAACTTCGCTTAAAACAGTTGACACCGTTGATTGCGCAAGACCCAATTCAAAATCGTTTCCAACGCTCTTTTGGTAACTACCCTCAGCAAAAAATCGTAGAGTACTAGCTAGCTTCAAAATAGAAGGAATTGCACAACTTCGAATTGACTGCATGGAGTCTTCAATATTCTGCAACACAAAGACAAAGGCTTCCTTTTTAAGCCTAAAATATGATTGAAACCTTAAAGAGATTTTAAATATTTCAATGAAGATCAACCGGACATATAAAAATACTCACAGGTCGTCAGGAATTATTGGATTTATCCCTAATACTGCGTCGCAATCTGCACAAAGTTTGTCTTTCCTCAGTTTCTCCAAAGAATAGCTCCGTGCTGCTTAACATTTTGATATATTTTATTATTTATTTGTATTTATCGCGGGTTAATTGAAAATTGAGGTTTGAGTTTTGACGTTTCTAAGCGAATTTTTATGTTGTCTGCTGGCGAATAAGTAGGTTCGCAAACAGTGATACCATAAAAAGAAAAATTCGCCAAATGATTCGATTGGAGTGAAGCATTCGATTCGCAGAAGGTGATAGGGGCATAAGCCTTCGCCGCAAATTTTTCAAATGCTACGTTTTTCACGCTCCACTCGAAACAACAATGCCATACCTGTAAGGCACTCTTGTCTTAAGCTCGTATGATACTTCATTGTATTGTCTAATTTTTATTCATTGACAATGAAACTAGAGCAGTTGAAATAGTGCTAAAGCTAAAATTCAAGAAGTGCGAGTGTATATGCATCTGGTACGAATTGGACAAAAAAATGTGCGACGGACAGCATTTTCAATGCATTGTTTTTGACGTTTCTTTCAATTCGTCCGTCGTTAAATTTCGATCAAATATTAAGTGTCAAAAACAAGCTTGAGCTCTTTCTTCCGCAGCCAAAAAGAACAAAGCGATAAAATAGTCATGTTGCGGATATATAAAAGAGTGGCACGATGCATGTTTTCATCCTTTTCCAACAATATATACCGCAGAACGACAATTTTTTATGCATGCAATTCGTCTTTGGAATGCACTTCCTAGTGCAATCCAAATAAACGGCAATGAATTTTCATTTAAACTATTCAACTTCTTATCCTCTTAAATTTTGTTTTCATTGTATGTGATATGTAATGTGTATAGTACTTGTTATTTATAGTTAAATTAATTATTACACAATAGAATTATGTGGTAATTTATATCTTAACCTACAAAATGTTAATTTCCGTGAGAATAATCTGTTTTCCTTGTAAACTAGTTTTAAGTTTTATTACCTTTGTGTTATGTTATATTTTTAAGTTTTATATATTTCAATCAATAAGCTTCTCTCCATGCAGATAGTGCTTTAATTTATAAGATTTCTATCTTGTTGTACTAGCATATCTAATGATTAAATAAATAAATTAATAAATTATGTTGATTTTATATGATTTAGTTACAAATTCTAAATGTGTGATAGTTTAAATCATACTTGATTTTAAATACAAATTCTAGTTGTTTGATAGTTTAAAATCGTCTATTGAGCTTTAGGTCAAAATAAGAACAATTAATTGTTTTTACGAATCTTTCCAAAAAAACAACGTTTTTTCAATATGAAAAGGTAAAAAACACTAGCTGATTTTATTGCAATTTCGGCCCTGCTAAAGGCTTCGCACTAGCGCACTGCACCACAGAGGCGATGAAATTTTAAGTGTCAATTTCTCAGTTTTCCTCCCATTTCATATTTTCACATTTGTTGTTGTATTTTTGCTTTACTTTAGTCTTTATGCTTATGTTATTATTATGGAGTCCAAAAGTCACTTGGAAGTCTTCCACTAACAAAGCATGGTTACTGAAGTTGTTTTTAGATTTTTGCTGATATATTTTCAGTTTGTTTCTGTTTGGTCGTGCTCTGCCATTTGATTAAAGTTTTTTCTAAATAACCTTGTTAAATATTATGTTAATTTTATATGATTTAAATACAAATTCTAAATGTTTGATAGTTAAAATCATACTTGATTTTAAATACAAATTCTAGTTGTTTGATAGTTTAAAATCGTTTATTGAGCTTAACTGCGCTGCTGGTGTTGCTCAGTGTCATCCTGCAAAGTCGTATTAGTTTTGTAGGAATACAAAATTCAGACATGGTGGAGTACAGGTGCTTCCTTATTGGGCAGTCGAAGGCGGCTTTGTAGTCGACAAAAAGATGGTGGGTGTCGACTGGTTTTTCTGGAGTCTTCTCCAAGATTTGTCGTAGCGTGAAAATCTGGTCGATGGTGGACTTTCCAGGTCTGAAGCCACACTGATAAGGTCCGATCAGTTCGTTTACAATGGGCTTCAATCTTTCACATAAAACGCTCGACAGGATCTTATATGCGATATTAAAAAGGCTTATACCACGGTAATTGGCACAGATAGTGGTATCGCCTTTCTTGTGGATTGGGCAGAGCACACTGATATTAAAATCGTTCGGAATGCAATCTTCCGACCATATTCTGCATAGAAGCTCGTGAATGCATTTAAGTAGAGCTTCGCCTCCGTTCTTAAACAGCTCAGCAGGAAAGCCATCAGCTCCCGCGGCTTTGTTATTTTTAAGCCGAGCTATAGCTGTCAGAACTTCATCATAGTCGGGCAGCGGAACCTCGACTCTGTCATCCAAAATTGGGGTTTCCGGTATATCATCTCTATTTGCGGGAATCTTTGAGAAGTGGTCCCTCCATAACGTCAGTGCATTCTGGACATTTGTCACTAGATTCCCGTTTTAAAACCATCGGCAAGGCGTCTTATTTTTTCGAAAAATTTTCGGCCCTTATTCCTGTCACCATACATCTCAATCTTCTCCTGCTCGCGCTTTTTTGCCTCTTTTTTCCCGCCTGAAAATACGTCTCTCTTCCCTTCTCTTTTCTTTGTATCGCTCCTTAGCAGAGCGCGTTACAACAGACTGCAGGTGGCTTTGTAGGCGGCGTCTTTCTCTGCAGTGGCGTCGCGACACTCCTGGTCGTACCACTGGAAATGTGTGTCCACTGCGTGCATACATCATCGATTGGAGGAGTGCTTTAAAGCAGGAGTGAGAGTAGAGTGGCAAAAGCATCGGCTGTCTGTTTCGATTGCAGCTTGTCGACGTCTAGCTTTCTCTGTGTAGGGTTGCGTGTATTCTTAGCTGCGCACAGAGGTGTACGGATCTTGGCTGCAACAAGATAGTGATCCGAGTCAATGTTTGCACCACGGATCGTGCGTACATTCAATGCACTGGAAGAGTGTCTTCCGTCTATCGTGAACAATTTGATTTTTGGTTTTTTGATCAGGGGACATCCAGGTGGCTTTATGAATATTGAGATGCTTGAATCTAGTGCTACTTACAACCATGTTTCGTGCTGCGGCGAAGTCAATCAGCCTCATTCCATTATCGGAGGTATTAGTATCACTCGAAAATGTAACAAATGTATTTGTACAATATACTTACATTTATTTTTGTACGAATACGAATAAATATTCGTAATGTGTACTTTAAAGACAACATTTAAGTCACAAATTTTACCTTCATATTTAATTCCAAATTGTAAATCTTCTTCTAACGTCTAACCGGTTCGATTGACATAACCCCAGCCACAAGAATTAAATAAACCAGCATAAACACCTGCTGGGACTTCATTTCGACCTAGCAATGCCCACATCACCTGTTATAAAGGCCGAAATAGGCCAGGAGAACTGGTTGGTGCAATGACGTCAGCCATTCTTCAGACGCGTGCGATATCCACGCTAAAGTCGAACGATCCACGGCCTTACGCCAAAAGTAAAAAGCAATAATAAATTAAATTGGTTAAAGAAAAGAATAATCTAAAAGAACAATTGTGTTAAGATAATAATCCTGAAATCTAATTTTGATTGTTAATTGCATGACATTACAACTATTCAGTTGGGTAAATTAACTAATAAGACAGCATAATAATTGTTATTAAGGTCAATTAAGAAAACGGTCCTAAAAATAAAAGATAAAGAAAAAATCAGAATCCATTGCTTTCTTTAATTATAAAACATCAAAGTACTTTCATATAAGCAAAGCTATAACTAATTGCTTTATGCCCCTATCACCATCTGCGAATCGAACAAAAATTGAATGCTTTCTTTAATTATAAAACATCAAAGTACTTTCATATAAGCAAAGCTATAACTAATTGCTTTATGCCCCTATCACCGTCTGCGAATCGAACAAAAATTAAGTCGAATTCGCCAAGTTGGTATCACCGTCGGCGAATGTTTAAATTTAATTCGACTGAAACGTCAAAAACAGGCGAATGAAAAACTTTGTGGTATCACCGTTCGCGAATTTCGCAGATGTCATTCGACTTAAGCGTCAAAAACAGACGAATAAAAATATTTGGTGACAAGCCAGCGAATGCGTTTGATTTCTTTTTATTTTGCACATAAAAATGGAAAATAATAGAAAAAGGTCAGTAAATTGCATTGTGTGTATTTTTTGTGGTTTGTTTTTAATTTTAAGCAATTTGTTATTTATTGTTAAAAAACCGACAGCCGGCAGTTCCATAAAATGGTCCATAAAATGGCTCTTATCCATACAGGGCAAGGATTACGCTCAATAATCCAGACAACTTCGCTTAAAACTGTGGACACCGTTGATTGCGCAAGACCCAATTCAAAATCGTTTCCAACGCTCTTTTGGTAACTACCCTCAGCAAAAAATCGTAGAGTATTAGCTAGCTTCAAAATAGGAGGAATCGCACAACTTCGAATTGACTGCATGGAGCCTTCAATATTCTGCAACACAAAGACAAAGGCTTCCTTGTTAAGCCTAAAATATGATTAAAACCTTTAAGAGATTTTAAATATTTCAATAAAGATCAACCGGGCATATAAAAATACTCACAGGTCGTCAGGAATCTCTAGCGGATTGGATTTATCCCTAATACTGCGTCGTAATCTGCAAAAAGTTTGTGTTTCCTCAGTTTCTCCAAAGAATAGCTCCGTGCTGCTTAACATTTTGGTATATTTTATTATTTATTTGTATTTATCGCGGCTTTATTGAAATTTGAGGTTCGAGTTTTGACGTTTCTAAGCGAATTTTGATGTTTTCTGCTTTGGCAGCACCGTATCTGAGGCGAATAAGTAGGTTCGCAAACCGTGATACCACAAAAAGAAAAATTCGCCAAATGATTCGATTCGAGTGAAGCATTCGATTCGCAGACGGTGATAGGGGCATTAATTAACCATATCATTTTACGTATGAAATTATCATAATCATGATAATCGTAGAATACCGTTAGATAGGATCAGATAAACCTGCGAGATCAGGCAGGGTTAAGAAGACAGACACTGTTCAGAAAATGTCCTAAAACCAAAGCTATAAGAAAACAAACATTTCTACTTTACTCAAAATACCGAATTAATTATATTACATCTGAAATTAGGTTTGATAATTTTAGCATAATCAACCATAACGATTGATGAATGGAATCAATCTGCTTCATTAATAAATCGTCATGGGGCAGAGTCAAATCAACCCATGCGATCGAACGGGCACATTTTCGAAAATTAACTTTAAAAAGAATTAAACATTATTATCTATACAATTTTATTTAAATAAATATTAAACAATGCTATTTAGAATCACAAATCCCTGCAAGAAGTTATTCATCTTTTTTCTTATCTTCGTTGTACTTCTTATGCCAGTCCAGGTTTTGCTTCGATACCGATTCTCCTCGTTTAGCCGCTTGTTTTCCACTGTATATCGTTATGCAGCATCCAATTATTGTTAATAAAATCATAACATTTGCCAACCTAATGCGAACTTTGTTTCGGCAACGTTCCATTTCGTCAGAACTAAAAAAAACAATTATGTATTATTTAAATATAAAGCTATTATAATTTAGTATAAGCTAAAAAAATGTATCTGAACTTATAAATATAAGAAAACAAAAGACTGAGGATAATTGAATGTTTTAAATAAAAATTTTGGCCCCGGCATAGGATCGACAACTTTACCGAAACTATTTAGCTGGAAGTTCATTCGATGCAGTTGCGTTTTGCGTAAACTCGCTGTCGAATTTACGCAAGGAATTTATGGTAGAGTTCAATGATTGCTTTCTACGTTCAGAGAAAGCAGGGCTACAAAATTATTCAATATTTTCTATGTTGTTGAAATGGAATCTTAAATGTATTAACGGTGAAATATATCAAATTAACATAAACAAGTGATTTTAGCCAAATATCAACTAAAAATATATCAACATTTTAATACATCAAAATTTTATTTTGAAGTGGCATCCCTGGAAGTTACGAGTTACTTTTGTTTTTCTCGTTGTTCGCTATTTGTACCGTGCTGTCAGAAGTATTTTCAACTTTCTCGCAAATTGCGTTTTCTATACGGAATGTTCACAAGAATTCAACTCGCTCCCATTAGCTTTCACATACTTTAATAAAATTGAGCCAGCGAGTAGACGGACGCAAAGCGCAATTGCATCAAATGAACTTCCAGTTTTAAGATTGAAACCATTTCCTTTACATTTCCATATATTGATGTCCTTCTTCTTTTACAGCCATGAGCAATAATTGCATTCGCAGCAAGCTGCTTGTCGATTATTTGCAAGCATGAGGGGTTGACGAAAGTTCTCTTTCAACCCGAAAACTTGCGAATAATCGACGAATTGCTTGCGGCTAAGGCAATTATTGCCTAATCAAAAACGGCTCCATGTCGACATACTGGAGCTGTTTTTCATAAGGCTATGGACAGGAAAATAATACAGCTTTACCTGCACAAAAATTTATTTGAATTAACCAATACCAATTATGAATATGAAGTTTTCAATATGATTTTTTTTAGAAAGAATTTATTAAAACATGAATTATGATTAATTTATGTTTGCTGAGAACAAATCCATAGTTAATTAAAATTTTTAAAGTTCAAAATTCTTTTCTACACTGAAGAAAAAAATTGTCACAAAACTTTTCTTTTGACCTTCTAAACGAATTGAGGTATCTCAATATTTCTTCTATACAGTGTGACCCAGAATAAGTGTCACTAAAATAAAGTGCAATAAATATTAAAGTAATCAATGAAATTTCATTTTTTTTTGTTAAAATATAAAACAATATTGCCTTTAATGATGGCAATTTTGCTCAGCATATAACCCCATACATAGAAGTCGAGAGGATTAAGATCTGGCGACGCAGCTGGCCACTCTTTGGATGATATAAAATCGGGCAAATTTTGCTGACACCAGTCTTGAGTGCGTTTTGCCTGGTGTGATGAGGCAGAATCTTGCTAAAAGCAAAAGTATTCATCGCCATATAAGTTCTGGGCACAAGGTAATAGATGTCCTTCCAAAACGTGTTCAATGTAATAGTTCGTATCAATTTTAACCCCTCGATCTATGAAAATAAGCGGTAACTTGCCTTTTGTTGATATTGCTCCCAGACCATTACTTTCGAAACATTCTGGTACCGCTCTACGTCCAATTTATCTCTGGGAGCATCTGCGAGACTCACTGCATACACGCGATTGTTTTGTTGATTGTTGCTATCTTGTAGTAGAAACATTTTTTCATCAGAAAACAAAATTTCATCTCCTTCATGCCAACGCAAAAGCTCTCTAATTTTTTAAACTCTAAACTTTTTGCGTGTCATTTATATCATTTTTCAATATCCGCTGCATTGATGACTTGGATATCTGTACGCCCTTTGCCATAGAACAATCCGATTTAGCTGGATTTCGCCCAATTCATTCTCTGACGCATTTTATGATCGCTTTTGTTCTCACAGTTCGCTTGCATCCAGATTTCTTCGCGATTTCACAAATTCCCGTTTCATTAAACCGTTTCAAAGTTCTATAAATAAATCTTTTCCCGATATCGAGCGGTTTTAGCGTCTTGATAATATGGCACATTTTTAATTTTTTTAAATATACATTTACAACTAGCTCTTGCTTAGCTTGCATTGCAATACTTTTTTTAAAATAGTCCCAATCGTGAAATATTTGAACTTTTTCTAATTAAATATGAACAGGCATGGCGCACTTAAACAAATTTTAAATTGGATTTATTAGAGATGGGAGCAAAGTAAAAAGTAGTGACAGTTAATCTGGGACACACTGTAGACTAAAAAATAAAACAGCTCTAACATTTCAAATTTTCATTTAAAAAGATTTACAGGACGCTAAGGAACTAATTTTTGACTTAAAATCAAAATTTTCGGTATAACTTTATTTATTAGAAAAAAAAAGTTTCGTAAAAAAAATTTACTATAACATGTAGTTTTATATAAATACCTATACTTTCGTTATTTCACTATTTTCTGGAACAGTAGCTTTCTTCGCTGCTGTGATGTTCTTATATTCTGGAAGTATATCCATGTTGTGTCGCATAAAAGACTTTCGAAGTAGATTGTACTTTTCCTTCGAAAGTCTGAAGTCCATTAATAAAGCCAGTTTCCTCAGCGGCATATTTTATGGGATATGTATTCGGTGGAGTAGGCATGCTGTCCTTAATCCTCTTCAATCGGACAGGACTAGCAACAGAAACTGCCCTTGTTATATCGGCTCTTGTTTTTTCTTTATCTCTGTTTTATTTAACTGTTAATGCTTTTGCCAGGTGTCCGGAAAAAATCGCTTCTGCAGCATTCATAACTTTTTTTTTGTGAATGTTGAACTTTCGTCTAATGATTTCCTTGGCCTTCCTTTTGCAGATTTTAAAGTACTTGGCAATTTGTCGGATATTTCTTCTACTCCCTCATAGTGGAAATCGGTACTTTCCTGTAGCCAATTTTTATATTTGCAATTGAATGTTTTATCTGAACTACGAACAAGCGCGTCGGAAGCGAATTTCATTTGGGGGGGGGGGGGGGGCAGTACAAATGGGGGCAGTACAAATGGTGGTGCAAAAAAAGTTCACCAAAATTTCTTCAAAGAAACATGAATGTGAATACACAAATTTTTTATTTTAGTTTAAAATAAAAAAATATAAAAATATATAAAAAATATTAAAATTTCATTATTTTTAAAAATTCTTCCAATTTCAATATAAGAGATCATTCTTTAAAGGATCTTTCATATGGTAATATGAAAATATAATAAATAATTGTTGCTTTTATAAAGCAAGACAAGGTATATCTTTACATGGTTTAAATGCAATAAGGTACAAAAAGTTATATCAATTTAAATTATTCCAAAATGTTTCTTTCTGTCCTTGCGAGAAACAAACTCTTTCACCACCTTCATCGAATTCAATTCTTCGGTTTTATCTTTGTGAATGTGTATAAGTACCGCATGAGTGAGTCGTTTCTGTGTCATAGTTGCTCAAAGATACGTTTTAAGTCGTCTTAGTGCACTAAAAAATGCTCAGATGAAGCTGCTGATGCAGGCACAGTCAAAAACAAAGCAATAAGTTTTTCAACTTCATTTAATAGTTTTTTACAGTATCCGAATTTTTTGCAAATTGGGATACAATGCCACTACAATTTGAAGGTGTTTGGCCAGGCAATTGCTTCAGCAATTTAAGTTGCGCGTGGAGGTCGCTCACATCAGTTTTGTTTTTAGATTTTGTTCAGAAGGCACTTTTCCGTTGAAGGCCTCGATTACAATTTTAGAGTATTAAGCTACATACTTAAGGGTGCTTTTAAACTGAAGTGGTGGGTTTGCAGTAGAAACTCTACTTTTTGTTCTATCTTTTTGCAAACACAGAGAAAGAAAATGGTTATCCGCAAGCATGCTTATGATGAAGAGAGAAAGAAGAGGAAAATATCTAATACAAAAATATTATCGTTGTAAAAAAAACTGACATTTTGAATAAGTTTTGAAGTTTTCTTTTTAAATTGTTTATCTAGCTAAAAAAGTGGGGGGCAACTGCCCCATTTACCCCGCTTCCGACGCCAATGACGAACACTATTCCATTTAACTTTTGCTCTATTGAATACTGCATGCATTTTTCCCCGAATTTCAGGTATTCGAATTTTTCATCATTGATGTTACGAAGTTTTTGTAGTAATGCTGCTCCGAAATCTACATCACTTTATGAACTTTTGAATATTTCCTATATGATAAGATTTGAAATAGACATTTACACAGGTGCTTCTTTATAGAACAAAGTTAACGCTGTTTTCAGCTTTTTTAAGAACTGATAGAAAAACTTATAGAATATTACTATTTATACCATCCAAATTAATATATATCTTTTAATTTTCCTTGAAATAAGTTGAAAGGAAGCATAACATTTTTATTACCCTAAATATAACTTTTTAAACTACCTTTCTTTGGTAATCGAATTCTTTAAGTTTTTCCACCTGTTAAAGAAAGCATAATATTCTTATTGCCGGATACGAACTATGTACGCACTCATTCAGTGTCTAGTTTTTAAATTTTGTTTACCTGTGGAATTATAGCCTGTATAAAAAACAAGCCTAGAAAAAACTCATTTACCTTTATTTTTTACCTGCTATGTATATCATTATTAGAATATCTTCACTTATTGCCTAATAAAAAAATGTGAACTTCAGGAATATATTCGTGGCACCCTATAAATTGACATTGGCATAACAAGAAAAAAGTTTACAATGTTGATTGATATATTATTTGTGTGTTTACAATAAAAATAATAATCCAAATACTCCAATCCGTTCAGTTATTATGAACTATATCATTTAAAATGCCCGAACACGCGCAATGCAAGAACATGAAAAAAGTCACAGGTTTCCTGATAAAAATCGTTATAACCAGGGGTAGGATTTCGATGACATGTCATCTTTTTCCTGCTGCTTCTAAGACATTTCCGAGTTATTTAGAACCGAAGTTATTTGCCTTTTTCATAAGGCAATTCTCGAGCAATAATTGCCTTCGCCGCAAGCCATTTGTGGGTAACTCGCCGCATCGGGGGTCGAAGAAAGAAAAATACAGAATTGCAGCACGGACTGACCTGTACTGGCAATTCTTGTTCTCAGAACAAGAACACTACAAAAGGAACACACAAGAATTGCCATTACAGGTTGCCATTACAGGTTAATCCGTGCGACAATTCTGTCTTTTTCTTTCGGCGACCCCCGATGCGGCGAATTGCCCACAAACTGCTTGCAGCGAAGGCAATTATTGGTCGAGAATTTCCTAATGAAAAATAACTCTAAGTGATTAACGCCAGGTTACTGGTTAGTCCCATTTTACACGTTTCAAGACTTGATAGTCAAGTTTTTGACATTCCCTTTTGAACTTGTCGTCAGTATTTCATATTTCAATAGTTGAAAAGTTCAATATTTCAATTTTGTTCGTTCATTGTTCTTTCTTTTCTGTTAAAGCAAGCACCGAAAATAATTAATATCTTAAAAGATTGTAAAAAAAAATTTGTTAAAAAAAAATAATGAACAAGCTAAAATATCAGTTTGTTAACACGATTTTAGAGTGTTTACAAACGATTTTGGACCAGTGGCGATATGTTGTAACTTCACTGTCGAAGCGAACATCGAAGCGAAGTTTTCGATCTGGCAGTATGTTGTAATATTTTCGTTCGACAGGCGATTTGGCTTGTTTCGAAGTTATGTTCGAACATTTAACAGCTGCACGCAAGCTTTTTTCTGATACTTGGCATACTAAAAAACGTGAATCAGTATTTTTAAAAATTGTTTCATTAATGAAAAATGTAATTTAAACTAAAACTAATAAATTGGTAAACAAATAACATTGTTTGGAAAAAAAGTCAACTTAATTTTTGAACAAACAGTTCTAAGGTAACCATATTATACTTTTTTTAAAGCCAGTACTTTTATTATTTCACTAACAAAAAAGCATTATTTAACACTTCTATGTTAAATAAATAATATATAATAAATAAAATCATGCTTAAATGGATAAATATTTCCATTAAAATATACTTCGCTTCTCGATCACTGCCACCAAAATAAAGTGATATTTTATCGCAAATATCGCCTGTCGAAAGTGTTACAACATACCTACTTTCGATAATTTCGACAACTTCGAAACTTTCGAAGTTACAACATGTTGCCATAGGATTCCGACAAAAGTGATGACAAATTATTTCTCGGTCTGCGTACTCCTTTTTCATAATTGAACATTCTGAAGTTACTTTATTTTATTTCAATTAAAGAAATGCTCAATTTGGGCAAAACAGCATTATTATTGAAACAGAGACCTAAGCGATTATGGATAAAGCAGTGAAGGGAAAATAGACTAGACGAAGGGGCATATGCTTTTCTTATCAAAAAGCTTAATTTGGATCCACCATCGTACACCAATTACTTAAGGTTAAATGAGGCACAATTTAACGATTTATTGGCTCTCATTAAAAGTAATATGGTACGAACGGATACTGTTATGAGGGATGCAGTCACTCCAGCTGAAAAACTGTCTGTCACCTTACGATTTCTCGCAACTGGTATGGTTTTTTTAAAATTATGTATAGGTTAGTTCTGACATCATTTAATTTTTTCATATTTTTTGTAGGGAAATCTTACCAAAGCTACAACACTCGGTTGTCTCAGACATTTATTTGTCGAACTACAAGTTTGCGAAGTAATTATTAAAAATTTGGGTGGAAAATACTTGAAGGTAGATAATACTTGCAAAATAAAACAATTGGGATATTCACACTGACTTGGGTAGTTAGGTATTAACGAGTTTTACCGAGCTCAAGAGAAACACTCAGCACAACATAGCAGCCAATATGTGTTTTTGGTCACGACAAAGATCTTGATCAAAGTAGATCAAAAATAAATAGACTCAATTTAAAACATTTATTGTGGAAAGACTTAAATACAGACTTATATATGGACTTAAATTTTTTTAAGTACACTGAGAGAATATGTGTTTAAATTTATTGAAACTGTGTTCATAAAGGGTGTTTTTTATAGAGTGATACAAGTTTAAATCATAATAAAACATGGTAATATATTTTTAATATCAATGAAACGGGCTTTATTGGATAGAAAATTTTATGATATTAATGTTTAAAATGATTTCAGCCATGTGGCCGCCACGGCTGGCGCGTACAAGGCGCAATCTGGAACACCAATTTTCACAAACTTTTCGCAGCATTTGCGGCCGTATCTCGCCGATAACACTTCGAATGTTAATTTCCAGGTGTTCAATTGTTTGTGGTTTATCAACGTAGACAAGTGACTTAACATAACCTCAAAGAAAATAATCCAATGGGGTTAAATCACACGATCTTGGGGGCCAACTAATTTAGCCATTTCGTGAAATTATGTTTTCGTCAAAAGTTTCCTTGAGTAAATCAATTGTAGCGCCCGCAGTGTGGCAAGTGGCTTCGTCCTGTTGGAACCACATATCAGCAAGATAAATGCCAGCTAATTGAGGTACGAAACAACTTTGAATCATGTTCCTATACCGTTCACCATTGACAGTAACATTCTGACCATCATCATTTTTGAAGACATATGGGCCAATGACTCTGCCAGCCTTGAAAAGTTTCTTGAAAGGTTTTAAACCAAGATCTTTTGGTAAAATCTTCCATAAAGTGGAAGGACACAACCCCAGTTAATGAGAACGGCAACGAATTGATGGATCAGGATCATCTTCAATGCTTTCCTTTACAGCGGCTACAGATTCTTCAGTGCGCACTGTTCGGCGTCTCACGGGATGGACATTATCAGTAATAGTAAATGTGGTCCGAAAACGATCTATTGTTCTTCGAATTAGCAGCTCTGAAGGACGATTATGTACGCCATAAATGGACGAAGTTCACGATAAGTTTGACGAACAGAACCATTATTTTGATTAAAAATTTCCACAATTTGCACGCGTTGCTCTGGTGTAAGTCGATCCATAATGAAATGTTAAAGCAAGCTAAATAAAAAGCAACTATCAGCTGTTAAATGGGTGGTCAAATAAAGCAGTGATGCCAACTCAAAGTTGTATCACTCTATAAAAAACACCCTTTATTAAATGCATTTGTTTTTGAAATAGAGCTTACAGCCTGGTTTTCACTAAGTCAATTTCAATGACAACAATCACTGATGTCAGTAGGCATCTTGACCATATGATGTCAAATGCGTTTTCATTGAAACCCAAAAACTGACATAAAATCGAATGTCAAAGACTGACGTTGAATTTATGTGTCAATTGATTGCCATACTGTTTTCACTTTCGATGTTATTTGTGAAATGCCATCGGTTTGTTGAGTTGCTTTATTCATCAACAACAGCTGATGTTTTATATTTGAGATTGTTAGAAAATGTTTCTTTTTGGTGAAATTTATAAAATACTGTTAATTTTATTAGATTAAGAGCAAAAGTGCACTTAAACAAAGATTATCACAGTGGCCGGTGTTGGTTCAAAAGGCACCATCGCCACTTTCTATCGCAAGATACGTCTTCAAGATTCGCGCAAATGACAAATTCCTGGTATAGCGACCGCAACAACGTGAATCCTGAAAATGCGTCCTGCAAAAAATCCCTTGGAAGCAACACCGGCCACTGCGATAATCCCTATTTAAGTGCACTTTTTCTTTTAAACCAATTAAAATAACAATATTTAAAAAACTTTGCCAGCAGTGAAACAAAAAAAAAATGAAAACAAAATTTTTATGTAGACAACAACTGACACAAAATGCCAACATGTTGGCATTTTGATTTTTCTTGTCATACAACGATATTTTGATTGACAAGCAAAATTCTATCTGTTCTCACTTGTTTGTATATTATATGACAATCAGTGGTCATATATGACAACAAATGTAAATGACAATACGTTTCCATTAGATTGACAACATTTGTCATTGAAAACTGACCTAGTGAAAACCAGGCTTATCATCCCTATTCTGGCAAATTAACAGTTGTTAACCAGTATTTTTATATTTCTATATGTTTGTTGTTTTCAAAACAAAATTTTAAGATGAAAAAACAAAATTTTAGAATGAAATTGTCAATAACTGAAAAGCAGTTGACAATTTTTATCAAAATTTATTCTTTTTGAGCTTCAAATTTTGTTTTGAAATAAAAAAATTACAACAAACACATAGAAATATTCAAAATACTGGTAAACAATTGTTAATTTGCCAGAATAGGGCTGTAAAACAATTTCACTTAAGTTAAACTCAAATGTTTGTACAGTTCAATTTAAAGTTTTTTTTCCAAAAAAATGTTTTTAAATATACTTTTACAGTACATTTACAGTTTTAAACATTTGTTTTTTTGTAAAGATCAAAGAACCAAGGCATGCACCTTATACATACAAGGTTTGGTCTTTGACCTGAAAAGAAAGGGATAGATTCTTATAGGAAGAATTGATTGGAACCATACGTGATTTATCGATTAGGCGGAACAAACGTGAAAGACAATTTAAATTGCTTTTAATCAAGACTAGTGTTATGACTTAACCTCGGCAAGCATTTCCAGCCCTCAGTTGTTCCTGCCCTTTAATTCCACAATTTAGTCGTGGATTTCCATTCTATAAAGTTTGCGTTTTATTGCAGCTTAAATATTGATATATTTTAAATATTAAAATAATAAATAAGTTTTTATTTCATCTGATGTTCATTATTTGTAAAACCAATTTAAAAAATATTTTCACACAATCAAATGTAAAATCTGAGTTTTTCTCAGCTTGGTCTCAATTATCTGGCAATTATTGTCAAAGATTCTACTGCACATAATTTTCAGTGCAATTCAGTGTAAATAATAAACAAAATATTCAAAAATAACTTTTTTGTGTGTTTTTAAATGCATCTTGTTCTCGATAGGTGGCATAAAAAATCAATCCTTTTCAGTCGATGTCAAGATATTTTGGTCCCAATTTATCGGAAACAAAAGAATCAAAGTGCATTCTAATAAGGGTACTTGTAGCTACAACCTTTACAAGAATTATTAAGTCTGGCCCAATAGGAAAAATTTATCGCGACCTTTTAAAAAATGCTGTCATTTTCAATGCGCTTGATCCCCGTAGAGTAGGAAAATTGTAACCGAATCTTATATTAGTAGTTAAGGTTGTCGTAATCTTATTAATGTGCACTTTGATTTTTTTTTGTTTCCGATAAATTGGGACCAAAATATCTTGACACCGGCTGAAAAGAACTACTTTTTTATGCCACCTAGCGAGGAGAAGATGCGTTTCAAATCAAACAAAAAATGTACTTTGAAAATATATTATTTACGTAAAAAAAAATGTTGAATCTCTATGTATTGTAGTCTTTTCACAATAAATATCAACGCTAGTTGAATTCGTTGAACAAATTTTTACGCCAAAACTTCTGAACCCTTGTGACGAACCTTTCCGGCCGAGGTATCACTCGCCGGTGTCCAGGGTTCGTGTCTCACAAAACAAAGCCCCGCTGTAGAAATCAAACAAAAGAAAAAAAACTCACGCTTAAGTTTTAGTCAAACATACAATGTGTTGTTTATTGTTCTTAGCGAAATTTTGTTCTATCTTAAAATTACGGTGTCTTAAAATTACTTTATGGTTTATTGTAGATATCAGAATAATCAAAATTATAAAAATAATTGTTTGGCTAAAACTTAAGCGTGAGTTTTTTTTCTTTTGTTTGATTTCTACAGCGGGGCTTTGTTTTGTGAGACACGAACCCTGGACTCCGGCCGAGGTATCACTCGCATAATCATAGGGTATATATAACTCAAAAAAAATAATTTTAATTTTTTTTCACATCCTCCGCCTTCGGCTTACGTGTGGACGCAAACGAGTGTAAACGACTTACGTCCTCACACCCTTAAAGAACACACTTTCATTTCATAACTTTGGAAAGGTAATAGAACGTAAAAAAAAAATTAAAATAATGAAAATTAAAAAAAATTATAGCGCTTGTTGCTGGCATGGTATTAAAAATTTAAATTAACAATGGGTAATGTTATTGCAATTTTTTCAAAAATTTTATATTTTTCCCTCAAAATAAAATTTCCAATAAAATTTACGAAAATCTCATTTAAATTGACTGAGCTACGTTGTCTCAAAATATACCCTTTTTTGGCATTCGCATGGCTATGAGTCCACGAAAAAAATATCAAAACCTCAAACTCCGGATTTGGTTTTCTAAATAATAAACTAATCTCATAAAATTGAGCCAAATCGGAGATGGTCAGTGCACCTGATATTACACTTCAATGTGAATTGAATATGGGCGACATATTGAAAGCAATTTGTTTCTACTTTGACGAAATATGTAATGAAAATAATAAAAATAATTTTATAACATATTGTGGTTAAAAAAATTGCTTGAAACATTTTTTAAATTTTGTATGAAAAATCATGCATTCATATTAAAGGCATTGTGTTGAATTTAATAACGTTATATATTCAGTGTATATACGTAAAACCCCTTACAAGTTGAGTGAAAGAGGCGAGGAGAGTCGGTCGTCAGTTGTCAATAGCAGTAGTAGAGGGCCCAACCAAAATAGACGAAACGAGACGATAGCAACTTGACGAACGTCTGCACTCGTTACGGATGTTTATGGATTTAACCTAAAATGAAACGAGTTACTCAACTCGTCTGAATCAGCTGATCAGTTGGCAATCAAGTTTTCTTTATTTAATTTGAGCATTTTTTAATTTTTAATAAAAATTTGTGAAAGATAAGTGAAATAATGGTGAAATTGAAACAAATTGATGAAAATAAAATAAAAACGCACTCTGCGTAGCTGTTGTTGACGAGTTGCTACGCTAGCCGTTCGATTCTTACGGAACAATACGTCTTGTCAAACTGTTTCGTTTAGTTTCGTTCAGTTAGATAACTACATTAAAATGTATTTAACCAAACACTTACGTTTTTACTCGTTACGGAGCAAATTGTCTATTTTGGTTGGGGCTTAAGATTTTAACCGGCCTTGAACTCTTTCCAGTGAGTCTTTTTCAGTAGGAGTAAAAACAAGCGTTATCAGTCGTTCGTAGAAGTATTTTGGTCGTCCTAAGAAGAAGTCGAGGCAGTCATGAGTGAGTCGTCAAATCCAGTTGGTCATATTCATTGCTGTCGTCAAATAAAGTTCTAACTATCCGCTGTTGAAGTTAAATCAATTGATTAATTGTTTAAGTTTAATTTAATGAAATTATTACTATTTTAATTTAATTCCATAAAGAACTTCATGAAAGTTCATAAAGTAATTGTTAAATTTAATTTAATTTCAAATAAATACTTTACAATTGGGGGCTCAACCATTTACACAAATTACTGCGTGTCCACAAAGCATATAAAAAACCCACATTTTAAGCAGTATTATAACGCGATCGCGATCGCATGCAAAAGATGTTTTGCAACAAGAACAAAAAATTTCGATCAGTAAAAACAATGGTACGCGAATAATGAATGAAGAATGTTCGGTCGGTGCGGTTGGAGGAAGGGATGAAAATAATTTGAGTGAACTTGTGAAATTATGAACGTTATAATTTGCTACTGACGAACAAAGCCAATGTACCGTTCGAAAATTTTGCATAAGTTGTGCCGGAATGAGACGGAGTGTTCATTTCAATAAGAAAGTGGTTCGAAAATTTCGAGCATAATGCTGATGTAAACGGGCTAAAGTCAAAATTTGATCAGGCGCATAATAAAATGACAAAAACCTCCCAATTGTTTTTGGAATCCGTTCTTGTCAGTGACTTTCAAACTTTAAGAAGTGTACTCGAAAGCGAATTTTACAAAGAGTACAACAGTGCGGAATTACCCAAAAAACTAAGTGAGCGCAAAAAGAAGAACGATGAAAGTTTGCATGAGTACATATTGCAAATTAAAAAAATCGGAGCACTAGGCTACATTATAGACAAATCTTTAATACAGTACATAGTAGATGGACTGTACATAAAAATCGAATTGAAATATTTGTTGTATAGTGTGAAAACATTCGGTGAGTTGCGAGAACAGTACGAAGCAATTGATAGAATAACCAAAAGCGACATAAAGAATACGAATAAAGCATTTGAAAAAGGAACATTGTTATAACTGCGGCTCAACATATCATAAGCGGCCAGAGTGTAAAGAAAAAACAAAATGTTTCAATGCAACCAAACTGGTCATGTTTCTAGAAATTCCACAGAAAGTGAACAAAAAAGAGTGAATGTTATAACAGACAATAAAAGTATTTTGCAAAATGACAGTCGCATAAAAACAGTTCTATTAAACGGAAAAAAACTAGACTGCTTAGTTGATACGGGCTCCGATGTGACAATTATAAAACAAAGTATTTTCAACGTCACGAAATAAAAAATACGATAATGGAAGACAGTGAAGTTACATTGTTCGGTCTCGGCAACGTACCAACAAAAGTTATAGGTAAATTTAAGGCGAACGTTCAAGTCGACGGTTTGAACACAAATCAGATCTTTATGGTGGTTCCCGACGGTAGAGCAAAACACAGTGTCTTACTTGGCCACGATTTTACCAAAAAATTTACTTTTACATCGGACGCGAACGGTTATAAATTTGTTCCTCGGTCAGTACAAGAAGACGACAATGAAATGCTGGCGAATACTTTTGCCATCAGTGAGACGGGCTTAGATATTGACGCTCCGTTGCCTTACAAAGACGCTGTAGCTAACATGGTCGTCGCATATCAACCACGAGCTGAACAAGCAGAAAGACCAATAATGCTTAAAATTATACCAGAAAATATAACAGCATTTTGCAAAGCGCTAAATCGGTTGCCACCATTACAGCAGGAGGTAGTCAAAAAGCAAATTCAACAATGGCTGCAGCAAAATTTTGTGCGTCCATCAACGCCAGAATACGCGATCAGAGTTGTTACCACAAAGAAGTTAAATGGATCGTACAGAGGAGTCTTCATCGATTTTCGAAAACTCAACAGTATGATACTGAAAGACTGCTTCTCAGTGTCCTTGTTAGATAACGTGTTGGAAAAGTTGTAAAGAGCTAAATACTACTCAGTAATGGATCTGGAGAACGAATTTTTTCATGTACCGATTGATGAAGAGTAAAAAGTATATACCTAAAAATTGACTGTTTGTATTCAATCGGGCACCATTAGGCTTTTGCATGCAATTCGCCCGCACATGCTGTTAATGACGATGTGATGCAGTTGTACATGGACGATATTGTTATTTACATCACTACCGTAGAGGAAAGTCTGGAAAAAGTGAAAAAGTTTTGGACATAGCTGCAGGTAACAATTTAAGAATAAAGTGGAAGAAATATTTATTTTTTAAAAAGAAGATAGACTTTTGGGTTTTACAATTGAAGAAGGAAAAATCTGGCCAGGAAAAGAAAAAACTAAAGCAGTTCAAAGTTCCCTGCATTGAAGAATGTGAAGGCAGTTCAGTCATTTCTGGGGCTAACGGGCTACTTCAGAAGATTTATTAGATACTATGAACAGATCATGGTGTAAGAAATAGAGGTGTTAGTGAGTTTTTGACAACACCATTAATTTCTTCATTTCTGTCAAAAAATTGTGAGCGAAAGAGCGGAACTGTTGATAGTTGTCAAATTGTTATTTGTTTGAGTTGCTAGATGATGTGCTATAGTTTTTATAGTTTATTGTTCGAATTAAGTATAAACTAATATTTAATGCAATTAATTGTGCCGTGTTGTGTTGACAAAAAGTTATTGCAGTTGTCTACGCCGATTTGCCAAGTCCGTCATTGAATGTTTTGCCATTTTATCAAAAACGTGCTTAAGACTTAAAATTCTTGCACTGAAAGATGGAAATTGGTAAATTCATTTAATTTACCAAATCCAATGTAGCTAAAAAATTGAAATTGAAATCATTTAAATCAATTTATCATCATTTAAAGAGCTAAAAAATTTAGCTTCATATTAAAAAAATTTCTTAAATACATTATACCTGCAAGAACTAAAAGAAATTTATAGGTAAGGGCATATAAATGTTATCATAATTTAAAAAGCTGGAAATTGGTAAATTCATTTAATTTACCAACTCCAATCTAGTTAAAAAATTTAGCTTCAAATTAAAAAATTTCCTAAATTCATAGTACCTGGAAATTGGTAAAAAATTAAGCTTAAAAAAAAATTTCTTACCTGCAAAACATTGTACCTGAAAGAATTAAAATAAATTTATTGGTAAAGGGCATAAAAATGTTCTCATCATTTAAAAATATTGAAATTGATAAATTCATTCAATTTATAAAATCCAATCTAGCTAAAAGATGTAAACATTCAGAAGAGTGCAAAATTCTTATAGGAAACAAAAAAAGTCATAGCAAAGCGAAAAGAAGTAATAGCAAACTATTTTTTTTTCGCTTCATCACACGCTTTCTATTTTCTATTTCTTCGCACTCATACAGTTCATACTTCGCTAAGCGTCGCATCCACAAAGCAACGTCAGCTAAGCGTCGCTGATCAAAGTCAGGCGACAAATTTCAATTTTATCGCCTTCCTTCACATCCACTTTTGCCCAATCTTCACTTATTGAAATTGTCTGCACAAACGCAACTGTGCAGAACTGACAACTCTTTACTACTCTTTGTTCTCACTTTAATCTCACTAAAAACATATAAACTTGCAGAAAAACACGAATTTAACAAAATTTGTTTATATTGCGATTCACCATCAGCAGTTTTTGACAAGAGCGGGGAAACATAATTTTATCATTTTGAGAGAGAAGTGTCATACTCACTAGCATCTCTATTTCTTACACCATGGCACAGATCGCGTGATCGTTGACGAACTTGCTTAAAAAAGACACAGTTTTTAAAACGCAAGCGAGTGAGTTATATGCAGTTGAGCACCTAAAGAAAGCGTTGGCAAGTGTTGAAAATTTGCGAGAGGAACGTGGAGACGGAGGTGCACACAGATGCGTCAAAAAAAGGATTTGGTGCAGTGATGCTTCAAAAGTCCGATAACCAGTGGCACCCTGCATTTTTTTGGAGTAAGAAAGCAACTCCACAAGAAGCAAATCAGCACAGTTATGTGAAGGGGTGGTTTTGGTTTATTGTAAACTTTTTATTTGATTTAACTTATTTTACAATTATTTAAAAAGAACAAACTATTATTAGGAATTAATTGCGAATGAAAATTTTATAACAATTTTTTTATTATAAAAAAAATTGGCAATGTGAATATAAATTTTTTGAATTATTTTGGAAATTAAAGTAATGTGTAGTTTCTAATGTGTGTGTGTGTTATTTATGTGTGTTTTTATGTGTATTATTTATGTGGTGTTAAGGCACCACATTATTCCCCCTACGAAAAAAGTGTTTTGTTGACCAAAATGTTAAAATTTACTTTCTTGTTTTTACAGTGTTTTGATAAGACTATCTGTGTTGTTTCTGTGTCTAAAGAAGCGCGTTTAAGTCTGTTTTCGTTAACTGTTATGCTAGTGTTGTTTTTGTAAAGTGTGAAATATTTTGCGGTTCTTTCAATGACTTTAAATGGTCCCTTGTATGGTTCTTGAAGCGATTTGCAAGTTGTGTCATTAAGAACGAAAACAAAGTTACAAGTCTTTAGTGCTTGAGGTATATATTGTTGAAACTTGGTGTTATAATGAGCGATGTTTGATTGACTGTTTTTGACAACTTCTTTAAGTTTGGAAAAGGTGTCTGACGAATTAAAAATCTGATTATTCTGTACTGAAATTTGTTGTAGTAATCTAAGTGTTTGCCCAAAGACCATTTCTGCTGGTGAAGCCTGATACGTATTTTCTTTGAAGTGCATTACGATAGTATTAGCGTTAGTATCTTTTAGTGGATACGCTTCGGCACGTGTGTTTCGGTCGATTAAGGTAATTAGATATCTATAATTGTTTGATATTGCCAATGGACCAACTAGGTCGACCGTGTGGAATGTCTATTTTGTGTACCGTTGTTTTTGTGTGTCTATGTACTTTCGATTTTTGGCATCTAACATATTCCTGTGGCCATTCGTTAATTTGTATGTTCATTTTGGGCCAGAAGTACCGTTGTGTTATTAGTCGTCGAGAAGCTCGTTTATCTGGGTGTGAGATGTTATGCAAATGTTCCAATATTTGTTTTCGTAATGTTTGTGGGATATACGGACGTGTTCTAGTATCTGTTTCTTCTCACCAAATTTTGATGTTGAGTAGTGGAATGTGTATTTGTTCAAAATTGTAAGTGTGTTTGAATAATATTTCTTGTAATACTGAATCTGTTATTTGTTCTTTGTGTAGAGTTCTGAGATTGATGTCTAAAGTAGTAAAAGTTTCGATTTCAGCTCGCGAGAGAGCATTTGCTACGACGTTGTCTTTTGATGTGTCAGATGTCGTTAGAAAATTGTGCGATGAATTCTAGGTGCCGTGTTTGTCTTGGGCCAAAGAGAATATATTGTATAAAGAGGAGCATAAACTCAATGTTCGCTCTTGAGAATTATTTCAAGACTACAAAGATTGGGTTCTGCCAGCGTGATGCTAATGTTGTTCTGCCGACGTTCTTGCTGACTGTTTCGGGCAGAGGTATTTTTAAAATAATGTGTGCACAAGCGAGCTGGGAATACGTTTGTTCTTTTTAGAATGCTTTGGCCTTTTTCTTCCTATTAGAATTGGCATCGTTTTGAATATTTTATTGAAATTAGGAAATTGCAAAAAATTGTCAGCTTTGTTTTGGCTGAGCTTTGCTTACATTTTTTTGTCCTGCATTTGTAAAGGAAAGATTTCTGTGCAAAAGCGAGCGGCAACAAGTTTTGTTCTTTTTACTTTTTTCTTCCTACTAGAATTGCGATCATTTGGTATATTTAAGGAATTATGAATGAACTGAAGCAGAAGATTTCCTTGAGAAGATTTCCTTGAATTTACCAATTTGTCGATATTCTAATGTTTTGATTCTCAACGTTTTTTGTCTGAGTTGTATTTACATTTTTTTGCTATATTTCTAGCAAGGAAGTTTTTCATGCAATTGCAATTATATTATATGAAATTATTTTATTACAGAATATAAGCTTTCTATATCGATCATTTGGTACATTGAAAGAAATATTGGTGAAATAAATCAAAATGCCTTTCTTTCAATTTACCAATATCGAACATATTATTGTATTTTAAATTTATATTTATTTATCAAATACTACTCAACTATAAAATTTAAATTACAATTTCAGAAAATATTAAATTGCAATTCCAAGGTACTTTAATTCAAATTCATTTATTTATTAATATTTAATTTTTTATTTTTAAAAAAGTTCAATATAATTGCACACTTTTTGGTACCTGTACTTTAAGAAATAGTTGAAGAAAATATTTCCACAAAATTTCATAGAAATTTGTTATAATTGGGATTTTTGCGATCTTGTTTTTTAATCTGATAAAACATGCGATACTTCAAATTATCGGACAATTATTAATAAATTATGCTAAAATAATTGCAATTTTCTTAAAAAATATTCTGAAATAGATTTGAACAATGCAGAAAAGTAAGATTTGAGCAACACAGTAGAGTAACAATTTATTTGAAGTGTTTGCAGGAATGTATTATAAATTAATTTATTTTAATTTGATGCGTCGCTTGTTTTATCAGATTATATAAAACTATTTTAAAATAATTAATGCAATGAAACAAAATATTTTAAGTAATTGAATTAAAATATTGGGAGGTAAATACTTGCTTATTCTTTCTGCACTGAAAACCTCCTTATCTTTCCACTACCAAAATTAAAACTTCCAAACAAATTAGTATTTAGCTTATTATTTAATATAATACTTACGAACTACATGACTTATTATATAATATAAGAACTTACAAACTAAAATGTACTCTTATTATTTAATATAATAAATAAAAACTAAACTGAAATCTTATTACATAATGTACTCTTATTATATAATATAATAATATACAAAATAACTACTAACTAACTTAAAAACTAAGGAGCGGCAAACATTTCTAAGTAATTTTAATTAACCAACCTAATCCTAATTCTTAACCTATCCTTATGCAGTGAATAACGTAAAAAATAATATTAAAATTCAAATTAAAAAATGAGCATTGCGACATTGTTATTTAAAATAATTTTTATTCTTCAATAGACAAAAAACAACACTAGTACAAAATAAATTAAAATTTAAATTTGTACATTAGAGTGGTCATTTTCTTTATAAAGTAACGAATTACTTACCGGGGTTTTGTTCCTTCACAAAACAGAAGTAAACTGCAAATTTTTTTTTAAAAAAACTGATATTTAAAAGTGCCGCTTACAGGTCTTAAGTCTTAGTTGCAAAAAAGGTCTAAGTTGAAAATCAAATTTATATGGGGAAAAAGTGCTCTTTTTTCAAAAAAATCCCATTAAGAGTTTAAGTGAAAATTAAAAAAAAACCGGTACGCGCCCAATTTTTTATTTAATTTTTCTTATAAATGAGCTATCAAACATTACAATTGGACAAAAACTACTTGAGTTGTGATTTTTTACTGTTCGAAAAAAATCTAAATTTTTTCCTATTTTTCCTAAAATTTTTTATTGAAGAAATCGAGAAAACGAAACGAGAAATCAGAGTCAAAAACTTACTTGCATCGCTTCCAAGAAACTTACACCAGTATAATTTTATTATTGACAGCTTATGTTAAAACTAAGACTATTTATGTCCATTTCTCGGTGATTTTTTCAAAACTTGAATTTTTCAATTTTTGGGAATTTTTTCCGTAAAAATACTTAAACTCGAAATTTCCAAAAAGATATACTTCGGCTGAGTTCCTAAATGCATTTATGCAATGCATCAGTGTGCATTATTTTGAATTGATCCGGAGCTTATTAACCAAAACTGCGCAATCTACTTGTTTTAAGAATATCAACAGATATGCGCAGTTTTTGTAATTGAACATAGCAACAATTCAAAATAAAACACACTGATGCATTGCATAAATGCATTTAGGAACTCAGTCTTCTAGCAAAAAATTTCATAACGACCAGGTACTTTAATCTAATCGCATTTTTTTTTTGTATATGTTTTATATATAGTTTAATAAAATATTTCCATAACATTTCAATGATTTTTTTTTTTGCAAATTTGCAGTTTTGCGATTTTGTTAATACAACAAGGAACAAATTTAGATTTTTTTCGAAAAGTAAAAAATCACAACTCAAGTAGTTTTTGTCCAATTGTAATGTTTGGTAGCTCATTTATAAGAAAAATTAAATAAGAAATTGGGCGCGTACCGTTTTTTTTTTAATTTTCACTTAAAAAACTGTTAATGGGTTTTTTTTCCATATAAATTTGATTTTCAACTTAAGACCTTTTTTTCAACTAAGACTTAAGACCTGTAAGCGGCACGTTAAAATATCAGTTTTTGAAAAAAAATTTTGCAGTTTACTTCTGTTTTGTGAAGGAACAAAACCCTGGTAAGTAATTCGTTACTTTATAAAGAAAAGGACCACTCTAATGTACAAATTTAAATTTTAATTTATTTTGTTCTAGTGTTGTTTTTTGTCTATTGAAGAATAAAAATTATTTTAAATAACAATATCGCAATGCCCATTTTTTAATTTGAATTTTAATATTTTTTACGTTACTTCCATAAGCGGACATCTCTCATACAGGGTCCGCCATCTAACGTTTTTTTTCAACTAGTGCTTATTTCGTGAATGGTAACACTTAGCTCATGTCTGATATGACACATAATTAGTTTTATCCTTCCGCTGAACGAATATGGTTGTGTATACGCTTGAACAACGCTGGGAAATATTGCGACATTACTTTGAAAATCATGATGCCGATTTTGCCAAAAAAATCATCTTTTCAGATGAAGCTCATTTTGATCTTGGCGGGTAGGTAAGCAAGCAAAATTGTCGCATTTGGGGCACAGAAAACCCGCACGCATACATTGAAAAGCCGCTGCATCCAAAACGAGTCACTGTTTGGTGCGGATTTTGGTCCAGAGGCATAATTGGGCCATTTTTCTTCGAAAATGAGCAAGGAGTGGCCGTTACAGTTAATGGCAATCGTTATCGGGCCAGGTTGAAGAATTTTTGTTCACAAAAATTAAAGAGGAGGATATTGGCAACATTTGGTATCAATAGGATGGCGCTACGTGCCACACAGCCGAAGCTACACTCGATGTTTTGCGCCCTTTTTTTGAAGATCGCATTATCAGCCGCAGAGCTGATGTCGTTTGGCCACCTCGGAGCTGCGATTTGACACCGTTGGACTATTATTTGTGGGGTGCCCTCAAAGACAAGTGTTACGCCGACAAGCCAGGGACAATTGACGCCTTAAAGGACAATATTCGTGAAGTCATTGGTGAAATACAGCTGCACACAATCGATAATGTGCTTAAAAATTGGACCGATCGTGTAGGCTACTGCGTGGACAGCCGGGGCAGTCATTTGAATGGAATTATTTTCCATTATTAACCGGAAGGATTGTATTTTCAAATAAAAAAAGAAATTTGAGAAAATATTGAGTAGTTTTTTTTTATAAAATTTTCAAAAAAAAAAGTTATTTGGCGGACCTTGTATGAGGACAAAAAGAATGTAACCATCGGTGTCCGCATATGGGAGCTTTCACTGCATAAGGATAGGTTAAGAATTAGGATTAGGTAGGTTAATTAAAATTACTTAGAAATGTTTGCCGCTCCTTAGTTTTTAAGTTAGTTAGTAGTTATTTTGTATATTATTATATTATATAATAAGAGTACATTATGTAATAAGATTTCAGTTTAGTTTTTATTTATTATATTAAATAATAAGAGTACATTTTAGTTTGTAAGTTCTTATATTATATAATAAGTCATGTAGTTCGTAAGTATTATATTAAATAATAAGCTAAATACTAATTTGTTTGGAAGTTTTAATTTTAGTAGTGGAAAGATAAGGTTTTCAGTGCAAATAGAATAAGTAAGTATTTATCTCCCAATATATTAATTCAATTACTTAAAATATTTTGTTTCATTGCATTAATTATTTTAAAATAGTTTTATATAATCTGATAAAACAAGCGACGCATCAAAATAAAATAAATTAATTTATAATACATTCCTGCAAACACTTCAAATAAATTGTTACTCTACTGTGTTGCTCAAATCTTACTTTTCTGCATTGTTCAAATCTATTTCAGAATATTTTTTAAGAAAATTGCAATTATTTTAGCATAACTTATTAATAATTGTCCCATAATTTGAAGTATCGCATGTTTTATCAGATTAAAAAACAAGATCGCAAAAATCCCAATTATAACAAATTTCTATGAAATTTTGTGGAAATATTTTCTTCAACTATTTCTTAAAGTACAGGTACCAAAAAGTGTGCAAATATATTGAACTTTTTTAAAAATAAAAAATTAAATATTAATAAATAAATGAATTTGAATTAAAGTACCTTGGAATTGCAATTTAATATTTTCTGAAATTGTAATTTAAATTTTATAGTTGAGTAGTATTTGATAAATAAATATAAATAAAAAATACAATAATATGTTCGATATTGGTAAATTGAAAGAAAGGCATTTTGGTTTATTTCACCAATATTTCTTTCAATGTACCAAATGATCGATATAAAAAGCTTATATTCTGTAATAAAATAATTTCATATAATATAATTGCAATTGCATGAAAAACTTCCTTCCTAGAAATATAGCAAAAAAATGTAAATACAACTCAGACAAAAAACGTTGAGAATCAAAACATTAGAATATCGACAAATTGGTAAATTCAAGGAAATCTTATTCTGCTTCAGTTCATTCATAATTCCTTAAATATACCAAATGATCGCAATTCTAGTAGGAAGAAAAAAGTAAAAAGAACAAAACTTGTTGCCGCTCGCTTTTGCACAGAAATCTTTCCTTTACAAATGTAGTACAAAAAAATGTAAGCAAAGCTCAGCCAAAACAAAGCTGACAATTTTTTGCAATTTCCTAATTTCAATAAAATATTCAAAACGATCCCAATTCTAATAGGAAGAAAAAGGCCAAAGCATTCTAAAAAGAACAAACGTATTCCCAGCTCGCTTGTGCACACATTATTTTAAAAATACCTCTGCCCGAAACAGTCAGCAAGAACGTCGGCAGAACAACATTAGCTTCACGCTGGCAGAACCCAATCTTTGTAGTCTTGAAATAATTCTCAAGAGCGAACATTGAGGTTCTGCTCCTCTTGATACAATATATTCTCTTTGCTTGGGCTTCTTTCGGTTTTTGAGTGTAATGCTGAAGTAAGTAGTTTGTGATCTGAGTAAATTGTGAAAGTTCGTCTTTCTAAAGTGTCTAAAATGTTTGATAGTGAGTGCTGTATTTTTTTCGGATGGTGCTCATTTCTTTGAAAAGAAAGCTAATGGTTCTGTTTGATGATTGTGTTCCTGTTGTAAAACTGTACCGATAGCAGTGTTGATGCATCTACAGCGATAGAAGTTCTGCTTTGCTATTAAAATTATTAAGTAGTACTTTCTTAATAAAACTTTCTTTTATCGTTGTGAATGCTAATGTAGTGTCCTTTGTCCAAGTTAAGTGTTTATCTTTTGTTTTTAATGCTGTTGTTACCATGTCGTACATATGTGTAAGTGTGTGTGCCATTTTTTGGTATGCACCTATGGTAATAATTTATCATCCCGATGAATTTCTGCATTTGTTTAACTGTTTCCGGCTCAGGGTAGTTAACTATACGTTGAATTCTATCGGGAGATGGTTGGATGCCTTGTTTTGAAATATTGTAACTTAAGAAATTTATGTTGTTAACGTCAAAAATACATTTGTTCGGTTTGATGTTTAGTCCAAATTCGTCTAGTCGTTCGAATACTAAATTTAAATGACTTAAGTGTTCTTCTTCAGTCTTGCAGGCTACTAAAATGTCATTGAGGTAAACAAATACAACCCCCGCGACTCTAGCAGCACCTTGACGTTAGTGGTCCCTCCGATCACTTGTGTGGTGGCTTACGTTCTTCACAGGGTTGTGTTACCCTACAAATCCTATGAGAACAACTAAGACTGCCTCCTTTTCCCTAGTATCCCTTCTCTTCCCCCTCGGTCGGATCAAGGTGTCACACGTACTGTGCCGAGGATCAGCCTGGCCGGGGACCCAGTTTAAAATAATTGCTGTTTTGAACGGTGTGCTCCGTATACCTGGCGACCTCCGGTTCTAACCAGCCCTACCCAGGTACTGCGAATCTCTGCCTGGTTCGATCTTTCTCTCTCCGCCACTCGTGGCATTTAATATGGAAAACATAAATTAAAAAACACAAAAAAAATTCAACACCCAAAAGGGGATCCGGAACCCTAACAAAAAACCCGGTAGGGACTTTATGTTCCGACGAAAGAGCTGTACTACCAAGCTCCTCAATTACAAATAAGAGTCAGTCGATGATAGTGATACATCGGGCAAGCACATCGAAAGCCTGTGCATCGGGAATTGGACCCTCTAGTTCCTCGAACACTGGTGGTAATCGACGCGGAGACGCGGGTTCGTCTAGTGGATCGAGGGCTAAGGTAATCCCAATGGTCAGTCCTAGGGCGGCCGATTATGAAAATGGGGATCCTCTTAAAGCAGGTTATACAAACCGCAAAAAAGCTCCGAATTTATCGACGTCTGGTCACTGACCCTATTAAGGAAGGTCGAACATCGAAAAAAATTAAGGAGGATATCGAGTGAACAAAAAAGGTCTTACTGGACTTCACGCTAGAGCCTCCCCGGCAAAAATTGCAGCCACAAAAAGAAATCGATCCATGGAGAAACCTACCCTGAACCCGAACACCAAGAGGGCTAAAGCCCATGGTGTAGGGGCAAGATTCTTCGCAGAGGTTGCTAAAAACAGCACAATTGTAGGGGTGATAGACCAGAACAGCGAAGATGAAAAGTCGGTGAGGTCTACCCAGGCACTCGACTAAAAGCGGTAAATTTGGACGAAATTCCGTCAAGACCAAGAGCCAGAGTCCGGGTTCCAGTCACCACATCTGAACCTGAGGAGATTCTGGAAATGCTGAATGTCTTTAACCCAGCAATATCCATTCAAAACTGGAAGGTAGTGAAGTTGGAACCTAAAGCTGAGGATGCGAAAACCGATCTCAAGAGATCCAAGATAGAGGTTTTGTTGATCCTCAACAATGAATGTCAGGACTAACTAAACAAGGACAAATGTACTTTAAACTATGGACTTAGTATGATTCACCCAAGAATCTACAAAACGGACACGGTTTCTCTCGTAAATCGTGCGGTCTGTAGTGCCACGACTGAGAATCCCAGCGACATCGACGAGTTGGGTTCTGGAAGCGAGGATGAGTTATCATCCGAACTAGCGACGGTGATGACGAATCTCCTGAAGGAGCAGGCTCCGTATTTAGAGGTACCCCTCAGCAACGAAGAGGCTGATATCACGGAAGTTGGAGTACCTACGGATGTTCCGGGTACTCCAAATTAACTTGCATCACTGCAAAGCAGCTTCCAGCGTCACCAGGCAACGGGCGATGTCGACTTTTTGCTGATTCAGGAACCTTGGATGACCAACAATAAAATCCTTGGCCTGAATACACCAAACTATAAAATATACTATATATCTAACAAACGTAAGACTCGAACTTGTATTTTAGCGAAAGTTAACTTGAATTGCTTTATTCTCCCTCAGTTTAGTCACGGGGACCTCTCTGTGGTCAGCCTGGAGCTGGGGCCCAAGAAACTAAGGGTTGCATACTTCTACTTCCCCTATGATGAGCCTATACCCACGCAATCATTCCGGGAACTCCTACAGGGAACTAATCCAGCCACGCACATTATTCTGGGTAGTTCCCTACAGGGAACTAATTCAGCCACGCACATTATTATTCTGGGGCAGCACAAACAACAACGACAGAGGTGAGTCACTTTTTAACTACCTACTTAGCACTAAATTAAATATAATGAAAAAGGGCAATGAGCCGACATTTATAATTAAAAATCGAAAGGAAGTTCTGGAATTCACCCTAGTATCAGAAAACTTCTCGCAAGAAATTCGTTCATGGAAGGTCTTAAAAGAACATTCGTTCTCGGACCATAGGTGTATAGAATTCGACTGGGGAAAAAAATCAATCCTTGCCTCTAAAAAAATAAATCTCCATAAGACAAATTGGAGATGGTATAATAAACTTATTAAAATATCACTGAATTCACTGAAAATATCACAGAGTTTCTTCTCCCCCAGTTACTAACAAAGAAGATTTGGACCTTCTGGTTCTAGACTTCACCAAAAAATGTCCCTCAACAGAGAATGTCCGAAAAAAGTTTTCCAAAAATCCCATAAACCCGTATGGTGGTCTCGGGAGATTGAAATTCTCAGAAAGAGCTGTTGCAGAGACTTCAAATACGCAAGGCGTAGCAATAGTGAGGACTCATGGAAAGCTATAAGTCCAAACTAGGCATTAACAAAACTGCAACCAGGAAAGCAGAGAGGGCCTCTTGGTCCTCCTTCTGCAAAGAAGTAGTAGGTACTTCTGAGGCTTCAAGGCTCAGGAAAATACTATTGAAATCCCCGACAGTACCAGGGATTTCTTCTTGGGCTTCTTCTTAAGCCGAAACTTGACAGGCTTCTAAAATCCCAACATGCCTACATTAAAAGATCTACAGAAACAGCTCTGAACTCTCTTGTGTCTACCATCGAAAAATCACTTGAGAACAAAGTATACGCGCTTACTACTTTTCTAGATATAGCGGGGGTATTCAATAACGTCCTTTCATGTGCAGTCACCTCGGCCTTGTCGGAACTTGGGATTTTCTTGTGAGTTTCATACACCAGATGCTCTTGGGCAGGGTGGTGAGCTCCGAACTGGGGGATCCTCCACTCGCAGGTTTGTAAGCAGGGGTACTCCGCAGGGAGAAGTTTTGTCTCCACTTCTGTAGTCCGTGACGGTTGACCACCTGTTGCGTATCATGGAGGGGGAAGGCTATAAGGTTGTTGCTTAAGCAGACGATATTGCAATATTTTTTAGCGGAAAGTTTCCCCAGACTGTCTCTCAACTCATGGAGAGAGCACTCTTAATTCTTTCGAGATGGGCATCCTCGTGTGGTTTAAGTGTAAGCCCTGAGAAAACAGATCTCATCCTTTTAACTAGGAAATATAAAACCCCCAACTTAGAACCTCCGTGTTTGAACGGCACGAGGTTGCTCTTCAGCGACAGCACGAAATACCTAGGAGTTAATCTTGATAAGAAGCTTATCTGGAATGTTAACATTAAGGAACGTGTTAAAAAGGCAAACGTAGCACTATTTGCCTGTAAAAAAGCTATAGGTAAAAAATGGGGTTTTCCCCCAAAATAGTACGCTGGATTTACATAGCAATTGTCCGCCTTATACTTATATATGGCTCACTGGTATGGTGGAGGACCCTTGATAAGACAACTGCACTTCAGAAGTTTGCAAAGGTGCAAAGAAGCGCAGATCTATGTATTACTGGTCAACACCAACCAGCGCCCTCAATGTCATGCTTCACCTTCCTCCTCTCGATATCTTTGCCAACACAGCAGCCCTCAGACTATGAGAATCTGGTAATTGGATAGGTAACAACTGCGGCCACAATTATTCTGAACTCGTCTGCACCCGACAAAACAGACTACTGTTTGCCGGTCTTAAATTTTGAAAAGAACTACGTAGTTCTCACCCCTTCACGGCTAGACTGGGCAAACAAAATCCCCCTTAAAACCTCCGGTATAAAAATCTTCACAGATGGATCCAAATTTCGAGAACAAGGAGGGGGAGGTATTTACTCCCAGGATCTCGAAATCGAAGCGTCCTTTAGACTTCCTAACTATTGTAGTGTCTACCAAGCGGAAATTCACGAAACCACTAAGATTCTAGGTTAAAAAGAACTTGAATGAAAGAGTATTTCCATCTTTTCAGATTGCCAAGCTGTACTGAAAGCACTGAACTCAAATACTGACAACTCTAAAACTCTCACTGAGTGCCGCAGATCTCTTAACGAGATGGCAAGGCTACTCAGGATTCACCTCATATTTTTATGCGGACACAGGGATATCGAGGGCAACAGTTTGGCCGACGATTTGGCAAGGAAGGGTACGACCTCTAAAACTCTCTTAAATGAGGACTTTATTTGTATACCCATTTCCTCCTATAAACTCCAGTGCAAGAACAGATCCTTGGGTCTTGCACAATAACGCTGGGAACACCTTGATACATGTAAGATAACTAAGCTCACTAACTCACTGATCACTGCAAGCAAGCCTGTCAAAAATAGTAGGTATCTTAACGGGTCACTACCTGATCGGAGCGCATGCTCTTCGGATGGGACTTGCATTAAACGATTTCTGCAAAAGTGAGGAGGAGGTAGAAAATGTTCAGCACTTCCTCTGCGAATGTCCGGCTCTAGCTAAAAGGAGAATGGCAACTCTGGGCAATCCCTTTTTAAATGGACTTGCCGAAGTCTAATGCCTGGAAATCAAGCATATCCTTAAATTCATTATCCGCTCGAACTGGTTTGAGGATGGAAATCTCTATTAGTTTTTAAAGAGATTATGTGGTATCACGACGGGCTTGCACTGGCCTAATGCCCTTATTTTGTATGCCTATCCGAACACTCGTTTCGTGCAAAACACTGTTCGTTAGTGGTTTTGAAATTTGCAATTCGAACAGATAACAGCTGTTGAACTGGCGAACGACTCCGTAACAGAGTAACATTTGTGCAGTTTGCATCCCTAACGATCAATGAAATGGCGAATTCAAACGTCAAAATCACACGAATACTCAAATGCTATCGTTGTGTTGTGTTCGTTGAATTAGATTGTTAAAAAAATGGATAGTTGTGCAAGAAAAAGTTGCAAAAAATCTCGCATCCTGCGCCTGTGCACCCTCAATTCGCGTTCACCAGCATGCTCAAAATCAAAAAATGCTAAAGCTGTATACATTTTTTTTAAACACTTAACACTTCAATGTCACTTTATTATTGAACACTTGCTTAATAGTTATAGTTTATTTAAAACACAATCACAATGAAAACAAATAAGCAAATTATTTTATTGTTCAAAATAAATTGACTGAATAAAAACAAAACAGCTGTTCACATAAATAAACCAAACAACGGCGTTGCCAGCAAACAATAAACGAAGCAAAATTCTTAAAAAATCTTTAAATTAAGTAGACAAAAACAGAAAACTTCTGAAATGTTTTATCTGGCATTACCGCATTTGACAACTGCTTCTGTATAACAGTTTGAATTACATAAGAAACGTAAGCATGTCGTAAGAGTTACCGAGTAGCTTCGTTATGGATACAAATTTCCATTTGCTTACAGCATCGTTCGCATAGCATTCGATTGTTGAATGCTTCGTTAGGCATACAAAATAAGGCCATAAGTGTACAATTCGTCTATCGGCTCAGCCACCTTTACCAAACCTAACCTAACCTAAACAAATACAAAGTCTAATTCTTTTAGAACTTCATTGATAAATCTTTGAAATGTTTACGCTGCATTTCTTAAACCGAATGGCATTCTAAGGAATTCAAACTTTCCGAAAGGTGTAGTTATTGCAGTCTTATGAATGTCTTTAGGAGCCATGGGAATTTGGTGGTATGCTCTTACTAAGTCTAATTTGGAAAATATATTTTTGTTATGTAAGTCTATAGATAAGTCGTGAATGTGTAATAATGGGTATCGGTCTGGGACTATAATTGCGTTTAACCTTCGATAGTCGCCACAGGATCTTTAGTCGTTTACATCTTTTAATGGGACTAGATGAAGTGGGGGGAACTAGTGGGGGGGACTAGATGGTCTACCCACTAGTGGCGACCGTAGCCTAGTGGGTAGAGTGCGTGGCCTCTAAGCTAAAGAGCCTCGGGGTAGCCCGGGTTCAATTCCAGCTCAGACAAAGTTTTTTCAATTGAATTAATTTTTCTGTTCGGTCGTCACCTCTCTGCAGACAATAGCAAGCCTCAGAGCGTAAAAATTGCCAAGTAAAGCTTCTTGAGAACATAAGCCGTTCGGAGTCGGCATAAAACATAACACGTAGGTCCAGTTCTCGATCATTTGTGATCAAACATTTAATAACACGCACAACACAATTGGTCAATAGAAGCTAGGTCAAAGTCCTTCAAAGGGCTGAAATGGCCAGTTTATTTTTTTATTTTAGATGAAGTGGGGATGCTGACATGGGGTCTACTGACGGCATATACCTGATTTGATTAGGTAATCAAATTCTTGTTTAGCAATTTTAAATTTAATTAAGTCCAAACGTCGTGGTCGAGAAAATGGTAACTGTCCTTCTGCAGTGATGTGATGTTCTGTTGCGCGTTTAATTGGTTTGCTGTAATCGGGTTCTTCTGTGAGTGATGGAAATTTTTTTAGTAATGTAGTGTACTTGTTGTCTATTGTAATTAATTTAGGTAGTGATGTTTCTGTAAATACTGTGATCGCGTTAACTGATAGTTTTGTTAGTGGATCAATAAGTTTCTATCAAGAGTAAATATTGCGAAAGGAAATCTGCCGGTAGCACTGAAACTTCTGTTCCGCTGTCGATTAGAAAGTTAATTTTGTTATCTGTATCGTATATGAATAGACGGCGTGTAAGTGTAATAGAACTCCCATCATTAGCCGTCGCAATGATGGAGTTACCTAGTTTGTTGTGTTGGGTGTATCGTTTTAAGCAAATGCACATGGCTGTTCGCATTTTTTAGCCGATTTGCCGTATGTAAAATAGTATCTACATACCCAGTTGGCAGGACGTTGCCGTGACATACTTCTAGAATGGGATCTACGTCTTGGAGAACTAATGTAATTAAATTTTCTTGAGTTATAGCACGAACGACTGTTTTCTTCGTTCCTAAGTTCTTGTACCTCGAGAGTTTACTGAAACATTCTAAAATTTTGGAAGTAGTTTCGGAAAAATTTTGTGTTTATTTGCAAATTCGGAGTTCGAAATGGCTTTCATCGCTTGATGAGAATTTCTGTTAACTATTGAAACTTCTGGTTCAGTGACAACTTCCCATAAGTTCTCCGCGAGTTTCAATCTATCTTCTATTTCTCTGAGCCAAGACCCAGTCAAAGCGATATTAAGGCTTTTGGGTAGATTGCGTATCCATAATTTCTGAATAATGTCGCTATTGACCTGCTAACATGAACAGTGAGCGGTAAAATTGAGATGGTTTTTGATCTCCTCAGAGAATCAGATAAAATTTTGACGAACCTTTTATTCTCGCTTAGAATGTCGGTCCATTAAAATCTTTTTAATGCCCTCGTATAAATTTGTTGAAGATGGTTTTTGAATAAAGTTAAGCACTGTAACAAATATCTCTTGTGGTAGAGCAGTAACTAAGTACTCGTATTTTTTTTTGTCCACTGAGATTGCCTTTGCTTGAAATTGAATTTCTGTATGGACAAACCATGCTTTGGGACACGAAGTCCAAAATTGTGGCAACTTGAATGGTGTCGCAAGTACTTCCGAATGAATGGGTATATCGTACGGACTGATTAGTTCAAATTCGAGGGTAAATAATGGCGCACGATGGTCGCCTACACCGGAGTGAGAGGTATGTGAAAGTGTGTGAGAGGGGTGAGGAGGTGTGTGAGTACGATTCATTTTGTCTAGTATTTAATAATTATATAAAAAATATGTGTTCCTATTTATGTGTATTACCCTGTAATGTTTTAAAATTTAGTATGTGCTCCCAAATGTGTATACCCTATATTGTGTTCCTATTTGTATTCCTAACTGTATACCAGGTGTGGTGCAGTGCCTCGATTGTAATACGATCGGTTTCGTCAGACCCGATTGTATTACATTCGTTTTAGAAGCTACATCGTGAAAAGCTAGTAAATTTTACAATTTTTATAAAAATTTTACAATATATACAAAAATATTATCATTTTGTTGTTACAGTTGCTGCTGCTGCATGCCGGTTTGTTGTAGTAGCGATGTTGAGGTGAAAGTTGTTATTATAGGTTGTTGTTGTCGCTGCTGTTGTAGGTTGGTAGTGACTGTGCTGTTGGCGATGTTGTTGCTGAATCGTTATATGTGATGTCGAAATTGTTTGAGGTACCCTTGTTGTGCGCAGTGACCGTGTCTGCTGCGATTTGGTTGTTGTGGCGAATGTTAATGATGAGTTTGATTATGCGTTTGATGGTGTGATTAATGACGTTGTTGCTTTTATTTAGTCTTCAATGTAAGAATTTTCGTTTTTCTTCGTGCTGCTGAGAGCTAAACGAGTAGTTCAGCTGGAGAATTTGCGGTGCAGCATTAATGTGCCGTGCTGTTGGTGCTATTCTTATTATGAATTAATTTCGAATGAAAATTTTTGACCAAAGTTTTTGATTATAATAAATATTGACAATGATGAAAATACATTTTTTTAATTATTTTGTAAATGAAAGTTAAGTGTATTTTCTAATGTGTAGGTGATTTGTGTATGTTATTTATGTGTGTTTTCATGTGTTATTTATATGGTGGTAAGGCACCACAGTTATATATTCGAGGTGAAAGCAGCTTTTCTTGCCTTGCAAAAATTTAGATACTACCTGCTAGGAGTAGAATTTACGTTGGTGACCGATTACGTTGCATTCAAGCAGACAACAAAAAAAAAAATAAGTCCCACGTTCAGTGACCCAGTGGATTATCTACTTACAGGATTTTAACTACAAGGTGGAACACCGAGCTGGAAGCAGATTAAAACACGTAGACGCTCTCAGTCGATATCAATGTGAGGTTATGATGATAACGTGCACATCGGAGATTACAAAAAAAAAAAAAAAATAAACTGGCCATTTCAGCCCTTGGAAGGACTTTGAACTAGCTTCTACGGATCAATTGTGTTGTGCGTGTTATTAAATGTTTGATCACAAATGACCGAGAACTGGACCTACGTGTTTAATGCCGACTCCGAACGGCTTATGTTCTCAAGAAGCTTTACATGGCAATTTTTACTCTCTGAGGTTTGCCATTGTCTGCAGAGAGGTTACTACCGAACATAAAAATTAATTCAATTGAAAAAACTTTGTCTGAGCTGGAATTGAACCCGTGCTACCGAGGTTCTTTAGCTTAGGGGCCACGCATTCTACCCACTAGGCTACGGCCGCCACATCGGAGATTACAGCCAGGTTAAAAAAGCACAGCTGCAGGATGACCACGCCAAGGTAATAAAAACCATTTTTCAGAAGGGTCCGTATGGAAATTATAGAATCAAGGGCGGTTTGGTATACAAAACGGTTTACGGAATGGATTTGCTGTTAGTTCCAAGTGATATAAAAACGGACATCAGCAGAAATGATCACGATGTAGGCCACTTTGCTACTCAAAAAACAATGCACAGTGTTCGACAAAATTACTTTATTCCGCACTTAGAATGTAAAGTGAATAAAATAACTAACAATTACGTGAAATGCATAATATACAACAATAAGTTGGGCAAATAGAAGGATTTTTACATTGCTTTGGAAAAGGAGATTATCCACTAGACATTAGTTGATGCTTTTTCAAAATTTATATGGCTGTTCCCAACAAAATCAACCGGCAGTGATGAAGTTGTACGGAAGCTTCAAGTATTATCGGATGTGTTTGGCTACCCCAATCGCATTATCAGTGACAAAGAATCAGCTTTTACGGCAAAGGCATTTGCAGAGCTTTGTACTAACAACTACATAGAGCACACCACAACAACAACAGGCGTAGCGCATGGAAATGGTCAGATGGAGAGAATGAACCGTTTGATTATTTCGATTATCGCAAAACTTACATCAGACGTCCCTTCAAAAAGGTTCAACACGTAGGCAATGTACAAAAAGCGGTCAACTCACATGTACACAACAGTTCGACGAAATTCTCACCTTTCAAAATTATGTTCGGTTTCAAAAATTATGTTCCAAAAATGCGAAACGAGATCGACTTTAACTTGCTAAACATTCTACAAGAAGAGCTTATCTTGGATAAAAACAATGAGAGCGAAAAAATAAGAGTTGAGGCAAAACAACATATAACAAAAGCACAGGAGGTATACATGAACAACTTTGACAAGAAAAGAAAAGAAGAGCGTATCTACAGTGCAAATGACTTAGTAGCGACAAAAATAACACAATTTGTGGCAGGAAAAAAATTAGTAAGTGAGTATCTTAGTCCATAGAATATAAAGACAGTCAAAAGAAATGGGCGATACGACGTTCAAAAAGTAGCAGACTTCGAAGGTCCAAACACCAATTCAACCTCTTGCGACTTTAGGAAACCTTAGCTGATGAACAGTTTTTATTATCGGAGACCGATGATGATCAATTTGAGTGAAAGATGACAAGTTGAGTGAAAGATGCGAGCAGAGTCGGTCGTCAGTTGTCAGCAGCAGTAGTAAGTTTTTAACCGGCCTTGAACTCTTTCCACTGAGTCTTTTTCAGTAGCAGTAAAAAGAGGCGTTATCGGCCGTTCATAGAAGTAGTTTTGGCTGTCCTTAGAAGAAGTCTAAGCAGTCGTTAGCGAGCGTCAAATCCAGTAGGTCACTATCAGTTGCTGTAGTCAAATTAAGTTGTAACTATCCGCTGTTGTAGTTAAATCAGTTGATTCATTATTTTAGTTTAAAAAACAACAAAACTGTCGAACACCAATGAATATTGAAATAAATAAAGAAGCAACTAGAATAGATGGCAACCTTGGTAGAGTTGATGGAAGTGATCTATAAATAGCCTACTGCTTTCAAATGTCATATGATTATCAGCCATACAATTCAAAAGAATGAATTAATAAATCTGCGACGTCATATACTAATTTAAACAGTGATTTGATCACAGCTTAATCACTCCAAGACTACTGAAGAGGAATATGTAGCGATTTTCGAAACAGACTGTCTAGTCAGCTAAGTGATTGACTCTATACAGAGTAGTTGTTGTTGTTGTTGTTGTTGTTGCCTTCTTAAAAACTTACTTGATCTAAAGCTCGCAATTTAATTCATGTTATAATTTAATAGAACATAAAACTAATTAACTAACTATGGCGGAGAACGGCCAAATAAGTTTAATTAATGTCAAATTAATTATATAATCTAATAATTGATCGATTTCGGTCAAAGTCATGTGTAATTGAACATTTGGTTGTGAAAATAGCCTCCTTTCAGTAAGAGCACTAGCTTCTGGCGAAGCAAAAAACTCGTTTCATTTCTATGGTGCATTTCGACATACTGTCGAACACCAATGAATATTGAAATAAATAAAGAAGCAACTAGAACTGATGGCAACCTTGGTAAAGTTGATGGCGGGGATATATAAATAGCCTACTGCTTTGAAATGTGATATGATTAGCAGCCATACAATTCAAAAGAATGAATTCCTAAATCTGCGATGTCATATACTAGTTTAAACAGTGAGTTGATCACAGCTTAATCACTCAAAGACTACTGAAGTGGAATATGTAGCTATATCCGGAAGAGACTGTCTAGTCAGCTAAGTGATTGACTCTATACAGAGCTGTTGTTGTTGTTTTTGTTGCCTTCTTAAAAACTTACTTGATCTAAAGCTCGCAATTTAAATTTAATTCATGCTATTTTATGAAGTTATTATTTTTGTTTAATTTCATAAAGTACTTTTGATTTTTATTAATTGTTAAATTTTATTTAATTTCAAATAAATACTTTACATATATTGATTTTGACAAATATTTTGTACCTAATATTTGTAGGCACTGCTTGAATCAGACAAATCGACCTGTAACGTTTATATATCCATACAAATATAGTTATATTTGTGATCTATTATTTAAATTATTACATGAATTTAGTTGTGAGCTTTAGATCAAGTCAGATTTTGGAACATAATGAAGAACAGCAACTCTGTACAGAGTCAATTACATAGCTGACTAGACAGTTTGTTTCGGAAATCGCTACATTTCCTCTTTAGTAATCTTCGAGTGATTAAGCTCTTATCAACTCACTGTTGAAGTCGTATATGATTTCACACATGTTTGAAAAAAATTTTCTGAATTTTACATTCAAATCGGCTACTTTATCATATGGCATTTAAAGCAGTATGCTACTTATAGATCATAGCCATCAACACTATCAAGAGTTGCCATCTGTTCTAGTTACCTATGTGAAGATGGCAGCCCACTTCTAGGAAGGGAATTTATTTTTTTTTTTCATTCGATTGTACTGGGTGTGTACCTGACTGTACCACCTTAATTTTCGTTTGTACCTTAAGGGGGGAAAAGCTATGGGGGTAAGAAAAATTGGTCCGCAACTCACTTAAAAAAAATAAATTTTTGGAAAAAATTTTTTTTTATTATATATATATATATATTAGTTAAAACGAAAGGGTACAAACGATTTCTCGTGGGTACAAACGATATAATCGTTAGAACGAAGGGGTACGAACCATTACTCGTTTGGTACAAACGGGTACAAACGATTTCTCGGTGGCACAAACGGGTACAAACGATTTCTCGTCGGTACACACGATATAATCGCTAGAACGAAGGGTATAAACGATTACTCGTTTGGTACAAACGGGTACAAATAATTTATCGGTGGCACAAAAGGGTACAAACGATTTATCGGTGGTACAAACGGGTACAAACGACTTCTCGTCGGTACAAACAATATAATCGTTAGAACGAAGGGGTACAAACGATTAATCGTTTGGTACAAACTGGTACAAACGAATACTCGTTAGTACTGTTGTGATTCACAACGAGGTATTCCCCAAAATATTGTCTTTCTACTAGTGGCCAAGTGCTGGCAATGAAAGTTGATCCACCGCAACAACTAAGCGAGCGATCAACATTCATTGCATTGCGGCACTTTTATATGAATTCAATGCCAAGGCCAGTCAATTAAAACAAAAATAAGGCAATAAAATGAACACTGATCTGAGCCGATCAGAGAAAAAAGCAGTGAGCAGAAACAACATTTAAAAGGAATAGAGCAAGTCAGGAAATAAACTTCAACCACGAGAAGTGTGTGCTGGAAAGCAAAAAAAAAAAATAATAAATATTAGAGCAGAAAAAATTAAAAAGTAAAACAAGAAAAGGTGAAAACACCTTCGTAAAATGCTGACAAAGCTGCGAATACAAAAAAATTTTTTATTGAAAACAACAAAAATTAAAAATTTAAAACAACAAATGGTATAACACCCTTAATAAAGCAGAAAAAATTGGAAAATTAATGATAAAATAGGTATAAATAGCCTTCCTAACACAACGAAAACAAACAATTAATCCAGATTTGGCAAAATAATGCTATAAAACAACAAAAGGTACAAAAACCTTCATAAACAACATTTTTGGCAACATAATATTCTAAAACAACATAAGGTATGAAAACCTTCGTAAAACAACATTTTGATAATATAATATTTTAAAACAACAAAAGATATAAAAATCTTTCTAAAATCAGAGAAATAATACAACAAAAGGTATAAAACCTTTCTAAATTTTTCTAAACTCAGAAAAGTAATACAACAAAAGGTGTTTAGGCCGCAACCCTAAAGGTTAAAGAAAGTAATAGATTAACTTACTACTTTATCGACTCGTTCCAGTATCGATTCTCGATACACGAACGAGTCGTTCGATCGGCTTCTCCGACGAGTGAGTTTTGCTTTTTACTGGCATCACAAATTGATTTCCGAAAGTAATACGCTGCATTTTGTAAACCCGCGTTGAATTAAATATTAAATTAAATATTGCCACTAATTTTAATTAAATAATCACTTATTGATTATCAGCAAGCAATCACTTATTGATTGCCCTCAACATAAATATAGTTTTCTTTAACGCTCCTGTGTATGTACTTCATGCAGTAAGAAGCAGCCATTGTAATTTTCTCCTATTGAAGCCTAACAAATAAAACGTAAGAAATAAATATTGTACATATAACCTAAGCTAACTAATTACTGGTGTTTTGTTCTTTTTTGTTTTTCTCCGTTTTTCTCCGTTTGGCATATAAACCGAGCACAAATTGCCCGAAAGTTATATGCAAATAGCTCGACTTACCAAGATTGGCAGCTAAAGGCCAGCGCTCTTTGGTGAATCATATTTCACCGGAACAGACCCAATTGATCTGCTCAAAAGGTATAAAAACCTTTAAAAGGCAACAAAAAGCAAGAATTTAATTTTAAAAGACATAAAAACCATTTTAATAGTAATGAAAAATAATTAAGAAGTTAAAACAACAAAAGGTATAAAAACCTTTCTACAGCAGAAAAATATAACACCAAAATGCATAATAACCTTATAACAGCCTGAAAAATTGATATAATAAAAAATAAACCAGTTTAACCAGCAAGGACGGGAAGTCCATCTTTAAACGAAGACCAGGTTAACCAGCTATAGGGCTTAAAGCCTCCTGGCAAACAAAAACAATATCACCAGCACACACACTTCAACAGTATCTGCATCAAAAACTATAACCGAAAATAAATTAAACGCCGTGACAGTTTTTCCGGCGCACCGATGGACAACGCTAAAAAGAAAACACAAGAAAACAACAATCACCCCCAAGTGCCAGGAACTAAGGGATTTAGTAAAATTGTAGAAACAATAAATTAAAACTTATTTGTTGAACAATATCATATATAGAAATTATAGAAATAAAAGAAAAATTTGTTCATAAAAAAAAGAGAACCTTATGAAAATATCTAGTAAAACAAAGAAGCTAATTAAAAGAAACTACTATATAATAATAAAACGAATAGTATATCATAAGAAAAGCAAAACAAACATACAAACAAAATAATAAAGAATTAATTGACGAAAATTTTAACCTCTTCAAGGAGAAAATTTTCTTTGTGTAAGGGGGAGGACCTCTACTAATTTGGGATAGCTACCTTGTCGTGGTGTAGGGGCTTAAATTGCAGCACAGCGGGCTATGACGACGGGAACCTCGGCTCCAGGGAGCCTTGGTTCCTGATAGGGCCACCCATGTCGTACAGGTTGTTGTGAGGCAATGAACTAAAACTTATAACACCCTTAACTCCGGGGTCGAGGGATGGCGCCCACCGAGTTTAAAGTTTGCAGCCAAGGGTATTCTGTGCTGTATTCTAGCGTATCCCCTCTCTGACCTGGCCGAACCAGAGAGAAAAACTGGCCTTACCATGGTATTGGGGCTCGCCATGGCCGACCTTTTCTTTCCCCTCTAACCTCATAGCCTCCCGCGCTGCTCCGGTGGCAAAGGGGGCGTAAGAAAAAGATGATTACAACAAACAAAACAAAAAACCAACCCGCAGTGCTAGGGGATAGCACAGAAGATGAACTGCTTGCCTCCAGTCAGGAGACAATCGTTGAAGGCACAGGGAGTACCAGCCATAGTACACCTGGGCCTTCTAGTCAAACATTAATTACCACACCCGAGACTACCAGCCACAGTGGCTCGACAAAAACATCCACATCCTGCTCCAATGTGACCACCAGCCATAGTGGTCCGAAGAGCAGGAAATCCCACGGCGCGCTACTGAAAGCGAAATATACCAAGGCTCTGTTCATTCTTGCCAAGATAGACAAGAATGCGGAGCAGGGTACGGTTCAGGAGCGCGACGTGGAAGACAAACAAAAATGCGAGGCTACGATTGATGAGTACCTGAAGTACCAGGCTACTCAGCCTGATGACGCAGCCAATTCAAAGCGAAATCGGTTGCAAGACGTGATCGACAACGCTGCGAAGAGGGCAAAGGTCAGCGGCAAGTCAACCGTGGCTGAGCAACCGACAACCAGCCAGCGCGCCTTTAGTGAGGTGGCCAGGGATCACCTACAGGTGGCGCTGATTGACGCGAACACAAACAGCCACAAGCGGATTTCGGAAGAGTGGGGCAACATCGAAGCCAAGTTGTCCGAGATGGTCATTGAGCATCTTCTCGGCAACAAGGGTGGTGCGCTTCCATCTTTCGAATCTGCGGATGTAGTGCGAGGATTCCGGGTCATCAAATGCGAGGATCAGTTCTCCAAAGAATTCCTAAGCGAGTGCGTCTCTAAGATCAGGGACGCATGGGACGGCTTAAGCCTTAAGCTAATCCCGGCTAAGGATATTCCGAGGAGACCTCGTGCTCGCATTTGGTTGCCTAAGATGAAGCTTGAGAAAAGCAAGCTCATCGAAATCCTCCAACTGCACAACCCAGACATTCCCATGAACGACTGGGCCGTCATAAAGACTGAGGACCCCCAGCGTAACAGTATGACCTTCCTACTGCTTATCTCAGACGAGTGCCTGGGTGCTCTGGAGAAAGCGGGCAACACCCTTAGGTTTGGCATCCGTCGTGCCAAACTAAAGATCTTTAAAGACCCATCCGCGGAAGAAGGCGTCAGCGTCGATGATATCCTCGATTCCCTTACAATCGAGGATCCGACGGTGCCTTCCACGCAGCAGCCACAACAACCACCAGCCACGTAATGCCACTATCGGTAATACAGGTTAACCTGCAGCACGCCAGATGTGCTGCTGATAATCTGGCCATCCTCATGATGGAGGATGGTATCGACGTGGCCATTATACAGGAACCCTGGGTCAGAGACTCAGCAGTAAAAGGGTTCCAGAACAACCACTACAACATATACTACAAGAGAACAGCAGGTAAACCAAGAACTTGCATTGTAGCCAAAAAGCACATACACTTATTTCTTCTCCCTAACCTTAGCTCTTCAGACCTGACAGTTGTCAAACTGGAGGGCGCCAACAATCTATTCATAGCCTCAGCCTATATGGGCCACGACAGGGAAGCTCCTCCAGACGAGGTGAAGCGGTTAGTGGCTACGGCAATGCTGGACAACACCACCACAATTTTGGGCTGCGATGCCAATGCGAGACACACACTATGGGGCAGCTCTGAGATAAACACTAGAGGTGAGTTTTTATTCGACTTTATAATTAACTCTAACTTAAACATATGCAATAAAGGAAATACACCTAGAGTGAGGTCTTGGATATTACCCTTCTATCAGAAAACGAGTCTCTAAAAGTAGTCAATTGGAGAGTTTCGAGCAAAAGTTCCTTCTCGGATCACAGCTTGATCCTCTTTGATTTGAGTCTTGAAACAGGGGCCCCTCTTCCATTTCGTAACCCCAAACGTACTGACTGGGCCAAATTTGCCAAAGTGGCTCGCCCAAAAATCCGTTCTTTAGCCTACAAGCAAATCTCAACTGCGGAGGAGTTAGACTCTTCAGTGGAGGCCCTAGAGCAAACCATGCAGGTTGCCTTTAGAGTCTCATGTCCCATTAGCAGGGGCAAGAAGAAATCTCTTCCTTCGTGGTGGAGCAAAGATTTATCCGACCTTAGGAAAAGGGTTAGGAAAACTTTCAACTCGTGTCACAGACAGTGTCTTTGGCAACCATACAGAGACATCCTCAAAACCTACAAGAAAGCAATTCGAGACGCGAAAAAGCATTCTTGGCAGGAATACACCCAATCGATCGACAATATAAAAGAATCGGCAAGACTAAGCAAAATTCTATCCAAAGAAAGCACCAGTCCATCTTTCATTCGGAAAGACGATGGTACGTGGACAGAATCTACCAATGAATCCCTGGAACACTTACTCAACACACACTTTCCCGGCTGCAGGAGCAACTGCAATGAGAACTTAGGTATAGAATCACCTGAGGCAACTGCGGCGGTTCCGACTGGCTCCTTTATCTCAATGGAAAGGGTTATCTGGGCCTTAAGCAGCTTCTCTCCATACAAATCCCCAGGTCCCGATGGCATACTTCCAATAATGTTGCAGAAACTACAAGATGTAGTTGCACCTATTCTACTCTCTATCTTCACTAAGTGTCTTTGCCTTAACTACACTCCAAGGAGCTGGAGAAGAGTTAAGGTAATATTTATACCCAAAGCTGGGAGGAGAGGTCACGAATCAGCCAAGGATTTTAGACCAATAAGCCTCACATCATTCGCACTGAAAACCCTAGAGCGTGTACTGGATATTCATCTCAGGGACGTTCTAAAGGGAGCTAACATATCCAACGCCCAACACGCATACCTCAAGGGCAGATCCACAGATACCGCCCTACACGAGGTTATTACCACCATTGAAAGATCAATATACTTTAAACAATACACTCTTGCGGCCTTCTTAGACATTGAAGGGGCTTTTAACAATATTCATACTAGGGCCATTTTTGATTCTCTTACCAACCTTGGCGTACAAGCACCGGTAAGAAACTGGATAGTCTCAATGCTCAGAAACAGAATAATCCAGGCAGACCTGGGTGGCTGCCAACTCACAAGATTTGTCAGTAGGGGTACTCCGCAAGGAGGAGTAATCTCCCCCCTACTCTGGCTCATCGCCATGAATGAATTTCTTAATACACTAAATTGCAATGGGGTCAAAGTGGTGGCTTATGCGGATGACGTGGTTGTTATGGTGTCAGGACTGTTCCCCTCTACGCTCAGTGAGCTAATGGAGGTTGCTTTGGGAAAACTCAGTGTCTGGGCTGCCAGGTGCGGCCTAGGAGTTAACCCTAGCAAGACGGAACTGATGTTATTCACCACAAAAACCAAAGCGCCACAATTTGTCCTTCCAAAGCTCAATAACCAACCTCTTACACTATCCAGTAGCGCAAAATACCTAGGTGTCATTCTGGATCCTAAGCTAAGCTGGAAAACTAACATCGAACAAAGGGTCAAGAAGGCCTGTATAGCCTTCTACGCCTGCAAAAAAACCTTTGGTAGAAAATGGGGTCTTCAACCAAAAATGCTCTTATGGCTATACACAGCAGTAGTGCGACCCATCTTGGCGTATGGTTCACTAGTATGGTGGCCTGCACTGAAAAAAGCATACAACACAACTAAACTAGCTCGGATCCAGCGATCCGCATGCGTAGGTATCACGGGGGGTATCCGCTCATGCCCCACTGATGCACTTAATGTCCTGACACATTTACTCCCCATAGATTTACACATTAAGCTTACCGCAACAAACAGTGCAGTCAGACTCCGAGAGTCGTACAACTGGCGAAATAGACCATATGGACACAGCAACACTCTTAATCCGCTACCTCGGGAACTGCTTCCTGGAAAAACGGACTACGACACCCCCAAACTCGACTTCACGAAATCCTTTACAACCAAGTTTCCCACCAGGGTGGAATGGCGCAATGGGGGAATTGATCTAGCCTTCGATGTGTCCTTTTACACGGATGGCTCCAAGATGGAGTGCGGAGTGGGAGCGGGCATATACTCAGAGAAACTGGGGGTGGCGGACTCGTTTCGTCTACCAAACTCAGCCAGCGTCTTTTTGGAAGCTTGTCGCACCATAAGGAGAGCTAATACCAACCACCTTAACGCAGCTATTCTGACGGATAGCCAAGCTGCCGTTAAATCTTTAGCTGCGATCAGTACCAACTCCAAACTGGTAAGGCAGTGTAAGGATGAACTGGCCCGGCTAAGTCACCAACTTAGCATTACCATAATCTGGGTTCCCGGCCATAGGAACATTTATGGTAATGAAAAGGCGGATGAATTGGCCAGGCGGGGTTCTTCCCTTGACGTTTCCAGAGCGGAACTAGTCGAAGTTCCACTGAACACAGTCAAGGGAGGAATTCGTTCTTACTACTTAACCTTAGCCGGTCGTAGATGGAGAGAACTACCAACCTGCAGCACATCAAGAAAAATATGGCCCCTCTACAATATAGGCAGAACTCAACAGTTGCTATCAAAGCCCCGGAGCGACATAGCCAGATTAACGGCTATTATTACGGGTCACTGGTGCATCGGAGTTCATGCCGAGAGAATCGGACTACCTTTCAACACCCACTGTCGCAGCTGCGATGACCCAAATGAAAAAGAAACACTAACACACTTTCTGTGCACCTGCCCGGCCCTGGCCAGGTCCAGACTAGCAACGCTTGGCAGGCCCTTCCTCAGCAACCTAGAGGAACTCTCAACAACAAAAATCAACAATCTCCTAACGTTCATCAATCGCACCGGATGGTTATAACCTAGCAGTGCGCTGCCCAGTCAACCAACAGAAACACGAGGTTATGGTATCAAAACGGCTCACTAGAGCTACTTGGATCCTACTTGCATGTAGAATAACCATCTAAACCAACCAACCAAGGGGGAGGAATGTTGTGACTCATAACGAGGTATTCCCCAAAATATTGTCTTTCTACTAGTGGCCAAGTGCTGGCAATGAAAGTTGATCCACCGCAACAACTAAGCGAGCGATCAACATTCATTGCATTGCGGCACTTTTATATGAATTCAATGCCAAGGCCAGTCAATTAAAACAAAAATAAGACAATAAAATGAACACTGATCTACCGCAACAACGACTGGGCGGTCAGTTTTCATTTTATTTAAAGACAATAAAATAAAGCCAACAATTTACTTCTGTGCGGCCAGCGTCAAATGCTGAAAAAGAAAAAAAACAGAGGTAAATTAATTTTAATATTTTATTGTTGTATTTAGCATACACATATTTTGGCTAAGCGAATAACGCAAAACAAAAATAATTTAAATAATAATTTATCGCTGGGCAATATGACCCAATTACACATGTTATACATGTTTGTGTGTTTGTTCGGCCCAAGTTGGCATCATTAAATAAGTATGTATGAATATGTTTTATAATAAGAAAAACTAGATTAAGAACTTAATAATGAAGTTAATTTAAGCCAAATTATTAAGTATGTAATAAGTTTGTAAAAATGAAGAAGAAGAAGAGCGGCCAGATATGTTATAAATATCTGGTCCCCGCTAAAATAAAGAGATGGTGTGAATGAAACTTTAACGGTTGCAGTTGTCACTTTATTTCTGAAGAAGTTACTTAGGCAAGACCAGACCTTCAACTCGGAGGATACGAATAACAGTAAGTATAAAAAAATCTCAACGCCTGAATGCACCTAAGGGTGACGTGACGGCGAATGAGATATTTTTTTTTAATAGATGCCAGTGGCGCTCTTAAGCGCCGGCATCAAACCTTAGGTAGGACGTCGCTCGGCGACTGTAGGATCTACGAGTATCCTCTCAGAGGGGATACAACAGTACAAATGGGTACAAACGAGTAATCGCTTGTACCTCTTCGTTCTAACGATTATATCGTTTGTACCGACGAGAAATCGTTTGTACCACCGAGAAATCGTTTGTACCCTTTTGTACCACCGATAAATCGTTTGTACCAACGAGTATTCGTTTGTACCCGTTTGTAACAAACGAGTAATCGTTTGTACCCCTTCGTTCTAACGATTATATCGTTTGTACCGACGAGAACAAAAACATCGGTACAAACGGGTACAAACGATTCCCTTTACAATAGCGTTAACAAAAATAATTTATCTCAACATGAGTTGCGGACCAATTTTTCTTACCCCCATATTTTCCCCCCCTTAAGGTACAAACGAAAATTAAGGTGATACAATCAGGTACACACCGAGTACAATCGAATGAAAAAAAAATAAATTCCCTTCCGAGAAGTTGGTTGCCAACTTCACATAGGTAGTAGTAGTAGTAGTAGTAGTAGTATTTATTATTATTATTATCTTTTACAATTTTTAAATTTAACAAAGTTTCATATAAGCAATGACTGAATTTAAATAAATTAAAAGAATATAATAATGCTAACCCTACATCCTGTAATTCACAAGGAATTAGTGGCAAATGCAGGTAGAATAGTTGAATAACTTAAAACTGTATATAATATAAGGGGTCACATAAAACATTAAACATTTTGTAAAATTATACATATAACATGTTCTTTAAACAAATAACTGTAAAAAAAATATAAGCAATAGTATATAGTTTGAGTGTGTTAACGAGATACAACAAGTTAATACATTACATTAAGAAGTGAGTTAACATTTAAGTATGACAAAGTAAAAAGCCACGATTTCACATTTTTAAGAAAAACAAATTTATTACGAATACATCTAATATTGATAGGCAAATAATTAAACAGCCTGGGAGCTATAGTCGAATAAAAAAGCAGGAAATGTTGCAAGTTATGTGATGGTACATGAGCAATATTAAGATGATTAATTCTCAAGTTATAATTGGAATTACTTCTATTTATCATGTAACCAGATTTAATGAAAAATGTTTTTAAGACTTTATAAAAGAACAAATGCTTAACTGGCAAAATATTGAGTTGCCTGAATAGTGGAAAACTACTTTCAAGGCGATGTCTTTTACAAATAATTCGAACGGTATGTTTCTGCGCAGTAAGTAATGGAGTTATTTTATTAATATGCGTACCGCCCCAACAAGTGAGACTGTATTCTAATTTAGAATGGAAAATCCCAAAATAGATGCAAGTGAGTAGTTTTTCCGAGCAGAAGGCCCTTAAATGATATATTTGTCTCGTTGCTGCGATTAAGTATTTTTTAAGAGAATTTGTGTGATCTAACCAATTCATTTTCCAGTCAATCATAAGACCAAGATATTTAAAACTTTTAACACATTCTATGTGAAAACAGTTAAATGAACAATCACTTGATTCATCAAAGGTTTGTACAGTATTTTGTGAACAACATGTATCCTTACAAATAGTGAACTTTTTGCAGTTTGCACAATGGAACGTAAAGTCATTAACTTTTATTTCCTTTCCACTAACATTGAAAAGCATAATCTTCGTTTTGTCGCTTAGAATTAACTTGTGAGTAGTAAACCAGTGTCTTAGAATTTCTAGATCACGGTTAACTTTAATATTAAAATCGAATAATGTATCACAGGAATATGTACAGGCCATATCATCTGCAAATGCTATTGCATTACTTGAAATATTTTGTGACAAAAGTGAATTTATAAATATTAAAAATAAAACAGGACCTAAAACTGATCCTTGAGGAACGCCAATTTTAATGTTGCTATATGTACTAAAGTGATTATCTATTTTTACTCTTTGAACTCTATTTGAAAGATAAGAAGAAAACCAATTAAAAATAGCCCCTCGGAATCCACATTTAAATAATTTGTTAAGTAAAATTTTATGGTCGACAGTGTCAAATGCTTTGGTTATGTCGACAAAAAGGGCTGCTGTAATTTTATTGCAATTTATACTGTCGTTTATATTTGTACAGAAATTTAAAAGTGCATCTTCAGTTGACATACCAGATCTAAATCCAAATTGACCCTCATTAAAAAACTTGAACTTATTTAGAAAGTTCAGCATTCTTATTTTCACAGCTTTTTCATATATTTTAGAAAAAGAAGACAAAATCGAAATTGGCCTGTAATTATTAAGATTACTTTTATCTCCTTTTTTAAACAGAGGAATTACTTCTGCTTTTTTAAGCATTTCTGGAAAAACACCTGATTGAATGCTTTTATTTAACAAGTAGCACAGAACATCGACGACATTATAAACAATTTTTTTTAAAAATATACTTACTTACTTACTTACTTAGTTGGCGCTACAACCGTATGTCGGTCTTGGCCTCATCTAAGAATTTGCGCCAGCCATTTCTGTCTTTTGCTTGCTGGCGCCAGTTGGAAATTCCAAGCTTCGTCAGGTTGTCCTCTACTTGGTCTTTCCAACGAAGATGCGGTCGTCCTCTTCTGCGTTGACCGCCGCTGGGTACCGAATCGAATGTTTTCTTCACTGGAGCATCGTCTTTCATGCGCTGAACATGACCAAGCCAGCGAAGCCGCTCGATTTTAATGCGCTTGACTATGTCGATGTCAGCGTACAGCTCATACAGTTCATCATTCCACCGTATTCGGTACTCGCCATTGACGCAGATTGGTCCGTAGATCTTACGAAGAATCTTTCTCTCGAATGCTCCTAAAGTCTTTTCATCTAAACTGCTCAGCGTCCAGGTTTGTGATGCGTAAAGTAGGACGGGCATGATGAGCGATTTATAGAGCGTGATTTTCGTTCGTCGAGAGAGGGCTCTGCTTCTCAATTGCCTACTGAGCCCAAAGTAACACCTGTTGGCAAGAGTTATTCTTCGTTTGATCTCAATGCTGATGTCGTTGGTTGAATTAATGCTGGATCCTAGATAGACGAAGTTCTTCACAACCTCGAAGGAGGTATTGTCAACGGTAACGTGGGTTCCAAGACGCTGGGACTGTTTGTTTGTTGACACTAAGTATTTCGTCTTATCTGCATTCACTGACAGACCCATTCGACTTGACTCTCTTTCTAATCTGGAAAATGCTGCACTGACTTCGCGCGTATTATGGCCAATGATATCTATGTCATCAGCATACGCAAGCAGCATAACACTCTTGTAGAATATTGTGCCACTACGTCTCAGATCAGCAGCTCGGATGATCTTTTCCATCATTAGGTTGAAAAAGTCGCACGATAAGGAATCACCTTGTCTGAAACCTCGTTTGGTAATAAATGGTGGGGAGAGGTCCTTCCCGACTTTAACTGCGCTGCTGGTGTTGCTCAGTGTCATCCTGCAAAGTCGTATTAGTTTTGCAGGAATACCAAATTCAGACATGGTGGAGTACAGGTGCTTCCTTATTGGGCTGTCGAAGGCGGCTTTGTAGTCAACAAAAAGATGGTGGGTGTCGACTTGTTTTTCTTGAGTCTTCTCCAAGATTTGTCGTAGCGTGAAAATCTGGTCGATGGTGGACTTTCCAGGTCTGAAGCCACACTGATAAGGTCCGATCAGTTCGTTTACAATGGGCTTCAATCTTTCACATAAAACGCTCGACAGGACCTTATATGCGATATTAAGAAGGCTTATCCCACGGTAATTGGCACAGATAGTGGGATCGCCTTTCTTGTGGATTGGGCAGAGCACACTGAGATTCCAATCGTTCGGAATGCATTCTTCCGACCATATTCTGCATAGAAGCTCGTGAATGCATTTAAGTAGAGCTTCGCCTCCGTTCTTAAACAGCTCAGCAGGTAAGCCATCAGCTCCCGCGGCTTTGTTATTTTTAAGCCGAGCTATAGCTGTCAGAACTTCATCATAGTCGGGCAGCGAAACCTCGACGCTGTCATCCGCAATTGGGGTTTCCGGAATATCATCTCTATTGGCGGGATTGTTGTCAGCGTCGCCATTTAGAAGCTTAGAGAAGTGTTCCCTCCATAACGTCAGTGTACTCTGGACATCTGTCACTAGATTCCCGTTTTCATCCTTGCAGGAAGAGGCCCCGGTTTTAAAACCATCGGCAAGGCGTCTTATTTTTTCGAAAAATTTTCGGGCCTCATTCCTGTCACCATACATCTCAATCTTCTCCTGCTCGCGCTTTTCTGCCTCTCTTTTTTTCCGCCTGAAAATATGTCTCTCTTCCCTCCTCTTTTCTTTGTATCGCTCCTTAGCAGCGCGCGTTACAACCGACTGCAGGGTGGCTTTGTAGGCGGCGTCTTTCTCTGCAGTGGCGTCGCGACACTCCTGGTCGTACCACTGGTTTCGGCGAGGGCGTTGGTAGCCAATCACCTCTTCAGCAGCCGCACGCATGGAGTTGGAAATGTGTGTCCACTGCGCGCATATATCATCGATTGGAGGGGTGCTTTGAAGCAGGAGTGAGAGTCGAGTGGCGAAAGCATCGGCTGCCTGTTTCGATTGCAGCTTGTCGACGTCTAGCTTTCTCTGTGTAGGGTTGCGTGTATTTTTAGCTGCGCACAGACGTGTACGGATCTTGGCTGCAACAAGATAGTGATCCGAGTCAATGTTTGCACCACGGGTCGTGCGTACATCCAATACACTGGAAGAGTGCCTTCCGTCGATCAAAACGTGATCAATTTGATTTTTTGTTTTTTGATCAGGGGACATCCAGGTGGCTTTATGAATATTGAGATGCTTGAATCTAGTACTACTTACGACCATGTTTCGTGCTGCGGCGAAGTCAATCAGCCTCATTCCGTTATCGGAGGTGTTGTCGTGGAGGCTGAACTTTCCGACTGTTGGACCAAAAATATTTTCCTTGCCCACCTTAGCGTTGAAGTCACCAAGCACGATTTTTACGTCGTGGCGGGGGCAGCGCTCGTAAGCATTTTCAAGGCGCTCATAGAAAATTTCCTTGATCTCATCGTCCTTGTCTTCTGTCGGAGCGTGCGCACATATTAGGCTTATATTGAAGAATCTAACCTTGATGCGGATTATGGCAAGTCGTTCGTTCACAGGTGTGAATCGCAGGACGTGGGGCCGTAGTCTCTTGCCAACTACAAATCCGCATCCAAACTCGTGCTTCTCCGCATGGCCGCTGTAGTAGATATCACAGGGTGCATGCCGAATGCAACCCTGTCCCTTCCATCGCATTTCGTGGATAGCAGTGATATCAGCTTTGTATCTTTCCAAGACATCAGTCAGTTGGATAGATGCACCTTCCCAATTAAGGGTTCGGACATTCCAGGTGCATATCCGTAAATCATTATCAGTTTTTCGTTTGCGGTAGTCGTCATCAGATTTGGGGATCATTTTTCTTCTATTCTTATATGTTTTCATTGAAATTGGTTTTTACGGGTGGGCTTCAAACCCGACGCACAACCTATTTTAAGCCTAGGGAGGCCCGCCGCTCAGATTAGCCGCCAAACTAACGGTTGTCAGTTTTGACGTTGCCCAGGAAACACCACGTGGAGGTTTGAGTCGACTTGAGGCGATTTCACAAAGATTATGCTGGCCTCGCCAGGTTGAGACAGTCAGACATGTTACATTGATCCATCGCCCCCAGTTTCCCCTAAAAAATATACTAGACAAACTTTTTTCGGTACAAGAATTCGAGTTGTTTAGAGACATTATTATTTTGTACAGTTCTAATGACGATACAGGCTCAAAATAAAAGCTATTTGGAAGGAATACCTCCTTATCTAAGCAATCACAAGAAGAGCTTAATAAACCATTTTCAGAGACAACGTTAGTACCAATATTAGAGAAATATTCATTGAAGACATTCGCTTTATCATTTACATCAGTTAAGGTGATGCCATTTGTTTTTATATTTGGAATTGATTCATTTTTATATGTTCTATTTAAAATATTGTTCACTAAATCCCATTCTTTCTTAATGTTGCCCTTAATTTTATTAAATTCATTTAAGTAAAAACTATTTTTGACATTCAAAATCTCTTTTTTTATGTCTTTGCTTAATTTTTTATAATCCTCCTGAATATTTCTATTTCCTGGATTTTTTACGCACTTTTTATAAAGCTTATTTTTTAAACTTATTTTACGAAGTAAATTTGAGGTCATCCATGGCTTAAGCTTCTTTTCATTCGCAACTGTACTCTTAGCAATACTTTTAGTACAAATATTAACATGGTTTATTAAAATGTTTATAAAGTTTTCAAATGCTATTGATGCATTAGATTCATTGTAAGCGCTTTCCCAAGGTTCAAACAAAAGCCTATTGTTCAGCTCTCTGAAATCGGTTTTTTTACTCATTACAGAATAAGGAGAACGTTCGTTTATTCCTAAGTCACAGTCATTAAATTTTAAACATGCCAGGCAGTGATCAGACACATAAAAATTACAAACTGCACTACTCAGTGACAGTTTCTGAGGTTTTTTTATACGTGCAAAAATGTGGTCAATACATGAGGCAGAAGCGTTAGTTAATCGAGTTGGTTGATTAATGCAACATTCGAGACCATAAGAAGATAACAAAAACATATAATTGTCGACACAAGCCGATTCCTGTAAAATATCAATATTCATATCTCCTAAGACTATCAGATTATCACATTTCTCCTTTGACAATATATCATTAAGGTTACTCAAGAATACATCCTTCGAAGTACCTTCGTGAAACCTATAGATGCATATAAACGAAAATGTTTGGTTCTCAATCGTGCAATTTATTTTTAATATATCCGAACTTTGAAGATTAAAACAAGCGGACTCACATTCAAGATCTTCATCAACAAAGGCTGCAACACCTCCAGCAGCATATCTGCTATTACAATTAGTAAAAAATTTATAGCCAGGTATGTTAAAAAGGGATTTTTCTTCATCATAAATCCATATTTCTGTCAAAAAAATAAAAACGGGCTTTTTTGCAAAACTATTAAGATGCACAAGGAAATCGTCGAAATTTTTTCGCATACTTCTAATATTTTGCAACGCTATATAAAAATCTTTTTTGTGTGTGTTTGGATTAAATAAGATACTTTTATAATTTACATTTTTACAATTTTCTAAGGGACACTCTAATAAATTTACATGAGGATTAATAGTGCTAGTGTTCATATTCAGATTAGTATTTTAGATTGAAAAAGAAAAATGATGACTAAATTAAATTATTAAGATCCTCGAATGAATTTACAATTATTACTTTCTCACCCTCCTTTTTCCGTAATAATACTCTATCATTATTAATCCAAACAAACTTAAATTTTCTTTCTATTTTTAGCTTCTGAGCAGCTTTAAAGAGATTCCTAGTAAATAATGATAAACTATTGTTAATATAAATATTCCGGTTACTATCACTGCCAAAAATTACTTTGGAGCACAAATTTTTCTTGTTATCGTATTTTTTCTTCATTATTTGCCTTTTTTTATGCAGAGAGACGAATTTCACACATAGAATATCAAGAGGAGCACTGCCAGCTTTGTCATCACTTTTATTAATTTTTTTAACGTAGCATTCATCGATGAGAGCGTCCGAAATGTTAGTATTTAGACCTTTAGAAAATATTGTCAAAGCTGAATCAACTGCATTGTCGTGGCTCAGATTTGGAACACCAACTATTTCTATGGTCTTTTCACGACTCTTTTGCTGGAGGAAATACACCTCATTTTGTAGTTGATTAACTCTTTCAGTTAATATTTTTTTATCTTCACTCAAAGATTCAATAAGGCTCAGAGCATTAGCGTTCATAGTTTTTAGAGCAACGATTTCACTGTAAACAAGCTCTAATGTGACCGCTGGCATATTCTTTATTGAACTCACGTTGATTTCTGCACTCTTATTGTGCCTAAGATTCTGAAGTTGTTGCTGATTTCTGTTAATTTCTGCATTTATGTTATTGTCAGACCGATTTTGTTGATGAAGATGTTGTTGTTGAAGATGTTGTTGTTGAATATGTTGTTGTTGAAGATGTTGTTGTTGCAGGTGTTGTTTTTGTTGTGCTGCATTTGCTGTGTTTGCTTTGTTGCCCAATTCTTGACCAGTTGCAGCTTGCTTGGGGGTGTAAGAATGCGGTGGAGAACGAAGAGACGCACGCCGAGCAGTTGAACAAGCCGAACATATATAATTTTTGTTGGCATTTTTCATAAACTCAACATCACTTTGATTAATATTAACACAGCTACAATGATAATATTCATTGCAACTGCCACATTTTATCTTTTCTTGACCACGCTCAACTTTCGATTTGCAAACGCAAGGCATTTTGCGATTTAATATTGATAAAATAAATAGAAAAAGCAAATTATATTGAATCACACGAAGCAGGAACAATTGTACGTGTTGACCCCACAACAGTCCAATTTCAATTTCAGGTGTTCTAGTTGCTTATTTATTTCAATATTCATTGGTGTTCGACAATCTGTCCAAATGCACCGTAGAATTGAAACAAGTTTTTGCTTCGCTAAAAGCTAGTGTTTTAACTGAAAGACGGCTGTTTTCACAACCAAATGTTCAATTACTCATGACCTTGACCGAAATCGATCAATTATTAGATTATTTCATTAACTTGACATTAATAAAACTTATTTGTCCGTGCTCCGCCATGGAAGTTAGAATGGAAGTTAGAGAGAGAGAGACGAGTGTATGGTGGCTTGTTGACGGTGATTCCAAAGAAGGGTAGGGGAGGAGGTGTTGTTTCCCCACCCGCACAACCTTCTCCTGTTTCAAATGATCTTGAAGAGCCCTCTACGAACCGATGCCTACGCCTTACTTACTCCGACGCCTCGTCCAGGATGGTGAAGAAAAGATAGAATTTTTTAGTTAATCATCTTAGCGCTACTTATACAATTTATTAAAAGTAAATTCATTTTATTAGATTAACAGAATACCTAAATAACTTCCAAACTTAGTTCAGTATGTTTAATTTTTATAGTACAAGCTCTGCTCGTTTTTAAATGCTAGTTTACCTAATTCCTTACATATTCATGAGCTTAGGTTTTATTGGTTTTAGTCTTACGACAATTTACAAAAGATTTGTTAAGGTTCAATTCAATTAAGATTTACGGTAATCTAACAAAGTTTTGTTTTTGTTGGAATAATTTTTAATTTCCGTAGGCAATGTCAAAGTTTTGTTTAAGTTTGACTAATTTCAGTTTTAGGGTCATAGTTTAAAGTTTTGAAAAGGTTCTATTCATTTTAATTTTAGAGTAATGAAATCTTAAATAGTGTTCTTAGATTAATTTTAAATAAGTTGAATTAATATCAGTTTTGTTTAGTTTATATGACCATCGCTTTTAGTTTTGTTTAAATTGCGTTTATTTAAGTTCCGTTTAGGTTTCTAATTAAGTTTAATTGATTTTATGTTTGTTTTGATCCCGTTCAGATACGTTTTGAATCGTATTTAAAATTCAATTAATTGAAATGCGTCGCCTAGGCGCTTAAATAGCGTATTATATTAAGTTTAATTAAGTTTGATTAAGGTTGATTTTCAAGATAAGCAAGCAGCTGATCGATAAAAACCTCACAATCGAACACCCTGTGAAGGATGAAAGTGGCCGAATTTTGCACTCGGAGGACGAGCAGCTGGCACGATGGAAGGGTCATTTTTCGTTAGTTTTAAATCACATTATAGCTGACGCGGCCCGAATTTCGCGGCCGGCCTGCCCAATATAGCCACCAATATGCAAATAAACTCAGATCCACCTAGCGTAGGCGAGCTTTGCGACGCAATTAAGTCGCTTCCAAACAACAAGGCAGCAGGGAGCGACGGTATACCAGCGGAATTCTACAAAGTTCATCCAAGACTTGCCGCTGACGTATCGCCTGGCAAAATGAAAGTTTTCCAGATGAGTGGTCCAACGGCATAATTATTAAGATTCCGAAGAAAGGCGATTTAAGGGAATATGATAATTGGCGTGGTATCTGTGTGCTGCCTGCGGTTTCAAAAATTGTAGCGAAAGTAGTTCTAGAGCGATTGAAAAATCACCTATACTCAACGATCGACGCGGCGCAAGCAGGTTTCCGTGCTGGTTCTTCCTGCACGGACCATATCAACACAGTGCTATCATTATTGAGCAATACGCGGAATAAAGATCCGATTTGCACATGATGTTTATTGATTTCGAGAAGGCGTTCGACAGCGTTCACAGAGACTGCTTATGGGTTGCCCTTCGACGGAGGGGTGTACCGGAGAAGATAATCGCTATAATCAAATCAACTTACGAAGTTGCAAGGTGTCGAGTCTTACACAAGGGAAAACTATCTGATCCCTTTGAAGTTCACAGCGGTGTCCGTCAGGGCTGCATTTTGTCTCCAGTTTTGTTCCTTCTTGTGATTGGAGACGTTTTAAATGCTGCTTTACACCAAATGCCAAACAGCGGTTTGAGGTGGACTATGACGAGTTTTTTGCAACACATCGACTATGCTGACGACATCTGTCTTCTTGCAAATCGACTCACCGATTTAACACGTATGGCGGACAATTTACATGCAGAGGCGATGTCTGCCGGCCTTAAAATTAACTTCAGAAAAACCAAAGTTTTAAGCCTGGCAGAAAGTAACAGCGCTCCAGTTGAAATATCTGGTCATCCCATCGAGTTGGTTGATAGTTTTACATACCTGGGAAGTGAAATAGCCGCCGGAGGTGGAACCGAGGAGGACATTGCGTGTCGAATTAGAAAAGCCAGAGCGGCATTTGGTATGTTAAATGATATATGGCGAAACAACAACATGAGCACCAGCCTAAAAGTGCGACTATTTAAATCGAACGTTCTATCTGTACTTCTGTACGGCTGCTGTACTTGGAAAATGACCCAAGTAATCACCAAGCTTGCGTATGCTGATGACATAGATATCATTGGCCATAATACGCGCGAAGTCAGTGCAGCATTTTCCAGATTAGAAAGAGAGTCAAGTCGAATGGGTCTGTCAGTGAATGCAGATAAGACGAAATACTTAGTGTCAACAAACAAACAGTCCCAGCGTCTTGGAACCCACGTTACCGTTGACAATACCTCCTTCGAGGTTGTGAAGAACTTCGTTTATCTGGGATCCAGCATTAATTCAACCAACGACATCAGCATTGAGATCAAAAGAAGAATAACTCTTGCCAACAGGTGTTACTTTGGGCTCAGTAGGCAATTGAGAAGCAGAGCCCTCTCTCGACGAACGAAAATCACGCTCTATAAATCGCTCATCATGCCCGTCCTACTTTACGCATCACAAACCTGGACGCTGAGCAGTTTAGATGAAAAGACTTTAGGAGCATTCGAGAGAAATATTCTTCGTAAGATCTACGGACCAATCTGCGTCAATGGCGAGTACCGAATACGGTGGAATGATGAACTGTATGAGCTGTATGCTGACATCGACATAGTCAAGCGCATTAAAATCGAGCGGCTTCGCTGGCTTGGTCATGTTCAGCGCATGAAAGATGATGCTCCAGTGAAGAAAACATTGGATTCGGTACCCAGCGGCGGTCAACGCAGAAGAGGACGACCGCATCTTCGTTGAAAAGACCAAGTCGAGGACAACCTGACGAAGCTTGGAATTTCCAACTGGCGCCAGCAAGCGAAAGACAGAAATGGCTGGCGCAAATTCTTAGATGAGGCCAAGACCGACATACGGTTGTAGCGCCAACTAAGTAAGTAAGTAAGTAATCACCAAGCGATTGCAAGTCTTCGTAAATCGTTGTCTGCGAACTGTTCTCAGAATTTTTTGGCTAACACAATAACAAATGAAGAACTGCTCCGCAGAACAAACATGGAGCCCTTAGACAGCTTGGTTAGAAGACAAAAGTGGAAGTGGATAGGACACACTCTCGGCAAAGACAACAACAGCATCGCAAAGAAGGCAATGGAATGGAACCCCCTTGACGCGAGGGGCATACCACCCGGCAGACCACGAGAAACATGGCGAAGAACGGTAGAACGCGAAACTAGTCAACTTGGCAAGAATTGGAGAGAGCTCAAAGCGACTGCCAGTAACCGAACACGATAGCGCGTAGGCGTAGTTGAATCCCTATGTCCAGCTAGGGATTAAAGGACATTAAGAAGAAGAAGAAGGTTGATTTTCGCCAGATTATGTTCGATTCACGTTTTGGTTTAGTGTTAATTAATTTAAGTTAATTGTGTATACGCTTTAATAAATTTTAGATTAAGTTTTATTAAGCTTAATTAATTTCGTGTTTGGTTAGATTATGTTCGATTTATGTCTCAGTATAGTTTCAATTAATTCAAATTAATTGGGTACGCGCTTTAATAACATTTTATATTAAGTTTAATTAAGCTTAGTTAATCTCGTTTTTGGTTAGATTATGTTCTATTTATGTCTCAGTATAGTTTCAATTAATTCAAATTAATTGGGTATGCGCTTTCATAGCATACTAAATTAAGTTTAATTAAGCTTAATTAATTTAATTTTTGTTTTAGTTTAAGATAGTGTTAATATCTATATATATAAAATAGGATGTGTGTATGTATGTAACGTATGGACTCCAAAACGGCTGGGCCGATTTTGATGAAAATTTCAGGTAATGTTCATCTTGGTACGGTGGGTTACATAGGCTATATTTGGACCCGATAGGTGGCGCTAGGGTGGACTTATATCGAAAATTTGAATTTATGGACCAATTTAACTGAAATTCAGAATGTATGTTTGTTTGATCATAAGAAAATAATTTGTGTATAAATGGACACGGTAGGTGGCGCTGGGGTGGACTTATTTCGAAAATTTGATGGCGTGAAAAATATATAAATACTTTTAATTTTATTTTATAACGAGGGGAGTAGCGAAGCACACCGGGTTCAGCTAGTATGAGATAAATTTTCAGGGTTCAAATTATAAAAAAAAACAATTCTTATTAAAATATGAGCATGGCAAAACTAGAGACGGCCTAAGCATTTTGGACTGCGTTCTATGTCTCATATTTGAGAGTGTCGAAGTTCCGGGGTCGCGAAGAGAATAATCGGACATCATTGTATGCCTTCAGCGGAGTCAAAGTCGACCAGGGACTGTTTGTAATTTTGTAATTTATTTATTTAGCTTCTTCGCTTTTTAAAGAAACAGAACATTTTTACTTCAAATAAACTTATTCTAACAGGGTTTATTTATTTATTCTACCAGGTTTTTTTTTCTATTCCTCATCCTTTCTTTGTTTTGGTGTTCGAAAATATGCAAATCAAAGTGGGCGTAATCCGCTCACCTGATTGACATGAATTCAAGGACATGTCAAAAAGAAAAGGGAAGAAGAGAAGAAAAAGGAACTTACATACTAACATATTTTTGTTTTCCTAATTATAATAATTCTATATATACATACAAGTTTTCTCTTAAATATATTACTATTAACCTCATTTTTTAAGCTATTGGGCAAAATGTTTAACAAATTTAAACCTTTATGCCATAAACTGTTTTGTGCTCTACTCGTTGGAAAGTACCCTACTCTGAAATCTGAATTATGCCTTAAAGTATAGAGTTGTGCACCCGCAACATAAACTATCTGACAACTTAAATATTTTGGGAGCAAATTATGTTTTATTTTTAATATAAATAATATCACATTCATCAAAGTTCTTTGGTTAATTGACGACCAGCATAAAATATCTAACATATACCTTATATGCGTTAAAAACTGTTAACATTAGCAGAAACCTAAAATAGCGCTGCAAATTTGAAAGAAAAACTTTTTCATTTACACTAACTACATAATTACTAATTCTCGTAACTGAATTAAAAACAGGTCCTTTTCCTTTTTTTTCGACGGTATCGCTATCACAACAGTTCCCAACCGCTGACACCTCCGGATGCGTTCACTCTTCGCTTTCTCTTTGGTTTAAGAGTTTCTATAAGCTGTCACTTCGTACTGCCAGTCTGTCTCTCCGAAATGCCTCTACCCTCTCTAACTTTACCATGAAGGATACACAAAAAATTTTACTATAATATTGTATTAAAACTCAAGTTTTTTAATAAATCAGATAAAAAAAAACCTGGGGGTCCCGTGCCGTTGAAATTGTTCTTGCAGCTGGTGTTGTTGTTGCTGCTGCTGCTAAATCTTGATAGCGTAGGCTGTAGTTGCTGCAGGTTGAACAGCCAGCGACCGTGTCGGCTGCTGCTTGCTGTAGTGTTGTTGCTTTTGGCCCTATGGTTTGTGCGCTGACCGTTCTTTTGGGTTTTTTTTCTTTTTTCGTTATTTTGACGATGAGGCCGATGCGAGGTTTGGGGGCGGGTGCTGATGTTGTTGTTTTGCCGGTGGCGCTTTGGTGGTGGTTGCGATGCCAGACGTGGTTGTTTTCGAGGTTGCGCTGCTTAGCGGAGCGCTAGTGGCTGTTGGTGGTGAGTGGGCTCCGTTTAGCGCTATCCGGTGCTTATGCTGCTGTTGTCGGTGGCGCTTTGGTGATGGTTGCGCTGCCCTTGGCTAGCAAGAGATGTGCTGGACGTGATTGTCGTTACTAGCGCCCTGGTAGCCATTGCCACTCACAGTATTTGTATTTGTATTTATTTAGGTACAATATTTTAACATTTAAGACTTAGTCTTTTACATGCCTCCTTTATAGCATACATAACAACTTATAAGATTAAAATATTTTTTTAATTAATTTTACATTAGAAAGACAAAATATAGAATTATAAAAAATACAGCATTATTTAAACAAATATTAATATCAAATTATAATCAAATTTTAACATACATTAGTTTTTGAACAAGAAAAATATTAATAATTAATATATATTATATGTAAATATTTTCAATTGCTTTCTCACATCATAAAATAATATTTGAGAAAAAAAAATTAGTTGAGAAACAGAGTTAAGATTTAAGAACTGAAAGGAAAATTTAAAGAAAACAGATAGAAAAAGAGAGTTAAGAGAAGTGCTCGAAAATTAAATGCTTAAAGTACCTACTATTGGAAACATTTTTAATGCTGTTTGGCAGTGAGTTCCATAGTCTTATTGCACTAACGAAAAACAATCTACTTGAGTTAAGAAAATTAAACTTAGGAATAATTAGGTTCATGCTTCGACTTGATCTCCAAAATTTAAGCTTCTCAAAAAAATAGTCTGGGCATCGCGAGTGGATGATCCTATGCAAGAAAATGCAGTTTCTTGCCTCAAAATAGTTGAATAAGCTACGGCCTAATAACTGATAAGTAAAGCGTGAAATGTGATCAGACCTTTTAATTCCGTAAACGTAGCGTGCAGTGTTATTAAAAGCAACTTGTAGTTTTTGCAAAGATCTCGAGTCCATTTTGCTATAGACAACTTCCGCGTATATAATAATTGGCAGTAATAGCGTTAATACTAGTTTTTTCTGATGTCAACAGGTACAAAATCTGCAGTCACTCGAAGATTTCTTAAGACATAGTAAATTTTACTAACGCAGGAGTTAACATGGTTATAACCAACCAAGGCCAACCAAGGCCAAGTTATAACCAAGATTTGTTGCCTTACATACGAATTTTAGCTGCACGTTACTAAGGAGAATCGGTGAAATATCAAGATTTTCAAATGCATTCTTTGAAACCGGTAGGACATACGATTTGAGAGGGTTAAGCATCAGTTTATTAAGACTCGCCCATTCTGCCACTATTTTTAAATCTTCATTAACTTTTTCAATTAAATATTCAACTAGTCCAAGTGGCCTGGACAAATACAGTTGTAAGTCGTCAGCATACGCATGCATGGTTACATAATTGCATTTACTGAAGATATCATTTATAAACATGGTGAAAAGAAGTGGGCCAAGAACAGAGCCTTGTGGGACTCCACTCGTGGTTCTTTTGTAAAGCGAGAAATTTTTCCCTACCCTGACTCTTTGAGACCTGCCATCCAAGTAGCTATGCAAAAACCGAACCGAAGCATTGGAAAGTCCGAAGTAAATATTAAGTTTTTTACAGAGTAGAGTGTTGTCTACAGTATCAAATGCTTTAGAAAAGTCTAACAGACAAAGCAAACTCAGATGACCCCTATCATATGGCAATCTTATATCATCTAGAATTTTTAAAGTCAGTATTAAAATGAATCACCGCCTTCAGCAAGCGACACTGTTAGCGATGAAATGCATCGAGAACGTCTGCTAGCTACAGGGAATGATTTCATCGGCCACCGCTTCGAGAGCCTCGCAACCTTGGCTCAGGTGCTAGGATGAGTTGAGGTTCATCAGTGCCATATTTGTTAATTTCCGGGGAAAGGAACAGGTCACATTAATTCCTTGCGGTTTCTTACAAGCGGGTGATTTTCAAGCTAAGGTTAGATTTTCCCTTCGAGTATTTCACAAACCGCACTCGTACACACCACGAAGTAAAAGGAAAAATTCCAACGACCAGATGCCGACGCGTAGGCCATATTTTAATTTTTGTCCGTGCTGCCATGAGCTAAAATGCAATATTTTGCTTGCATTGTCGAATGGTATCGCTTGTACAATTGTACAAAAGGGTTTAAGTTCCGATGATAAGGGTCTTTCATGATGCTGCGTATTCGCCCTAGTATTGTATATTTGATGTATATCTTTGATTATTTTTAATAGCTTGTAATTTGAATTTCCGATGATAAGGGTCTTTCATGATGCTGCGTATTCACCCTAGTATTGTATATTTGATGTATATCTTTGATTATTTGTAATAGCTAAGTAATTTGAATTCAAATTCAACCTGAAGGAAGCCAAACTTCACTTCCGCCGCTCTGTCAATTGACGAACAAAAATAACAACTTGATCCTTTTGGGGTTTTAACGGCCTTCTAGCCGCCATACTCCAATTTTAATTTGAATTCCCATTCACCTCGAAGTACGGAAACGACCCGTCATTTCCGGCGTTACGTCAAAATATAAGCAATCAAAACAAAAAGAGAAAAACTTTATGTGATAGGAGGTGTTCACACCACACGCAAAATTGCCGACCCTCACAATATCTCTAAACAGCTGGTAAAATACTAGATGTTCTGCAGTCTAACCAGTAGTTCGTTTCTGTAACACTTCTCTACCGATTACTTCTCCACTGGTAGAGAATGTGAGTATATAGGATATGGGGGTTCTGGCGCAGGAGCAAGGAGCAAGGTGACTATTCATGTCGTCCATCTGTTGGCAGAGCGGTGAACTATTAATGTTAGTTTTGTGTCTGAAGTATAGAAATGTTATGTTTGTGTATACAATAGATTCATCTTGCGAATATCATATTGCTTATGTGTATTGTGTAGAAGAGTGGAGGAATTCTGTTGAGTTGCACATAGGCAGGCAGATGTAGGTGGAAAAACATTGGTCAAAAAGGAGTGAGGGATATTGTTTGGATTGCACACAGGTGAACAAGACGTGGTGGATAGGGGATTTTGTTAGATTGACGGTAGAGCCTGACAAAGAGAAATCACATAATTTGATAAAAAATTTGCTAAGCTAACACACCCTATGAATATAATGTGACGTAAAACTTACTAAGAAAATACACCCCATGAACATATGCAGAATATTTTACTAAAATATAACGCACCCTATGAATATGATGTGACGAAAAAATTATTTAAACGTAACACAGCCTGTGAATATAGTCATCCCTTATGTTAGAAAAGTAAAATAAGACTGGCTAATAGAACCGCTTAGTAATAAAACATTCTGTTATACACATGATATTTTAAATAATTTTTTGTAGCTTACTTTTACTCAAATTATTAACTCGTGTTTTTTTGAAATCGTGTTACAATTTCAAAGTATGATATTCATTTCTTTAATGTGATAACAATAGTTAAAAAATGAATATTTTGGACAGCTGACTTTGTCATCTAACTCACGTTTACTCTAACTGTTAGCTTATTGTTAAAGTATTATAAAATTTTGATGTGGCAATACAAAAAGAAAAACTATAATTCGAACAGCTGACTTTAACATCATGATTACTTTTTCTCTAATTATGACTGATTATAGCCATTTAATGCAACTATGCTTTTGTATATATAAATAGGTTAATAAAATCAGGACATTTCAGTTTGTTTTGACTATCAGTGCTGACAACAACACAATCTACTTATAAAATAATCAATAAATTTATAAAAAACAATCAGCTAATCAAAAATTTATTTTTAAATATTAAATAAAACATAATTTACTGAATAAATTAAAAATTAATACATTCCAGTGCAGTGAGTGTGAACTTTCTTTTTCACAAAAACGTAATCTTAATCGTCATATAAGGATAAAACATCAAAGCCCTTATGCACAATCGTTGCAGTGGGATATTTTCAAAAAAAATTTCACGTAGTGATAATCTAATAAAATATAAAGGGAAAATTCATATGGCGTCTAGAATATATAATGAATAGATGAGACTCCAAAACTTTATTGCAACACATGCAAGAAAGAGGTATTAACAAAACATTGGTCTTATCATATAACAACAAATGTGCATAAAAGAAATAGTGATGAAATAGTTAATGAACATTTAACAAGAATCACGTCGGCATTTAATGAGCGCATAGAGCCTTTTGTGTACCGAAATAACAATGAAGCTTTATTAGTTCCTGTTGAGTTTTTTACAAACAGCAAAACAATAATTATACAAACTCTTACAGAAAAATGCTGTCAAAACACTCCAATTTTAAATTCAACTTGGAATTGTTCTGCGAGTATGTAAAAATGAGTGAAGATACGGCAACAATTGATGTAAAATCGCATCAAACAAAAATGGTGATTATTCAACAAGCAACGGATTTGGAGGCAATTTATTCCGACAAATGACAAAGTTTAATAACAAAAATGTCGGAGTTTCAAGAACGTGAAAACGGCTGGGCACTCATCAGAATTATACATTTGGAAATAAATGTATATCAATATAAGCCAATTAAAGGTTCACAGTTCATTCGAATGCCGAAAATATTACTTGATAAAAAAGATTGTATAAACGTACAAAACAATGATGAATACTGTTTTAAATGGGCAATAATATCGGCCTTGTATCCTGTTAATGACTCAGACAGATGCTCAAGCTATAACGTTGAGGATATAAAATCTACAATAATTAAATTTAACAATGACCATCAACTTTACAAGCCTATTGTTTCCATGTAATATAAAGGATATATAAATTTTCGAGGAAAATATTTCTGATATAAGTGTCAACGTCTTCGGCTACGATGAGGATATAATATAAGTATAGTTGGACCATATTACTATACCAAAACCGAAAAGAGCAAGCACATCAATTTGCTATTGTTGCAGGAAAGAGACAAATTCCATTACGTATGGATTAAGACCATTTCAAACATAGTAATATATTTTTAATATCAATGAAACGGGCTTTATTGGATAGAATAGTTTAAAATGATTTCGGCCGTGTGGCCGCCACGGCTGGCGCGTTCAAGGCGCAATCTGGAACACAAATTTTCACAAACTTTTCGAAGCATTTGCGACCGTATCCCGCCGATAACTCTTCGAATGTTAATTTCCAGGTGTTCAATTGTTTGTGGTTTATCAACGTAGACAAGTGACTTAATATAACCTCAAAGAAAATAATTCAATGGGGTTAAATCACACGATCTTGGGGGTCAATTTATTGGGCCATTTCGTGAAATTATTTTTTCGTCAAAAGTTTTCTTGAGTAAATCATCAGTATGTAGCTCCCGCTACATCAATTGTAGCGCCCGCAGTGTGGCATGTGGCTTCGTCCTGTTGGATTCACATATCAGCAAGATTAATGCCAGCTAATTGAGGTACGAAAAAACTTTGAATCATGTTCCTATACCGTTCACCATTGACAGTAACATTCTGACAGTAACATTAGTTTTTGAAGACATATGGGCCAATGACTCCGCCAGCCCATAAAGAGCACCAAACAGTAATTTTCTGTGGATGTAATGGTGTTTCGACAAAAGCTTGTGGATTCTCCTCACTCCAAACACAACAATTCTGTTTATTTATGTACCCATTCAACCAAAAATGGGCTTCATCGGAAAATAAAATTTTCCATGGAAATTCAAAATCAATATCAATTTGTGCTTCAGCCCATTCGCCGAATTGGCGGCGCATACGATGGTCGTTTGGCTTTAATTCCTGCACAAGTTGAATCTTGAAAGGTTTTAAGCCAAGATCTTTTCGTAAAATCTGCCATAAAGTGGAAGGACACAACCCCAGTTGCTAAGAACGGCGACGAATTGATTAATTAGGATCATCTTCAATGCTTTCCTGTACAGCCGCTACAGATTCTCCAGTGCGCACTGTTCGGCGTCTCACGGGATGCACATTATCAGTAACAGTAAATGTGGTCCGAAAACGATCTATTGTTCTTCGAATTAGCAGCTCTGAAGGACGATTATGTACGCCATAAAATGGACGAAGTGCACGATAAGTTTGACGAACAGAACCATTATTTTGATAAAAAAGTTCCACAATTTGCACGCGTTGCTCTGGTGTAAGTCGATAGGGAAATGTCAAAGCAAACTTATCAAAAAGCAACTATCAGCTGTTAAATGGGTGGTCAAATAAAGCAGTGATGCCATTTCAAAGTTCTATCACTCTATAAAAACCACCCTTTATACAGGTGAAGATGCATCTAATCATTTCTTTAAAACTTTAGTTAGTAATGCTAAGGAAATTTATAATAAGTATATTAATAATGTAGTACCAATGAATTTCCTCACTCCTTTTGAATTAAATATTCAGAGGAAAATAAGTAGTTTTCATATTTGTGAAAAGCTTTTGGGAGTCGATAGAGTAGCATATCATTGCTATTTAACGGGGAAATATCGAGGTCCGGCACACAATGAGTGCAATTTAAATTTTAAAATTGCAAAGTTTATTCCAATCTTTTTTCACAATCTTTTTTCATATGATTGCCATTTATTTATTAAAGGACTTTCAACGATTCCCGGAAGAATAAATGTACTTCCGATTAATAAACAAATTTATATATCAGTATCGAAACACATTCATTTCGATGATGGTAAAAGCGTTGAACTAAGATTTTTAGATTCCTTTAGATTTATGCCTTCTAGTTTATCAAGCTTAGTTAGAAACTTATCAAATTCAGATTTTTATGTGTTACGCTCAGAGTTTAACGATGAAGACGAATTCAATCTCTTAAGAAAAAAGGGTATATTTCCCTATGACTATTTCGATAGTGTTGATGGTCTTTAGCAGGAATGTTTACCACAAAGGGAAAAATTCTTTAATAAATTAACAAACGAAGTGTATCGAATCTGTAGTGCAGATGATTATGAACATGCCCAAAAAGTGTGCTCATCTTTTAATTGTTAAACATTGCAAAATTATTTGGAGCTATATCTCAAAACAGATGTTTTACTTCTTACTGATATTTTTGAAAATTTTAGAAAAGTCTGTAAATCAATTTTTCAACCTTGTCAGTACTATACTGCACCTGGGGCCTGTTTCTCAAAACTACAAGTTCACAAGCTCACAAGTTACAAGTTACAAGTCTATTTTCTACAAGTGCTTGTAAAACGTGTTTCTTAAACATTTTCAAAAGTCTTGTTATTTTTCTACACATGTAAAATAGTTCCTTATTTAGTTTTGGCAACTGTCAAGTAACGGAGCTGCCAGATTGTATTTTTTTAAAAAAATAATAAATTGAAACTTGAATAGGCTGCGTTCTAACTTGGAAAGAAACTTGTGTAAGCCAATGTTTTTAAAAACTTAGTTTTTATCCTTTATTTTTATTTAAGGTTTTTTAAAGCTATCAAATTTTTCAATAAAAAACTGCACAATTTCTCAAGTCCTCAAGTTTTAGGATATAATTGAAATTCAAATATGCAGATTGACGTACGTGTGTTTTGTTTTTGCAAATTGCAAAAGTCCGCAACTGAACTGACAAGTACACTGAATCGTTAATACCCTACTGTTTTATTTATTTGTATTAACATACAAGAACTAAGCTTTTATTAGAACAGAATTTTGATTGCATAATGCGTAAAAATGGTGATTTTGTAGTTTTTCTGTGAATTGCATCGTACCGCAATTCACACGCTTGGATTGGGACGTTAATTGATACGTCACTTACATATACAAGGCAATCAATAGTGGTATTCACGATCCGGAGCTCATTGCGGAGCTCTTGTGGAAATGTACAAAACAGAACTACAAACTGTGAATACACCTCACACACAAAAAAAAAAAAAAAGGAAAGTGCCTTGACTGTTAGTGATGTGGAATTGAGTTTGTAACGAGCTTGTTGAACCAAATATTTGTTATGTTTAAAAATTTTAAAAAATTTTGATATTTTTTTTACTTGTTTGCTATATTTTTACTGGTACAAAAATTCTTTTTATTGAAAAAGAATATGAAAAATGTCCTTTTTGTTAAAAAATCTTTAATATCCTTAAAGTTTCTATTCCTATTAAATTAAAAATTCTTGGTACAGACTTACTCTTTTTGAAATAGTGATGGCGGTGTGTTCACTTAAACCTAACTGCACAAGTCGCCAAGTCCTCAACTGCACAGGCAAGTGCACTGAATCATGAATACCCCTAATGTAAAATCGTTGCATAACAATTTTAAATTTAGGAATTTAAATTTTAAATTTGATATAAAGGAATATAGAAAATTTTAAATTACAAAATGTAATATATATGTCGAATGAGATACTTGTGCAACCATACTTTGTTCTGGAGTTGGGGAAAAATAAAATATGAGTTTTTGAAAATATGTCAATGTGAGAAAAATTAAAAGGGAGATATATAAAAAAAGATCAAGAGAAGCAGAAGCAATCTTAATAAAATTAAATATTTTAAAAGATTTATTAAATAAAGAACATGGCTAATAAACAGCCGATGCCCAAAAACAAGCCAACTACCTCTTCATCTTCGTCATATATATTTTTGTAGTAAATGTGGAACAAATTTGTTAACGTTTTGTCTCTGCAACTTTTTGCTTCAGAAAAAAAATCTGGGGAAAAAGAAAAAAAATCTGGGGAAATGAAAACACATAAGTGATTAAATAATTTTTATGACATAATTTGACAAACTGCAATTTTTCAATATACTAGATATTAAATACATGTATAAAATATTTTTTTATTAATCAACGACATTTCCAAAAAAAAAATAAAATCGATAGTTATTGAGATATAACCAAAAAATAATGCAAATTTTTCAAAACTTAAGAAGAATGCATTTATGTTCAGAATCAAGTTAAATACTACATTTATAATCCTGTTATACAGGATTTATTAAAAAATCAAAATACAGAAAAAGCCAAAATACAAAAAAAAAGTCACCATAACAATTACTGCTTAAAGATGGTTATTCGAATTAAATAAAGTAGTTTTTTTTTTATACTTATACCATTTTTTGATTATCAAACAAACACAACTATTTTTGGATTTTGCATTTGAAGATACATCAAAATACTTTAATTTTAAGATTTTAAAGTTTTACATGGTATTTAATATTTTTATCGCAAGCGAAGCAGCGGGTATTTTCTAATATTCTTGCACTGTTGTTACATTGAAACAAAAAATTCAACAAAATAATAAGAATGTAGGACATACATACATACATACATGCATGCATACATACATATATGCATACATACATACATACATACATACATACATACATACATACATACGAACGAAACAAGTTAAATAGAAGCTTATAAAAACATTTATACCTGAAATGTTCCTAATAAATTCAAGTTTTACCCACAATATTAAAAATACCAATCTGGCCACATTTATGAAGTGACAGATTTAGCAACAGCTGTTTGTGACTTAGCAATTATTACATTATTTGGATTGAATTGTTCAGTTTATACAGTGCCGCATATTAATTTATGTAATTCTTTCTATAACTTTAAATTTCTGAAATGGCAACGAAAAACGACCAAAAAATTGCCATTTTACGACAAATACTTTCATCGAAAGATATACTTTTTGGTGCATTTTCCGACAAACTAACCAAAGACATAAAAGTGGCCGAGTGGAAGAAAGTAACGCAATCGTGCCAATCAATTGGACTTATAAGATCGGATAAAGAATACGCATATGTTCGAGACACTTTTTGGTCAAACATCAAACGTGCGACATTGGTATGTTTTAAAGTAGGATTTGTCTCGCAAATAATTATATGCTCCTCTCACTAAATAGGCTAAAAAAGATAACGCTAGGAAAACAGGTTCTGCTGGTGGGAAAAACCAACAGCTTACACCTATTGATGACCTAGTCCTGGAAATTTTGGGACATGACTCTCCTATCGTGGAAGGCATAGGCGGACTAGATCCAATGGCGGTTAATAATATAGAAGAAAGTGTTCTAACGGAAGTTCTCTTAGAAACACCGGAAAAACGAAAGTCTGATATTCCTAAATCTAAACCGAGTACAGCATCGAGAAGGGTTATTACTAAGGGTTCCAAAGCATACTCCGATCTCGAAGAACAAAATAAGCTGAAACGCCGCAAACTTAAGCTGCAGGTAGAATTTTTGGAAATAAACAACTATAAAAAAAAACTAGAAATTCTTGCGTTAGAACAATCAATGAATGTTCCACGTTCAATTTTTACTATTAACCTTAACGAAATACGGGAAAATAATACTTTCGAGATAGTTTAGTGCTTATAGGAAGTGGCTAGTAATATCAATATATGGCTTATTTTGATTTGATTTCTTTCCAATTTTTAATTTGTTTTCTTACTTTTTACTATTTTTGTGTTGCCAATGAATGAAACAATCTTAATGCACCTGATTGAAGTACAAATTTATGATAATATTAATGTAATTGAAAAAATATTTTAATATGAATAAAATAAATCTATATATATAAATGGATGTATGTATGTAATTTTCGATATCGTATAGCTTTGAAGTGATAGGCCGCACAGCTTTGGAATTCAGTTTTTGACCGCAATTTACACATGCAGTTTCAATGATTTTATTTTATGGGCGTTGGACAGGGGGGCGTGACATCTCCCTTATAACCCAAATTTGCGATATCAAATTCCTTTGAAGTTATAGGTTGACAGCGTAAGAATTTGGTATTCAACCTAAATTTATACATGCACTTTCATTACTTACATTATATGGGCGTAGGGCAAAGGGGAGTGGCACTTCCCATACAACCCAACTTTGTGCTATCAAATAGCTTTGGAGTTCAAGGTCGTACAGCGTTGGAATTCAGTATTCGACAAAAATTTAAGCATGCAGATTTACTGATAAAATTTTTTAGAGTTTGTCGGGGGGGCGTGACGCCTCTAACTTAACCCAAATTTGCGATATCGAATAGCTTTGGAGTTATAGGTAACTCAGCCTCGGATTCAGTATTCGACCTCAATTTACACATGCAGTTTCATTGGTAAGATTTTTCATTTCTTAAGATTTTTTGAGATGTTTTAACAAAGTATTTAACATATTGCACCCTCCCTACAAAGCGACAACTTCAAATTTTTTAAATTTTCTGGAGAAGCAAAAAACATTTTTTTTAAGGGACTCCATATAAAACTTAAAAGTGGATAAAACTATTTTTTTGTTAATTAAAGAGAAGTAATATGAATATACTCGTAAGTAGTAGTAACAGATTTTTATTTTTTTTAAAATAACCTTAGTTTCTAAAAAAGTTCAAAAGTGTTTGAAGTTTGCTCTGTCCTCTTCTATCAGTTGGTTGCTCTTCATCATTAGCTACTTCGAGAGAAGTTGTTTCAACGCCTTCTTCGGTGTTTTCAGAAGTCACATTTGTTATGTACTCTTCGTCAAATCGTGCAAAGTTGCATAAAGCTACGCAACTGTTGAATACTTCACTTGCTTTTTTTGGCTCTAGTCGTAAATAGTTGAGACATGGAAATTTCTCTTTTAAGACACCGATGGCGTTTTCAATAAGTCTTCGCGTAGACTTATGAGCCCTTAGAAATAGGCGGTTGGGTTCATCATTTATATCGGTTAAAATCGGAGGAATTAACCAATCCTTAAGAGGATACGCAGAGTCTCGAAGAAGTATTCCGTTAGGGAAAGGCCGCCAACCATTTTCCATTTGATGGAATAAACCACTATTTTTTAATACTCGAGCATCATGAGTACTTCCAGGCCAATTAGCGTATGAATAATAAAATTGCAGGTCCGGTCCACAAACAACCATGCAGGTTATTGAGTGATTTCCATGTCGGTCTACATAAGCTTCTTCATGTTCTTTAGGAGCATCTATTTTGATGAGAGTTCCATCGATGCATCCGCAGACCATTGGCATACCTTTCAAAGCAAAGAAACGTTCTACGATAACCTGAACATTTTGCGGCCATTTCACATTAAGTTGAAATAACGTTCTATTTACAGCACCTACAACATTCCGCATAGCTCTGCAAACACTGGCTTTGCTAACACCATGCATATCTCCAATTGCATGGTACTGAGCTCCTGCCCCCATCCAATGGAGAGCAATTTGCAATTGTAGTTCAACTGAAATGGCATTACTTCTTCCAGTACATCTTTTCAAGTGGGGTCCTAATAGGTTGACAAGATATTCCATCTTATGTGCTGCAAGGCGAAACCTCTCATTGAACTCATACGACATCTCGAGATATCCATAATTTATCCGCTGTCTTATAATCCTTGGTCTTCTTATAATAATTAATTCCTCATCATCACTTGAATCACTTGACCACATTTCTCTGACTACTTTTATTTTTAAAAAAATTCTTTTATATAATCTTGATTATTTGTGTGTCTTACTTTTAAATATTATAGAGACTTGCGAGACTGTCATAATTTTTGACATTCGCTCAAATGCCACAAGTGTTGACGTCAGTTTTGAGAAACAGAATTTAATTTAAATTACTTTTGACACTTGTAAAAAAGGCAAATAGACTTGTAACTCGTATTCTACAAGTGTAGATTCGAGAAACAGACACTTGTAAAAATTAACCGTTTTACAAGTATTTCACTTGTATTACAAGGCTTGTAATTTTTGAGAAACAGGCCCCTGGTCTTTCTTGGGGAGCTATGTTGAAATATACAAAAATAGAATTGATCTTGCTTACAGACATTGATATGATTAAATTCATTCAAAAGGGTATAAAAGTAGTTATAGTACAATGTTCCAAATGACATGTAGTTGCAAATAATAAATATATGAACGATTTCGATTGTAAAAAACCAACAAATTATCTTATGTATTTAGATGCTAATAATTTCTATGGTTGGGCAATGCCTCAATACTTGCCCGAAGGAAAATTTGAATGGATTGATGATATATCAACATTTAAGTTAAATGAATGCTATAATGATTCTAGCGAAGGATTTATTTTGGAAGTAGACCTAGAGGTTCCTTTTGAGCTACGTAATAGACAATGATTTACAATTTTGCTCAGAAAATAAAAAAAAGAGTCTTATATGCAAAAAAGCTTATAGTTGATTTATATAACAAATAAACACTAGCTGAACCCGGTGTGCTTCGCTACCCCCCTCGTATAAAATAAAATTAAAAGTATTTATATATTTACAAAAATTTATTTATTTAATTTAATTATTGCAATGCTTCGCCTCTTTTTTTGTTGTAAACCAATTAGAATTCAGCACTGAATCGCATGTAATTTGCTTCATGCTCCCCCTTTTTATTTTTAGACCAATCAAAAAGCAGCAATTACACAATCAGCTGTTTCGCAGTCAGTTGTCGGAGAATGAGAATGGGGTTACCCCACTCTCTATTTTAATTAACACGTATTATAAAATCAGCTGTTTTGAAGACAGTGGTGGAAGAAAGAGAATGGGGCTACCCCACTATTTTAATTAATATGCATTTTAAATTTGTGGTAAAGCCGTTAATAAACGTAGTAAAAACGTAGGTGCAGAAGTGTGCATGGTCGAAAAATATTATTATGTAATAAGTATTCCTGAGTCAAAGCTGAACGCTGTGAAAATTTAAGATCGGTTATCATGTCCAGCCTCCAATATATCGCAATCAAAGGGGCGTGCTCCGCCCACTTTTCTTTTGGTACGTATTTCTATTCATGCCAATACCATATATAGCAAATACTGCCGCCGTTGGTCAAAAAATGCCCAAAATATGACGATTTTAAATTTTGGGTTATATGGGCGAGGCCACGCCCCTTCGTCCACTCACAACGTTATATAGTCAAGAATTTATTATTTCGTAAGAATATCCTATTGTGAAAATTTAATGACGATCGGTCCAGTAGTTAAGACTATATTGCGATTTTTAATTTTCCTAAAAAGGGGCGTGGTCCCACCCACTTTTCTCCTGGAACGTATTCCTAATTATGCCAATACCATATGTACCAAATAGCATCAACGTCGGTCAAAAAATGCCCAAAATATGGCGATTTAAATTTTTGGGTTATATGGGAAGTGCCACGCCCCTTTGTCCAATAAAAACTTCGTATAGCCTATTATTCTTTCCAGAGATATAATAAAATGCTGTAAAAGTTTCAGGAAGATCGGTCCAAGGGTTTAGCCTCCTATAAAGCACAAACAAACAAAGAGACAGACAGACATTTATTTTTATATATATAGATTGAAAGCAGATTAATTATAATTAAAGTAAAATGGGGCGAAAAAGGGGGATTTGGTAATAAAAAAATCTATGGCTACCTTACCTGTAGATAAAAAGTATATAAAACTTTAGGTAAATACATATTACAAAAAAAGTATTTTGTATAGCAAACATTGTTAGTGGTATAAGTATCTGAATTAAAAAAGGGGGCGGTGAAGTGGGTGTGGTTCATAGTAATATGACGACGTTAACAGTATTAAGAGCAATATACTACAAAATAAAAAATAATCCGTTGGAAGGAACAAATTTGTACAGAGAACAAAAAGTTTAAAACTTAAATTTGGCGTGAAAAGGGGCGTGAAAAGGGGCGTGAAAGGGGGCGTGGCGTAAGAAATGTTTATTTCTACCTCGCCTGGAGTATAATGTGTATTCAATTTGAAGTAAATCTGTTAAAAACTATATGGGAGCAATTACATAATTTTAAAAAAGTGGGCGTGGTCGAAAAAAGTACCCTACTAATCATGCCAGAGTCCCAGTTAAATGCTGTGAAAATTTCAGGAAGATCGGTCCAGAGGTTTGGTCTCCTATAAGGTACAAACAAACAAATAAACAAACACACATTCCATTTTATATATATAGACTAGCTGAACCCGGTGTGCTTCGCTGCCCCCCTCGTTATAAAATAAAATTAAAAGTATTTATATATTTACAAAAATTTATTTATTTAATTTTAATTTAATTGTTGCAATGCTTCTCCCCTTTTTTTGTAGTAAACCAATTAGAATTCAGCACTGAAACGCATGTAATTTGCTTCATGCTCCCCCTTTTTATTTTTAGACCAATCAAAAAGCAGCAGTTACACAATCAGCTATTTCGCAGTCAGTTGTGGGAGAATGAGAATGGGGTTACCCCACTCCACCAATGAAACTTCATATAACCTATTATTCCTTCCAGAGTCATAGTAACATGCTGTGAAAGTTTCAGGAAGATCGGTCTAAGGGTTTGGCCTCCTATAAAGCACAAACAAACAAACAGACAGGCAGATATTAATTTTTATATGTATAGATTGAAAGCAGGTTAATTATAATTAAAGTAAAATGGGGCGAAAAAGGGGGAATTGGTAATAAAAAAATCTATGGCTACCTTACCTGTAGATAAAAAGTATATAAAACTTTAGGTAAATACATATTACAAAAAAGTATTTTGTATAGCAAACATTGTTAGTGGTATAAGTATCTGAATTAAAACAGGGGGCGGTGAAGTGGGCGTGGTTCATAGTAACATGGCGACGTTAACAGTATTAAGAGCAATATACTACCAAATAAAAAATAATCCGTTGGAAGGAACAAATTTGCACAGAGAACAAAAAGTTTAAAACTTAAATTTGGCGTGAAAGGGGGCGTGGCGTAAGAAATGTCTATTTCTACCCTGTAAGGACTAAAATTTATACGTAATTTTATCCCCACATGACTTCTTACTTTCATTTCCATTTTCAGTACACCTGTGAGTTCACGACTGGGTCGAGCACCGGATCAAAGAGAGAAAATGCAACCCCGTAGGGATTGCATCGGTTCGACGGGCGTAATATTTTGAGGCATTACCCCAAGCATAATCAAGTGTGGCGGGTGTGACCTACACGAAAATATATTTAAGTTAAAATTAAGGCTAATGAACTCAATTTATACATAATATTGTTCATTTGATAACATTATTTATTCTACCTTGATGGTATCAATATGAAAATAAATAACTTGCGTGAATGAAAGTGAGTTTGCGGGTTTTTATTTGTAATATTAGTGAAGGCATGGTGTCTTACAAACAGCGTGGGCAAGTGGATCATCTACCAGTCGTTTGAGACATTAAGGCAGATATTCTAGCCCACCTGTGGAAATAAATATAGGTAATAAAATGTTAGGATAAGAATTTAATTTTTTTACATTTAGTTCGCATATATTTTACTACTGGGTAGTCTAATACACCCAAATTTACTTAGTTTAAGCAATCAGCGATATACGGCTATAAATGTCTTAGGTACTCCCATGTAACATTTAGGTATTACACATAGGTTACCCAGGTCTGGTTCGGTGCTAAGTTTTCCCTACAGGGACAGTCTACTCGTGTTAATGTGTTTTTTTTTTCTTTTCTTTGCATGTTTTTTTGACGTAACGGCTCCAAGCTAACAACCATATATAGCTAGCCAGCAAACGGCAACATCACGCTATATTCTAGAACAAACTACGAGAGAGAGAAGCCACCAACAAGATCAACAGTAACCTACCATGCAGAGGAGGACTATATAAGACAAGACTTTGCTGAAATCGAGAGGTTTTTGTGACAACCGTGAACAGAGTCAGACGTGGCAGACATAGCGCTGCCCGCACCAACCGTCGACGCCAGTAGTAGCAGCGAAGAAGATATCTTAACGACATCATCGTAGCTAAGCGAGGACTTAGCACACATAAACTACAGCGAAGCACCGACGATATTTAACTTGCAGACGTCGGCAAAATACGCCAACGTCGTCAAAATAAGTCCACATCGATCTAACACGTCAGCAGCAGCAAGATACGTCAACGTCGCTAAATACGTCCACGTCGATCTAATACGTCAACAGCAGCAAGATACGCCAACGTCGTCAAAATAAGTCCACGTCGATCTAATACGTCAACAGCAGCAAGATACGTCAACGTCGCTTAATACGCCAACGTCGAGCTAATACGTCAACATCGGCCAAATACGTCAACGTCGCCAAAATACGTCGACGTCGAGTTAGTACGTCGACATCAGCAGAATACGTCGACAGTGACGGCGCATCGACCACCGCAGCAGAGACTGCAGCAGCAGCGAACGTAGCGGATACTCCAGCAGCTCAGAGGACGGCCGGATATCAACGTAAATAGTATCACATTCTTTATTTTAAGTTATTTTGCTCATTACCCTATGTAATGACATTATCCTATTTTTTTTTTATGCTAAGTATGATTGAGAATTATAGTGAGGGATTTTCTATATAATTTAGTTTCACCTCATTTAGCGTTTCATTTAGTTAGAGATTTCGTATAACTAGTTTTAGGAATTTAATGAATTAAAATCCTATCCGATTATCTCAACCAAACATTTAATAATAATTTCGTAATAATTAATAATAATTATTAGAGAGAGTTATTTCTACATAACTTAGTTTCACCTCATTTGGCGTTTCAATTAGTTAGAGATTTCGTATAGATAGTTTTAGAGATTTAACTAATTAAATTCATATCAGATTATCTCAGCCAAATATTTACTAATAATTTCGTTTGCACTTGCGGAGTGCCCCCTCACGTTATCGCGGAGCGTACTTCCAGAAATCGGTTGTGATCACCCAACAAAGTCAGCAGTTAGGTCGAATAGAGTTTTGAAGAGGTTCTAGGGTAGCTTTTGAGTCAAACCTTGCGGTTTTTATATGGCAGCTGTATTGTATACTTTGTATTGTATTAAACTTCAATTTTTCTTTCTACAGCTTTATTTTACTTTACTGCTACTACTACATGGAAATATGACCAAACTAAGTATACAAACACTTTTTCGTAAATTAAACTTATAAATTTTATAATTTTTCAATATTATCCAAATGTTTACAATTTTCCCTGCAAAATGTACATAATTTTACAGTTCATTATCTTGCTTGTGACCGATAACGTTTCACGAAAAAAATCTTTTTTCTCACACTGCTGATCTCCAGGTCCAAGGTATATATAAGGAGGTAGTGTTAGTAGATACAATTCTCTCTTGTGGTGGGTACCTTAGCTGTCAAATTCAGTTGTTTGGCCAGGTCTTTTCTATTTGGTTCATGCACTAAAGTCTCAATAACTTTTTTTCGTGGAACATATATATTAAGACCTTCTAATTCCAAATCTAAAAAAATTAATGGTCGCTCTCATCTGGTTTTATTTATTTATTTATTTGTTAACGTCTATGGACAATATCCTTACAGACTAAGCAACATAATTTAAAAATAATACAATAAAGATTAAAACTAGTTTTTATTTAACAACAGTGTAATAGTGGTTTTAAAAGCAACTTTGGGCATAGAAAAATCGAGTAAGTTATTATTATAGATACTGTTTAAAGCTATAAGAGCTCTATTAATTGGCTCATTAGTGGCATAATTAGTTCTATGACAACTAATGTAAAAATAATTCGAGCTTCGTAAAGACTTTTGCGGAATATTAAACGATATTAATTTAAGTAAGTTTTCACAAATAACATTTCCATTAATCAGATCATAAATAAACATGATACTATGCAGTAGTCTTCTATCTTCGAGAGATGAAAGACCAATAAGCAACCGACGTGTCCTATATGAGGGAAGAGGTTCAGGAAAACTAAAAGAGCGCAAAGCAAATTTTAAGAATCTTTTTTGAACTTTTTCCAGTCTAGCAATATGTATCGAGTAATAAGGACCCCAAATAAATGAGGCGTATTCAAGGCTAGATCTAACAAGGGAAGTATATAATGTTTTTAGTGTGTAAGGGTCAACAAACCCAACACTGTTTCGCCTAAGAAACGCTAAAAGTGAATATGCTTTGGGGATAATTCTATTTAAGTGAGGGCTAAAAGTTAAGCTAGAATCAAAAATTACTCCAAGGTCACGAATTTCTGATAATCTGGCTAACTTAGTGTTATAAAAATTATAATCAAAAATAGTTGGTGAGTGGAGCTTGTAATAAGAGACAACATAACATTTTCCGAGGTTAAGAAATAATTTGTTTTGTTTAAACCAGGAAAAGACATTATCAAGATCAGACTGGAGACGAGAAGCGTCACAATCACTTTTAACTTTAAGGAAAACCTTAAGATCATCCGCATAAAGTAAAAATTGAGCATTAAGAAAGCATTTAGAAACATCATTAATGAAGATAACAAAAAGTAATGGTCCAAGGATGCTACCTTGTGGAACCCCAGACACTGCTAAAAATGGCGAAGATTTTGCATTGTCAATGACAACATAAGAAACCCTATTTGAGAGGTATGAACTCAACCAAGATAGAAAAATTGAATGAAAACCAATTTTGGCTAGCTTGAGCAATAAAAGCTTTGAAACGTTAGTCAACTTTGAGATCGGTCTATAGTTTAGGACATCGTGCTTGTTGCCAGCCTTTAATATGGGTGTGATAAGCGAAACTTTCCATTTATCAACGAATTCACCAGATTTTAATGATTTATTGAAAATTATATAAATTGGTACGGATAAAGAATGAACACATTGTTTAAGTAAATAGGCACTAAGACCATCAAGATCGCACTTAACTGAATTTTTCAGGGAGGCAATAGCTGTTTTAATGTCAGACAGGGAGACCGATAAATAGCCAAAGTTTACGCAAGAGTCAATATTATCAACAACCTGAGGGTTAACAGAAGCCAAATTTTGGTCAAAATTAGACTTAAAATAGTCAGCGAACAATTGAGCTGTTTTAGCAGCAGAGTTTGATATTTTATCCATATAAAACATAGAAGATGGGATAGTTGATGAAGTATTTTTAGATTTAATAAAGGTCCAGAAGGACTTGGCATCCGTTTGTATACGATTTTCAATGCTAAGAATGTACTGCTTATAAAGAAATTTGTTCAAAAAATTAAATTCACGAGCGAAATGTAAATGCTTTGCTTTGCAATCGAGGTTTCCAGTTCGTCTAAATTCATTGAAAGATTTATTCCTTAAATTTTTCAGTGTTTTCAACCCTCTAGTATACCAAGGAAGCTTATGTAATTTGGTCTTAAAAGGAATATTATTTGCGAAGATATTGGATAGGTGCTTAAGAAAGGTGCTTAAGAGCAACCAGGAGTATCCAAATTATCAAACAACGATTCCCAATTAATATCAGTAATGAGCCGATTAATAGTTCCAAGATTGCAATTTTTAAAATCATAATGATGTTTTGTAGAACTTGTAACACTGAGAAATTCATAAAATTTAATATTAAAGGCAATGGCCGAGTGATGAATACTATGTTCAGAAATAGGAAAAGGACACTCATATAAATCAAAACTAAGTGACTTATTTATAAAAATTAAATCGAGTAAATTACGTAACTTATTGAAAATGGTATTAATTTGTATAAGATCCAAACTGAAAAAACTATCGATGAGATGAATTTCATAAGCATGGTTAACATTTGTTGGTAAGTATACGTTGTCATCGGTTGAAAAGGCCCAATTTAATTTGCTGAGGTTAAAATCTCCAACGACGCAAAAATGTTCACATTCGTCATCTGCGGATAGTGTTAATATATTGTTGACGTGTGCACTATAGATTTCATTAGAACTGGTTGGCGAGATGTAAGAGGCACAAACAAAAATCTTTCCTTTAGGAAGAAGGATGGAGATGCAAACCTGGTCAATCAATCCATTCAACGTGTCAATATTGCATAGCGATGAACATAAATTTTTACGGACGATAATTAGAACTCCCCCACCTCTAGAGCAACCAGTTTGAACAGCAGAACGATCCTTGCGATAAACTTGGAAGATAGATGGGTCAGCAATCTCCTCATCAAAAAAATCATTGGTAAGCCAGGTTTCAACTAATATCAATACATCAAAATCATTTTCAGTGCAAAAAGAGTGCGTTGTATTAAGTTTAGAGCGCATCCCAGACAAATTTTGGTAGTAGAATTTAAAAGAATTTTTGACAGTGTTGCAGTTTGATGGTAAATTTAGATTTGCATTTGAGGCACACTCAGTTGTTAAAACACAGTTCGTTAGTTTTTTGAAGAGATTGAGGGGAAGTCATTTAGAGTCTGGTTGCTTAAATGGTGAGATTGTCTAGGACGTGGAATGAAGTCACGAACTAGGACCCCGAAAGGCCAGAAGTCTTTGCATATTATTTGAGCATAGTCTGACTCATGAGCATAGATTTTGAACGAAGCAATATCCTGTTGAGGTTTTTGTGTGAACTTTAAGCAAGTGATGGTTGAACCTGAATGCGGAATCTTACTTTGAACATATGCTAGAACATTTTCAACACTTGTGGCGGGAGCTAGCCTCGAGACAAAGATGGATTTACGTGGAGGCCGGATTACTGCCACCAAATCAACCACATTCAGTGGCCTCGAGAGGCTGTTTTGGCATTTTAGTTTGACTAGGCGAAACTATAGGCAATTTATTAGATTGTTTCACAGGACTGCATAGGTCGTGGACAACAACTAAATTCGAATCTGGAGCATTGTTCAATGATTGCGCTGCATCTAAAGATTTAGCATTTACAGACAGCTCGTTAGCAGCACTTGGTTGCACAGCCGTAGTGCCAGACATGTCAGCAGCAGTTTGCACGGTTGCAGAAGCGGTCAGCGTGGCAACCATAGGTCCCGAGGCGGTATATTGCGTCGCATCAATAGTGGATGTGCTAACAGCAGGTAGTGCAACAGCAGTAGATAGCGATGTAACTAAAGGTTGAGCATTTGCTGCCAGCTCCTTAGCAGCTATTTGTTGCATAGCAGCAGTATTTGACCTGTCAGCAGCAGGTTGCACGATAGAAATGGCATGCGCAGCAGCCAAAGACTGAGTATTGGCAGTATGTTTATCTGAGCCGATAGTTAGTGCAACATCAGCAGAATTTATAGACGGTAAAGACGAACCCGAGTTTGATACGGTTGTCACAGGCACAGTTACACAAACAGCCAGTTAAAGCTAGATTAACATCAATTAATGCGGAAGCATCATTAGCAGTAGATAGTTCAAACATAGAGTTTGTGTCCAGCACAAGATTATGGACAAGTGATTGCAGGCGAGTAACTTCTTCGTTAAGTCGCGCAGCTGATGATTTATTTTTTCCATCAAACATAGCAACACAGTCATTGAAAACCTCCGACAAGATGTGCAAAACCACTGAAGACCATTCTCGGAACACTGCAGAGCTTCCGCAACAGGCCCTTTAATCTTTACACATTTATCATGAAAAAATTTGAAACAACCCGAACAAACAATGAAGCCGCCCACTGTAGTCCATTGTGATCTGCAGATCTCACAGCAAGTCATCGTTCACTTTGAGGTTATGTCCAATAAGTAGACAAAAATTTATTTGCTTTATAATGTTTGTCCAAGTATAAGTGATTCTCAATCACGGAATACATTAAAGAATTCAAACAACTATATCAGAAATTAATAATCGCGGTAAATAATATAAAAATTAATAAACTTAACAAAATTTTCACGGAGCTAATAAAAGAAAGTTGACAGCTGTTACAGGGTTGCCAGACTATGGTTTAGAAGTTATAGGGGATCATAGTTGAAAAATGGGAGAAAAAACTTTCTATATCTTTGCTATATATAAACAAAACTAAACAAAATGGGTATTAAAATAAAGGCTATTATATTACCTATTCAATAAGCTATTAACCAAAATTCTATTAATTACTTTCTAAGATATAACTGTTTTTATGTACCAACTATTTTTCATCAAAATTTTAGATGCATTTCAGATTCAATTAAAAACGACAAAAATTAATTCCGTGAATTCGATTGTAAAAACGACAAAAATTAATTCCACGAATTTGAATGTAAAAATTTAAAGACAATTTTTCACCTGCGGTGCTTTTTTAACCATCGTTTATATTACTACAAATTTACTATGTAAATATTTAAACAAATCGCTGCGATATTTAATAACAATTTTTTATTCATCCACCGTTTATTTAGCAGTTCCAAAATATTTCAAAAATTCTCAAAAAAAATACTAATATTTTATGGCTTTTAACTGTATATGTTGAAATTAATTCCCAAAAACAAAAGAAATAAACTCAACGTTTCGTTGCGACTTTTTAGTGTTTATTTTGCTGAAATTTTACATAAACGCTAAATTTAAATTTATAAATTTACTAGCTTTAAATACAAGTTTAAAAAAGGCCAGACTTTCATTTCTACGCTGTTCTACGCTGTCGTTAACTTAAATTGAGAATGAAAATAATAAAGAAAATGCAATTACAATAGGTCTGTTTCCGTACTCACAGTGTGTGACTTGTGAGTCGCTATTTTCTGTTTCCGTACTTTTTGTGTAAGAAATGGGAGAAGAAGAACAAGCATAAAATCGCTCTCTCGATCATAGAATGTGCACAGAGCGTGCTAGAACTCAAGACTTCGAGTAAATTAAGAGCAAGCATCAAAAGAAGAAGCATCAAGATGAACAAGCAAATGTAAAATGTTTGATTTTCACAAATATTCACGAATTCTGCTGCTAAAAATAAATTAACAAATTGCAGTTTCTTTCCACCTTACATTTTTAACTATAAATAAATTATTTAAAGTAATTTTATAACTTAAAACATAGCTTGCAAGATTATATAGCTTAAAAAATTTACTTCACAAACAGAATTACGACAATTTCAATTGGCGCTATTTGCGTTTGACTCGTCTGCTGTCAGAATCAGCTGTTTTGTGCTCGAAACTTGCTAGAAGCTGTTTCCGTACTTTTGCGAATATTCTCAAATTTCATTTTTACTCTCAGTTCGAGCTTACCAGAAGTTACACAAATCTTACACAGTGTAGAGTACGGAAACCATAGAAGTAAAATATAAGGAAGCGGTGTAGTTGAAGTGAAATGAAGTATTTTACAAACACAGTGAAGTTGACACAAATACAAAAATATTGAAACAAATATACAAAATATTCAAATTCATATTTTTTTTTGCATTCAATTATGTAGTAAAGGCGTAAATTAATTTTTATTTTTTAGATTTATGCTTACTATTAAATTTTTATATAGCACTGTTATAAAGGGTGTCCCAACAAGAACGCAATTTATAAATTTGGCGCCATTCGAAGTGTCATTGTTTGACATTTGAACAATTGTTATTGTTTGCTAGTGGAAGGTACGAGGTTAGTAAAAATGGAGCGCTACACGAATGAACAACGCATTCTCATTGTGAAATTGTTTTACCAAAATGGTGAAAGTTTTGCGGCTACAGTTCGCAAATTGCGATCAATTTGGGATCACAATAATGCTCCAAAAGAGTCAACTGTAAAGAGATTAAAGGATAAATTTGCCGAAACTGGGTCTGTAAGTGATGTAAAGACAACAACGCGCCTTCGACCAGGTCGATCTACCGAAAATGTTGCAGCTGTACGTGATGATGTCGCTCAAACTCCATTCACCTCAATTCGACACGTGCTCAGCAAAATGGTGTCTCCAAATCCACTATGCAGCGAATTTTGACGAAAGATTTGCATCTTCATGCACACAAAGTTCAATTGACTCAGGAACTGAAGCCAGCTGACCATGGACAGCGAAGGGAGTTCGTTAAATGGGTATTGGAGAGACAACATGAAAATGCTGATTTTGCCGCTAAAATCATCTTCAGTGACGAGGCCCATTTCCATCTTGATGGCTTCGTCAATAGGCAGAATTGTCGCATTTGGGCTGAGGAAAATCCTCGAGTGATTCACGAGAAGCAAATGCATCATCAACGTGTCACTGTGTGGTGTGGTTTTTGGGCTGGAGGAATCATTGGACCTTTTTTTTATGAAAATGAGGCAGGTCAAGCGCAAACAGTCAATGGTGTTCGGTATCGTGAAATGATAACCAGTTTTTTCTTGCCTAGAATTGAAGAAATGAATGTGGAGGGCATGTGGTTCCAACAAGACGGCGCCACATGTCATACAGCCAGAAAACAATTCAATTGCTGCATCAGTCATTTCCCGGTCGTGTTATTTCGCGTTTTGGAGATCAGAATTGGCCGCCTAGATCGTGCGATTCAACACCATTAGATTTTTTCTTTGGGGTTTTTTGAAGTCGATGGTTTAGGCGAATAAGCCGACGACGACTCAAGCCTTAAAAGAGGAAATTGGACGCTGCATTAATGAAATACCGCAGCATTTATGCAAAACCGTCATTGAAAATTTCATTAAAAGATCGCGTGTATGCCAGCAAAGCCGCGGCGGCCATCTGCACGGTATATTGTTCCATACATAACCTCATTGTCTACTTTACGATATAATCAAGTTTCACGATTTTTTTTTTTAAATATGTGTTTTATTTTAAATTTAAAAATTGCGCTCTTGTTGGGACACCCTATATAATGTGTTGCGTTACCAATTTTTTTACAGAGAAAAGCATTACTAAAATGAAGTAAAAGACATGAACGCAGAATAAGACTGAAACAACAAAAGTTACTTTTAATGATTTTTTAATAATTCATTTAAAAAAAATTAATTTTTATAAACTATTTAACTGATATTAAAATAACACAAAAACTAAACAACTAAAATATATACCAAATTAAACTTTTTTAAAATAAATAGTTTTTTGTAGTTTTTAATTATTTTTTTTTATATAAAAATACCTTGTATTAATTTTATTAATTAGCTTGTAACCTTAGGGCGCTAATCCAATTTAATTTCATGTCAAGTTTTTAAAGAAATTGTAAACAAATAAATAACTATTAAAGCTTATCCCAATATGAAAAAAAAATTAAGGCCCTTGCCACCCTAAATAATGAATGCGATCATGAAGCAGAACTTGTGTTTTGACAGATGCTCTTCCTCAAAAACAATTTTTTTTTTTGCTCGGCAAGGGCTTATGTCAAAAAACGACGCTCTATCTCGCTTCCTCAGCGACGAAAATTCCTTCTACACACGTATAGTGTGTGTGAGTAGAGCACCACTTCCTTATCTTTTATTTCTATGACGGTAACACACCTAATAAGTGAGCGTTGGAAAAGTTATCGAAAAAAGTGCATAAATAAATCGTAGTTGTTTTCGTAGTAAGGGTTGCTGAGTCGGCACAACAGTATACTTAGAGCCTGAACAGAATCAAAAATCGTTGCGGCCGACGATTTGTTGTTGGAAAATACATGCAAAATGTAGAAATAACCGCAGCTCGTTTTCCGCAACGATCAATCGCAGAATTAGAATCTATTCTATTTCAATCGTCGGTAGCAACGATTTTTGATTCTGTTCAGGCTCTCTCTCTGTAAATGTCTTAAAAATTTCTCGAGTGTGGTCCTTTTTTCCTCAATCGTTTATGGAACTATTTAATTTTGTAAATATTCCTCCATCATATATGTTATCTCGGTGCCTCGTTATACCTTAGTTACTTATATTGCAATTATTCCCTTTTTTATATAATTTGGGCTTCCAGCTTAATAGTGTTTTGGCCTTGTACGGAATATTGTTTTTAACACTACAAAACGAAAATCTTTAAGTATAAAAGAAGTTATCTATATCTTAAAAAGTTATGCATAGACTTTAATGTTTGAAACCTCGTTGAATAGGTTCTCATATTACCCATAATATTACGAAAATTGATACCCATACTTTTCTAGGAAAATTTAACAAATCACAGCATTTTTTCCTAAATTTGGACCCTTGTAACTTTTAAACGTCTTGCGACCTCTTATTTTTTCACTATTCGCTTTTTTAGCTCCAAATACACATATTGAAAAAATATTAAAAAGTCTTTTTTAGCTAAACGTAAAATGTTCCGACTAATTTGGCATTATGTATTTCATATACTTGATTGGCTTTAGCAATACTTTTACCTTACATGACTAGGAACATCGGTCACAGATTTGTACTTCCCACTCCAAACTAAGAATCTTTTTTCCAAACTATTAGGTTGATACATTTTAATGCTTTGCTGCAAAATTTTAGAATAAGAGATGCACCTTCGAAAGACATTCCATTGCTTTTGGTATGTAAAAATTGGTAAAATTTTTTTCATCATAATTTTTTTTTGACTATATGCAAGAAACAAAGTTTCAGTTATACAACAGATTAAATACTTACGTTCGTGAAGTTAGCAACGAATTGATTTAGCGACGATTTTTTTGTGCTGGCACAGGGTGTTTCAGGAGTAGAGATAATGATCATTAAGCATTAAGTAAAACTCTGCATTTTATAAAAAAACCGTATTTTAAAAAAGTATCAGAAATTTAAAATACACATATATTTTTAAACATTTTAAAAACATTTTAAAATCTAAGCATACTGCATACTGTGTATATTAGGCTGACCATATGCTTCAGGCTGACCATAAGTTTATGTTTTTTTAAAATGTTTAATTTTTGTCTTTTTCTGTTTATTGTTTTAAATATATTTGTTTTAACTTGTATATACGAGTATATCTCTCATTTCTATTTAAATTGTTTATGTATTATAACAAAAAACTTTATAAAAATTGCACGGGGTGATATATATAATATTGATCATGAATTCTTTAAATAGCGTAAATAGTAGTTCCACTGACAACACATATGCTTTAATTCGCGTGTTATGTAAACAAAAAAAAAAGTTTAAATGTCTGTCACATTAATGCACAAAGTCTTGTAAAGAAAATTTATGAATTTAGATATATTTTTGAAAACTCTGATGTTCACGTTATATGTGTCTTGAAAACATGTTTCGGTCCAGATATGCTGGATGAATTGTTTAAAGTTAACGGTTATAAAATATATTGAGCTGATCGCCTAAGTCATGCCGGGGTGCTGCTATATATGTGAGAAGCGAAATTAAATGTAAATTAAATTGTAAATCCGAAATAGGCAATTCTATTGAATATTTGTTTGTTGATGTTATGTCTGGCACTGAAAAATTACTTTTTGGTTCCGTTTATAGGCCCAATCTTTATATCGACATGTCCTCATTTATGGAATCTGTTAAGAGTTTGTCCTTGTCTTATACAAATATTTTAATAGCTGGTGACTTCAATAGTAACCTTTTGTCTGAAGATAATTTTATTAATGAGGAGATTTTCTTAGGCTTATACTCTGCTAACATGACTGAATCTACACATTTTTCTAGAACTGCAAATACTCTACTTGACCTTTTTTTATTAAAGAACATATCAAAACTTTTATTTTATAATCAACTTTCTTGTGCAATATTTTCTAAACATGACTTAATTTTCTGAATATATGACTTTCAATTGTGCAATAAACCGACTAGTTTTAGCATTAGGGACCTTAAAAATATTAATTATATACAACTAGAATCTGACGCTAATTTAATTTATTGGAATATAATCAACCCTATTATGAATAATTTTTCAAGCGGAATCGAAAAAGGGAGTTTTAATTTTTAAGATAAAGCTTAGGAACATTTTGGAAGTTTTAAATGCAAATTTGTTTATCTACGGTTTATCAACAAATTTGCATCAAAAATTTCCAAAATAATATTAAGCTTTACCTTAAAAATTAAAACTATCTTTTCCGATTCCGCATGAAAAATTATTCATGATAGGGCTGAATATATTATACCTTTTCTATCGACGAGCAAGTTGCGATACTGAACAGTTGTTTAAGTTAATTGTACAATAAATTTGTGCCAATTAAAACTAGGAGAGTTAAACCAAGTGATCGCCCTTGGTTTAACGGCACTATAAAACTACTAATTGAACAACGAAACTCTGCTTACAATCACTGGAAGCGGTTCAAAACTTCTTAACTCCATAATAACTTTAAGCAAAGAAGAAACAAAGTTTCTTGGGCTATTAAAACTGCTAAAACCAAATTTTATGAAAACGAATTCAGCAATGCTGTTGACATTAAGCAGACTTGGAGTGTGATTTGCGACATTAGTGTCAGTAACCAATATATATGAAAATTCCATCCGTGATAATAACTGTGATATTAGCTTTAGTTTTAGTTGTTATTATAACCTTTTATTTTGTGCCATCAATTGGATTAGCAGGGCATCACTGTTTGTTTTATCATCTCTATTTAGTTTCCTTTGTAAGATACACACAAATATGTATACTCTTAATACGTTCAATAAAATATCAAAATCTAATTACTAATTTGCATATATCAACATGGAGTTGTTTTAATTACAAGATACAACAAATTGGCGACGAGGTAAATAAGGGAAGATCAAAATGGATTCTCAGCAATTCAGCCAATTTATGCAAATGATGCAGCAGGCAATTCAAGGCAGAGCAGCGGACATGAGAACAGAACCTCCTGGGGGAAACCAAGCGGTGAACACTGCATTGTTGCCAAATTTCGAGAGTTTCGATTCTAAGAAGGAATCATTTCGTAACTACAAGCAGCGGTTTGAAAATTATTGGGAAATGAAAAATATTATTTCTACTAAAAACTATTGTGCTAAATTACTATTAAATTCAATAGGTGCAAATTATTTCAACGTTATTGCAGCTCTAGCAGCACCAAAAACACCCTGTGAGCTAAAGTACGATGAGCTGATCAAGCTTCTTGAGAAACATTTGTCACCCAAGAAGAATGTGCTCGTAGCTCAACATCAATTTTTATCAAAATATCAAACAAATCAACAGTCAATTGCTGACTTTGTGGCTGCATTACGGACAGACATGGTAGATTGCGAATACGTGGCGCCTTGCGATTGCAATGTGCCAATTGCTGACATGTTCCTTTGTGCGCAGTTTATTAGAGGAATACAGGACAACAGCATAAGGGAGCAGCTTCTTCAGTCAGAAATAGTGAATTTTAGTGAGATTGTGTCAAAGGCGATTGCTCTGGAAGCTGCAAAGAGTGACTCAAAAGAACTAGCTCAAAAAACGTCGACCTCAACACCTACCGTTGACATCAACAAAGTATTTTCTAACCAACTAAGTAAAAATAAACAATTTCAGCAACGTTCCACGAAGAATAAAAAATCTAATTCAAAAATAAATTTTAAGGAGTTGGGTATTGACGGATTATGTCTTCGTTGTGGAAAAAACCATCATTTTGCTAAAGAGTGTAGAACAGATCAATCAAAACTAAAATGTACTGGTTGCAATAAAAAAGGTCACGTTATTAGGGTCTGTATCAATTCTATTGTTAAGAATAAATCGAAATTAAATCAAACCAACTACATCGAGGACACAGCAGTCAATCAAATAAAAGGGTTACGTCATATTGTCAATGTTTATCAGAACAATGAATCTAAAGCTATTCAACGTTTCCAGACACGTGTTAATATTGAAGGGAAACCAGTCGTTTTTTAAGTTGACTCTGGTTCTGGTTACACATTCATACCGAGAGATCAATTTGAAAATCTTAGGCTTAAAGTGCGATTGCTTCCAACGGAGATAGGGTTTCGTTCATATACGCGAGACATATTTGTACCGGATGGAAAAATACAAGTTAACGTCGACTATAATAGTTTTTCAATGAAAGACGAAGCTTATATCGTGCCAGAAAAATACGCAGCATTAATGGGGCGATCGTGGATTCGCAAACTTAAAATAAACTTGAACGATGTTGATGTGCATAATACCGACAATTTAACAGGACACACTGTACAAAGTGTAAGTGAAATAGATGAGATGGTGGATGCGTATCCAGAAATATTTAAGCAAAAGATTGGATGCATACCAGGCTACAAAATAAAATTGCAATTGCGTGAAAAAACACAACCAGTTTTTCATCGAGAGCGCGAAATTCCATACGCATTAGTGGAAAAAGTTGATCAAGAACTTGAAGCTCTTGAAAAGTCTGGTATAATTACAAAGGTTAAATATAGTGACTGGGGATCACCATTGGTGGTTACTCCGAAACTAAATGGAGAAGTACGTTTATGCGTGGACTACAAAATTGGAGTAAATGAGCGAATTACGAGTTCACATTATCCTATTAGGAAAATTGATGAAATATTTAAGTCTACGTAATTCGCGCTATTTTTGTCGTCTGGACTTGTTTAAAGCATACCTTCATGTTCCAGTACATGAAATTTCCAGTATAATTCAGACTATCTCTACACATCGAGGAACATATCGGATGAATCGACTTTCATTTGGTATTAAAACCACATTTAAGACCACATTTTACGAGATGTGCCTAAGACTGAATCGTATTTTAACGACATTATTGTTCATGGTATTACAAAGGAGGAATGCAAAGAAAATCTTTTCAAATGCTTCAATCAATTACAGAAATTTGATTTGCATCTTAAGCGAGGGAAGTGTTAATTTTTTCAAAAACGTATCAATTTTCTGGGACACACCATTGAGAACAATAAAATTGCAAAGTCATCAACTAAAGTTGCCGCAATAATCGACATGGAAACACCAACATCAAATGACGAAGTAAGACGTTTTCTAGGTATGGTCACATACTATTCGAGGTTCATTCCAAATGCGTCAACAATAACAACACCATTACGACAACTTCTGATGAAAAACAAAAAATTCATTTGGACAGAACAGTGTGAATCGGCGTTCGTAAAATTGAAAGAAGAAATAGCGAGCGATCGGGTGTTGATACCTTTTAACCCAGAATTACCACTTCAACTTGCATGTGACGCCAGTCCAACGGGCATTGCCGGGGTGCTCTCACACGTTATCAACGACCACGAGAGACCTATTGCGTTTACGTCTAGTTCTTTAACACATGCAGAACAAAACTACTCACAACTTGACAGAGAGGCGTTAGCAATTGTGTTTGCGGTTGATCATTTTTATCAATATTTATTTTGTCATTCTTTTGATCTGATTACAGACAATCAACCTCTGGTGCGAATTTTTCATCAAAATGCTAAGATTCCACGAATGACATCAGCACGTTTACAACGATACGCAGCTTTCTTATCGGGATTTAATTACAAGGTCGTGTTTAAACGTGGGAACGAAAACGTAAATGCTGACTGCTTATCAAGAGCACCAATCAATTAAAATCATCTTCGCGATAATACCATTAATGAGGAAGTACATCAAATCTGCGTAGAATCTGTACATCGAATAGTAAATCAAAAATTAAACTTTGAAATATTGCAAAAAGAAACTCTAAAAGATGAAACGCTTCTTAAACTTTTACAAGATCTTCGCAATGAAATTAAGGCTGAGAGTGAGTTCACCATCGACAACGATATCGTTTTTAAAGGACAACGAGTTGTCATTCCAGAGTCTCTACAAGCTTCAGTTCTGCAAGAACTTCATCGAACTCACATCGGCATAACAAAAATGAAACAACTTGTCCGCCGATACGTATATTGGAAAGCAATTGACAAAGATATAAAACGGTTAGTTCGGGCGTGTTCAGAATGTGCTCTTATTAGAAACAGTCCACCTAAAGCACCACTACACCCTTGGGAAGAACCAGAAAATAATTGGCAACGGGTTCACATCGATTATGCTGGGCCGTTCCAAGGCTACAATTTTTTGATTTGTGTTGACGCCAAATCAAAATGGTCAGAGATTGAAGTATGTTCAGCGGCACCTACATCAGCATCAACTATTGAACTACTTCTTGATATTTTCTCTAGAAACGGATATCCGGACGTGATAGTATCAGACAATGCAACTATTTTAACAAGCGAAGATTTTCAATCGTTCTGCAAAGAATCGGGTATCGCACAAAAGTTTATTGCACCAGGTCATCCAGCAACAAACGGGTTAGCAGCAAGAAATGTGCAAACGCTTAAGAAAAGACTTCAAGCTATGGTTGGTGAGTCAACACCTATTCGTAAGAAAGTTAGAGAAATACTTTTTCGCTATTGTAGCGTGACAATGCAAATCAATACATACTTCGTTCATACTACATATAAACTCATATTGCACTTATCACCCTAAGTGTAAGTGCAGTATCAAATAGCGCGGAATTTATTCAACTCCAAATTCCACAATAACTTATTAAAGTTATTGACCGCGTCATATTTCGGAATTTTTTGAACTCCAAATTCCACAATAAATTATTAAAGTTAATGACCGGGTCATATTTCGTTTATTCTCATAGTTTCGCGTTTAGTCATTGAACTCAAGTATCAATGTCGAATTGCATCGATACTTGACTTTCTACTTTTGTCACGTACACCCTTCTTCGTAAGTTTCTTTTTAGATTAAGACTAGCATAAGAAGTCAGTCAAGGATACACTCCTTGAAAATGTATTGAAAATGTTTGGTCACTCGCGATCTAACCGAAATAAATAAAATTAAATATTGTGTTTTTTTGGACTTCAATAGCAACCAAGCTATCCTAACATGGCGATCCTGCCAGTCCTGAATCCTTATGATCCGCAGTCAGTAAATTATTAAAAAAATGTCCTGCAATAAAACTACCAAAAGTGTACAGTGAAAAAAAATAACATAATCATCAGAAGTGTAAAGATTATTGGTTCAAACATTATAATGAAAAAGAAAAGACTTTCATTAATAAAGAATTATTAATTCAAAAGTGATATGAAAATAAAGAGTATTTCTTCCACACAAAAACAAATTCGAAACAAATTACACAAAGACTAATATAAAACTGTTTAAGTTAAATTTTTGCAAAAAAAAAAAATAAAAACAAGACCAACTACAAATACCCATATAACAACAACATCAGCAATAAAACAAATTTCCCAACATCAAAATCGAAGCGGGGCAATTTGACGCCAATGAATTTGTAACAACGACGCAAATTAAATCAAACGATCGGTTGATTGCAACTCTAACCGATGAACAGCTGAATGTTATACAACTGCAGCAGCATGAGTACGCAACAACAATGAGCTGCATATCAACAATAGCAGTGGCAGCAATAATAGCAACAATATGCATATGACGACAACAACAACAACTGCTGCAGATGATAGCTTTACAATTCATTTGTACCGCAAATAACACAGCAAAATAATATATTGGTAACTACAACAGGGAAATTCAAGCACCAACTTTAATTTCTTCAAACGTCATCATCATCATTAACATCTGTACCAGAACTACAACAGCATTCAACTTTGACTTAGCAGAAAATATATTAACTACTACATCATGAAGTAAGCAAATTCCATTTTAAGATTATACAAGTTTATTTGAAATTTAAGTGTTACAATTAGAAGAAAGCCAACTGACTAAACACAAATAGTTTAAATTATATAAATTCTTTTTTTTTCCAACAACAAAATAAATTTAAAATTATTATTAAAATAATGTAAAACGAAAGATATTAAAAAAAAACAAAAAAATTTTATTCTTATTATGCAACTACAAACATAAAAGTAATTTTGCAATAAACCTTTCAGGCCCTAACAAACGTACCGTTGATATAGGTCAAGTAAATGAATATAAAATCAACAGTAACAACAAATTAATTTGTGAATGAAAAAAATAAAATATAAAGGAACACTAGGTATCAAAACACCACTGCAAAATGACGTGGTGGAAAAAGGTGTTGAACGGCATATTGATTGCAATTTCGGGTTACGAAATTGGAAAAGAATTAAATACAGAAAAACAAATAGTGAAATATGAGCAAGTAATACATGAAGTAGCAAAAAATGGAAAGGAGAATGAGAATTGGCCAATTAGTGGCAATGTACTTTTTATACTCTTCTTAATATTAATGATAACATTAACATGTGAAAGATATTATATTAAGGCGCATTTTAATAAACCTAGGAACGTTGCGCCACGTATATAAGAAGGTCGAAAAAAAAATTAAAAAAAAATAAAAATAAATAAAATAAAATAAATGCCTCATACGAAATATAAAAGTATTGAATGGATAGACTTGTATGAAGAATTTAAGAAGATAAAACTTGACTTTGATAAAAGTTATAAATGTGTCAATAAAACAAAACTCCCATCAGCACAGACTCAATTAAAGCACATTACAGAACTCATAAATAAACACAATGAAGTAGCTGTAATATTGAAAGATATATTTCATGTTCTATCAGAACAATATAAAGTGTCTGTGTCTGAGTTCTTTACAGCAATTAAAGACAGACTTGAGATACTTTTTGAAAGGCTCGAGTTGGACATTACTTTCCCAAAAGATTTAATGACTTCAATCGAGGCTAATATTAGTGAAAACTCCTTCGTTTCAGACAGTTCCGCAGAAACAGTTAAAGAAATAAAGGATCCAAAAATCATGGCCGATACTGTGGCAAACTTTTTAACATCAGCGGCTAAATTGTTGCCAGATTTTGATGACACATACGTAAATTTGCAAAGATTTATTGATGCAATAAATCTAGTAAATTTAATAAAAAGCACATATGAAGACGTTGCAGTTAACCTGATAAAAAGTAAACTAACAGGCACTGCAAGAAATTTAATAACAACTGAAAACACCATAGCTGAAATAATAGCAAAGTTGAAATCTTCCATAAAAGCAGAAGATGCTCAAGAAGTTATAGCTAAGCTAGTAAATACTAAGCAAAATAACAAGCCAACAAATGAGTATGTCCAAGAAATTGAAACCTTGGCAAAACAACTCGAAATGGCATACATTTCCGATGGTCTGCCAAGTGAAATAGCCAAAAAATATTCAACACAAACGGCCGTTAAATCACTTACCAAAAATGCCAAATCGGACAAAGCTAAATTATTATTACAGGCAGGGACTTTTAATCAGCTTAGCGATGTTGTTACTAAATTTGTTGAACTAAGCAACGAATCAGAAGATGTGTTCCGAGTAAATATGGTACGGTATAAACCAAACTACCGAAATAATCGTAACCAAAATTCAAACAGGGGTAGTAGCAAGTATAATTACCGCTTTAGAGGTGGTCGTTATAATAACAACAATAATCAACAGCAGCGAAGATCCTTTAACCAGAATAATCCACAAAATAACAACGCAATAACAATCAGAATCAAAACAATGATAGAAACGGTAACAGAAACGTGAGAGCAAATCGATGCTGATTCGGAAAACGGTTACAGACCCCAGCAAGCCCAACTGGGGACTTATCAGGAATAAATAACACATGCACATTACTTAACGTAAACCTAAAGTTCTGCAATTATGTGATTGTCGAGAGTTCTAATAATGACTCGTCAAACGCATTTTTGTTAGACACTGGGTCCGATATAAGCATAATAAAACAAAAATTTATTAACAATATAATATTGAATACAGATTTTACTTATAAGCTAACAGGTATTGGGGAAGGCACAATAGCAACTTTGGGATACATTGAAAATACGTTCTTTTTCAAAAATTTTAAACTAAAGCATAACCTACAGGTGGTTGAAGACAATTTTCCTATACCTTGCGATGGTATTATTGGAAACTAGACAACGTCTTCAAGGGTCCTTATCAAGTGATTGAAATGGATAACAGAGGAAATTGCAAAATTACAAACGGTTCAAAAACATCAAATGTACACAAAAATAGATTAAAATTAGGATAATCATGAAAATTTCTATCTACATAATAATTATAAACATTTGAGCTCAAATTTACCAACATTACTGTATTTTTAATAATCTCAAATTTACCAACATTACTGTATTTTCAATAATCTCAAATTTACCAATATTACTGTATTTTTAATAATATCAAATTTACCAACATTACTGTATTTTTAATAATCCCAACTTTACCTACATTAGTTAATTTTACTGTAGTATTAATAAAACAAAAAAAAATTTATATCCTGTATTCAAAAACATTAAATAAGAATTTTATTAAGTAAATATTAATATTTGTACATAACTTATTTATTCAACATTTTTCAAAATATAAATAACATAATTTGTCACTTAAAATTAATATAAAAAAAAAAAATCTTCAAACTAATTTTTTTTTTCCAAAAGAGGGGAGGTGTAGCGTGACAATGCAAATCAATACATACTTCGTTCATACTACATATAAACTCATATTGCACTTATCACCCTAAGTGTAAGTGCAGTATCAAATAGCGCGGAATTTATTCAACTCCAAATTCCACAATAACTTATTAAAGTTATTGACCGCGTCATATTTCGGAATTTATTGAACTCCAAATTCCACAATAAATTATTAAAGTTAATGACCGGGTCATATTTCGTTTATTCTCATAGTTTCGCGTTTAGTCATTGAACTCAAGTATCAATGTCGAATTGCATCGATACTTGACTTTCTACTTTTGTCACGCACACCCTTCTTCGCAAGTTTCTTTTTAGATTAAGACTAGCATAAGAAGTCAGTCAAGGAGTGTAACTGTATTGAAAATGTTTGGTCACTCGCGATCTAACCGAAATAAATAAAATTAAAACTAAAATTAAATATTGTGTTTTTTTGGACTTCAATAGCAACCAAGCTATCTTAACACTATCGAGCAACACCTCTTAACAACGGGAAGACACCAGCAGAACAATATTTACAGCGCCAAATCCGTATTCAGTTCGATGTTCTTAAACCTGTTAAGCTGCTACGGAATTCAAGTCCAGCTCACGCAGCGCGACAATTAACCACGGGAGAAAGAGTGCAAGCACGTTACTACTCGAACAATAAATTACAATGGCGGTTTGGTAAAATTATTAAAAAAATGGGTCAACTACATTACATGGTCAAACTTGATAATGGATACGTTTTTAAAAGACACATCGATCAGTTGTTATCAAATAATGTTCAACCAAAAGATAAGGATTCGTCGGAACTAGAAGAAGATTTGGATTCAAACCCTGAAACAAAAAGTCTCAGGTCATTTTTGCAGGACTTAGTACAAGTGCCGAACTACACTTCAGAATCACAGGATTGCAGTCATCGTGAAGTGGTACAAGTGCCAGAGTTTTCAAATGAGAGACCTAATTTTCCAACTGAGATGTCTAACCAACGATTCCGTACAACAGGCAGACAACGGCGTACGCCAGCTTATCTAAATGATTACGTTGTTACAAATGAATAAACTTTAAATTACTGTGGGAGAATTATTATAACCTTTTATTTTGTGCCATCAATTGGATTAGCAGGGCATCATTGTTTGTTTTATCATCTCTATTTAGTTTCCTTTGTAAGAATACGTTCAATAAAATATCAAAATCTAATTACTAATTTGCATATATCAACCTCGAGTTGTTTTAATTACAAGATACAACAGTTGTGTAGACCAATTCGATGTGTAAAAAAGTTTTTTGGCCATTAAATCAAATACTGTTGGTTTTGATGAAATTCATCCAATATTTATAAAAGCTTTGCTACCAAGACTCTTACCAATATTTACTTTTGTTTTCAATTCAATATTAACAAAATCGATCTACCCGTCTTGCTGGAAAAAAGCTAAAATAATTCCAATTGTGAAAACGGTAAACGAATATAGGCTAATTGCAATTTTACTATTTATTTCTAAAGTTTTCGAAGACTTGATGTGCAAGCAATTAAACAAGCATTTCTGCTATAACGGTCTTTTAACCGACTAACAATCCGGCTACAGGCCGAAACGAAATTGTGTAATGGCACTGATTGATGTAACCGAAGACATAAGAGTGCATTTTGATGCCGGAAAAGTAACCTTTTTCACCCTTCTTGACCACTCGAAAGCTTTCGACACAGTTGACCACGATATATTGCCTTATAAGTTAGTAAATATGTATAATTTTTCGATACCTGCGTCTAATTTAGTTTCGTCATATTTACGAGATCGGTCTCAAGCAGTATTTGTGAATAATGTTACGTCTAATCCCTGCTGGACAGCTGTAACAAGTTTACATACACAACGAAAAACAATTTGGTGTTCACCAATACACCCTTACGCTGTCATTCCATGGGAAACAAGGAAAGTTATATGTGTTTGTATGTCTAACTCTTTTGAGGCCAAAAAATAAACTCAAAAAGAAAAATAAACGTGCAACACAAAGCAGTGCAGTCAAATGAAAGTTTTTAAAAGTAAGTAAATTTATTGAGACTTCAAATCTTTTACAATAGTACATATAGGAGAATTTAACATTGAAGAAAAAGAAACATAGAAAAAGTGAATAAGTATTCTATTACAATAAATAAGAAAACGTACAGAATCTGCAAGTTATTAAAGTAAAGAAGAACAAATGCTTGCTCACGGCATTATTAAAAGTTACTATGATGAATTATCAGAACAATGAACGACTTAAAGCTAGTATAGTGTAAAAGGAAATAATAAAAAATTAAAACAAAATTTAAGATATTTACATATGTTCACTTAATAACTACTTTACATTAAGAGTTAGTCAGCCTCTATAAGTACCAGGGCTTGCTTTAGTGTAAAATTCCGGCAGGAGTGATATGGCTGAACTAATTTCTGGATTCAAATTTAAGCTTTCATTTATAATACCAACCGGTGAAATATAATTTGCGTTAGACCAACTGAAATCTTTTTGCGAGTCAAAAACAAAATTAATCAAGTCATTTTCTATAAAATTAAGTTTTCTGACACTTCTTTCCAGATGTATTAGTAAATATTTAGAAAGCGGAATAATTCGTGCTTGTCTGTAAACATTAAAATTTGAAAATATTTTGGTAGACGACTCAAAATTTCGATCAATACACAATCTTAAAATTTTGCGTTCAAATTTTTTCAAGAAGCTGCACAACACTGGGGAATATTGCAAACCAAATAGGAAATCCAAAGATTATCACTGAACGAGTGATAGTAAGCAGTTTAGTGTTTTTTGGCAAATATTTATTTCTCAAAAGGTTTGAGAAATTACCCATAATTTTTCTTACTTTTTTTAATACTATATTTGCATGTATATTAAATTTTAGACGGTTATGGAAATTAATTCCCAAGTATTTTATTACATTTTTAAATGGTATGTTTGCACCATTAAGTGATAATCTTAATAATTTACCTTGCGGAACCGTTTCTCTGTGGCATTTTCCAGAAGGATTCCTTATGCATATTGCTTCTGATTTGGACGCGTTTATCTTAATTCCCCAATTATAATAATAAATATAAATGTTTTCCAAGTGAGCCCGGACCCGATTTAGAGCTTCTATAGGAGTGTTCCCATGTGCATATGCAAGTGAATCGTCTGCATAAAGGATGCCTGTCGAACCATTGTATAAGTGTGGAAAATCATAAATGAAAATACTATACAAATGGGGAGCTAAGATAGCTCCCTGCGGAACACCACTTTCAATTAGACTGGCAGCCCAGTTTAGCGGTTGGCTGTTTAACAGTTAGCTGTTTAATGTCATCCGTTAAGCAGCATTTGTTGTACTGATTTTAAAATATCTATACTGTTTACTTTTATAGACTAATAAAAACATTGAATCCCTTCCTATAGCGTCCATTATTTATGGGATCATCCTTGTTTATAACTAGAAAGCTATAGTTTTCTTTCCAACACTTTGAACATAAGTCACGAAATGTCTTAAAAGACATATCAGAACCAACATGATTGCTATAAATATGTTTAATATTCATCTCATCCTGTTTAAATATTATAATCATATTAGCATTATCGCGAATTAGGTGTTTTGGTGTACGTGTATAAGTTTGACATAAGTAAAAGCTGTCAACATCCTTGTGGCGTACCATGCAGAAGTATGAGCGTATGTGATTTTGTTTCTCACATGCTACATCATCAAATATAAATATTGAGTTGGGCTGCACTTCGTCTGGAGATATGACGTCATCATTATTGGAAAATGATGAAAAATGTATCCCCTTAATAGGTTTAATTAGACGCTCCAAGTATTGATATTTCGGTTGCTGTGCCGACTTTGAGTATAAGTAAATACTTTGAAATTTCAGTCCATTGGGACTTTCAATAAGGCTAATCATCACATTTGTTTTCCCACAATTTGAAGGTCCCACAATAAGACCGCGAATAGAGTTCGGTAGTAATGAGCTGTGCCGTGTTCTATTTGACGAATTTAACTTTGAATCAATATTCTTTACGTTAATTGACTTATGTTGTTTTAAGAATCGCATATTGTAAACTACTAATTGTTTTCGTATATAATCGGGTCCTTTTATTAATTTTAATTCGCTTTCCATTCAGCCTTTACTTGGAAAGAATAAATACTAATGACAATTATTTATAAAAAGACAATCAGTCTTAGTCCATATCAACTCGTTTTGTTTTATTTATATCAGCATAGTTGCGTATGGTCATGGCTATGATATCGCTTTCAATCGCTAGCTTAATTTAATTTGCTGCTTTCATGCTTTGTTTTTATATAAGTCAACCAACTCATATTAAATTTATTAAAATGCTTAACAACTACACTCAATATAATCTTCAAGTAATAGCTTTACATGATTTATGTTGTGGGGGTCTGGGCTTATCACCTTTAACATGCAATTTGTAACGACTTAAATTCATAAACATGTTAAACAAGCATGGGAAAAAAATAAAAAAATATTTTACTTCTGTACTGTTTCCTTATCTTCAGCTTGCGGTTTTGGGTCTGAGCTTATCACCTTAAACTTGAAAAGTTGATTTATAACAACAACAACACCGAAGTTTATGTAGCGACTTAAATCTATAAACATTCTGCTTGCTATGAAGCTTCGGCTTATCATCTTAAACTTAAAATTTTTATTTATAACAACAACAACAACACCAACCGTCATACTTCAGCCAGCTTGAACAATCATACCCCCTTCTAGCTATCCCTCCATCCGTCCATCCATCTGACTATCTGTCCGGCTGTTTGCCCATACGTCTTCTAGGCTTGCTTATCTCCCATTTATAACAACAACAACACGCTGCCAGTGTTGCCACCTCTGACCTAGCGGCCGGTCAAGTCGTTGAAGCGGAATCGTGTAGAGCGCGGAAAAAAGGTGTTTCGAGGAAAACATTTATAACTGTTCTTCGGCCAACGTACTCTCTCGTAAAATAAATTAGATAAGGAAATATCCTATTGACTATATATTTTCAAGATGAAAATTAGGCAAAAAACAAAAACAAAAAAGAAGCAAGAAAAATTTAAGGGACAAAGCGGAATAAAAGTGGACCAGCCAGAAAAATGTCCTTTCATCAAACACAAATAGAGAACTTGATGACAGATCTGAATAATGTTTACTATTCAAGTGCAAATAGTTAATTTGTATAAGCTTATGCAGTTCTAATTAAAACTTATGCAATGAATAAAGAAAAAATAAAATACTTAAAATCCATTTTGTTTCATTGTAAGTCATCATAACCCATCATCAACATCAGATACTTACCCATACTAGAGATTATTATAAACTTCCAACAGCAGAGTAAAGTTTAAAAAAATAAAATAAATATATTTTGTACAACGTTATAAAAATTTTATTTTTGTTCTTCTGAATCATATATCTATCTTTAACAATTTAAAATCTTAAAAATAAACATTTATTCTTAAGTAATATTATTCTACTCCATAATACTGAAATGACCCCACGGTAATGTCTCATTACTATTTGCTACCAAAAATCGCTTATTATCATGAGGGCTTAATGCTATTTTTGTTTGTATGATCGAGCTTACTTCATGTTTCCGCGACTGAATCAAATTTTGCTGAACTGTCTTTTCAATGTTGTTTTCAAGGCAATCAACATAGTCACTAAACGTTATTTTAGTCTTGACTATGTTTCTTTTTACACCTTTCGATTTTTTTGTTGAATCTTCACCCTCTACACGTATCGCATACATTTTTGAAGGAGCCCCACAAATTCAGTCATGATACTACCATTATTCTCATCTTTCATGAGACCCAAAACTTTTTTATTGACTTGAGGAATATCCCACATGTTATCAATAGTATAGTCGCTTGTGTCAAAGTGTATAAAGCAATCGCGTTTGATGACCTCATACAAGTCTTTACAAGTCACCTCATAAATTAGTGAATCGGTATCAGTATAGCAAATGCTACAATCGGAACCAAATTGAGGAGCCATATAACCATAATGAAAATCATAAATGGTTGTTTAGCTAAATCAAGGATGCACATACCAACATAAATGGGCTTATTGAAGTATATTTCAGTTTTATTGAGTTCAATTGCCACCAAATTTTCGCAAAATATTGTTGAAGCCTTAAACTCAGGCTTAGAAATAAGGGCTTCGGTACCATATCGACCTAACCAACTCGTCACCAATTTAACGACACTATGTTTACGTATGTTTTCCATAGTTTTCCCAAACACAGCATTATTCATGAGTTTGAAAAGATTCTTCTCAAACTCATTTATAGCTGCTGTTCGAAGAATCGTGTTTAGATCGATATATGACTTCAACCTGCATGTCTAAATTTCAAAATTTTGTGAATTTTAGATAGCCTTAATCCATATTTCAAAGCCTGCTTTAGATTTCTGTAGTGGTTAATATATCTCACGCTACCGCCCAGAGTTGCCAACAGTTTTTTCTGCTTTGATCCTGGAGGTGTAATATGATCAGGGCAAAAGGGGAGATCTTTATGGTAATCGTGGAGATTAATTGGATGCTCTAAATCTACCTCGAGAATATATCCTACATCTGAATCGCCAGCTATGGCTTCAACATTAAAATTTTGAGAATCTGACAGCCAATGAAACTCACTGTGAGGGAGAAATTGAGACATGGCCCAACCATACTGATTATTAATGTCATAATACATTAAGAATTTGGATGGTTGAGCCTCATCGAAATCAGTCATGTACTTATTGTTGGCTTTCGAATAACGCTTAGTACACTGGCTAAGACCCCCACGAATACGTCGCTCTACAAACATGAGCATATCAATATCTGTCAATAGCTCAAGGGTTATATCAGTATGCTTAAGCATTGCATCCCATGTATAGCCAGGTAGAGTGAAATAATGTGCGGGATCTAGGCCATAAGTTTTATGACAACTTGTGCGAAATTGTTCAAAAACATCTGATAATAGTAAAACGTCTGTTTTCAAATAAATATCTGAATATTCCCCCAAATTATTAATACTTAATTCAGCCCAGACTTTTTGTGCATGAGCATAATCCTCTGCGCTGATGTTTGTATCATTGAGTTGATTGTAGAAATGTGTAATATCGGGTAATGATGTTTCTGAAAATTTAACTACATCATCGCAGTAGTCATACGGAAAGAAACCCTTACTTGTCAGCAAATTTAATTGTTCATCATTTAAATTGTTAAACTCCGATTTTAGAATATTGAAATTTGGTAGATGTGAGGCTAAAGTATCTAAGCTACTCGCCATGAATCTGAATGAGTCAATAAACCGATATTTTATTACATATTCGTCCAGTCGTTTTGTAAATGAAATGTAACGTTCCCTGTTTATTGGTAGAAGGTCAATACGTCCCTTTAAATCTGTAGCTAAATTGTTAAAAATGAAATGCGAGTCATAACCGGTGAGATTATGAAAAATTATGGGTATTGTGTGCGAGTCTTTGAAGTTTATGTTGCACCCCTTATGCGCTGGGCCTCGATAAACACCGGTAAGATGACAATGATCGCGTACCTTGACATTATCACCGGTGAAGGCTTTCTCACATATGTGACATGTGTTGGCGATCGTGAAACTTTGAACTTGCTCAACAGTCATGTCATCCATGGGTAGAGAGTTTCAACATCAAAGAAAGACAGTTTCAACATCTTCGGCAAAATTATTTAGTTCCGAAACGAACCATGCAATACAATCCGCCCCACGATAGCTTTTATAAAACGATAACGTGGGGTCATACGCACACTTAACATAAAAACCCACACTATATGGTATATGCTTCTGGTATGCATTTCCAACACTGGACTTTGCCAAAATGCATTCCAAATCGGCATATACCACAAATGGGGTCATAATCTTATTTTAAAAATTTTTAAAGCAAACCTCCTTCTCAGCTTCTGTCGGCATCCTTATTTTACAGTTGTTTAGTCTGCTGCAGTCCTCGGTGTGCTGCTCCAACTTGAGTGCTGAGTGGAAGTAGTGCAAACATCTATCACAAAAATATTTGGCTTCACGATGTGCTGATACTTGCATGGATAAAAGCCGTGAAAGGCTTTTTATCCACACATAATGGTATGTGTCACATCATCATTGCTGCTACCATTGCTGCTACCATCTCCATTATCAGCGATATTGTTGTTATCATCACCATCATCAGCTTCATTCTGTATCTGCTCTGCACCATCAGGAGATTTATGTGACATACCATTTTATTTTTTGTCAAATATGACGGTAGCACTGTAAATTTGTTTCTGTTTTTATGCAGAATGTATACATTAATTGAGATGTTGTTTTGCATCTCAAATCTCGGGATCTGTCTCATCGTCATTGGAAATACTATATTTGACAAATTTAGTAAATCACGATAATTCGGATACATTGACATGCGTTCCGTATGCATATTCGCTGGATGCAGAGCAGATATGATTGCCCAAGCAAAACATGCGTTGTCATAATTTTTCACATTAACGCATGCTTTCTTCCTATGAATCTGTGGTGGTAGCGGGATATATGACGATCCTAGCTGTGGCGTGTATTTGTTGATGTTCACTGCCAAGTTAACGACTGCAGCCAACGCCCATCCACTATCACGTTCTTGGAGTTCTTCCAGCTTTTTCAAAATTGTATTTTGAACATGCTCAAAAAACCAAGCTCTAATATCCGTTTCCCGGTAAATTGTAACATTTTTCGTGTTCATGAATTTCAAGTCACTAATTTCCTCATTAGCTCTAGTAACTCGAAATTCGCCACAAAATATTGTATTTACCTTAAAAGACGTAAATTTCACTAAGGATTTTTTAACGGTGCGCTGGAAGAGATCTAGACAATCTGCCAAGAAATTCTGGGGATCTTTATGCGTTAAATTAATTATGACGCCGGTACGTACTCTGAAAATTAAAATATGGGTTAAATTAATATATTATATTAAATCGAAATATGTAATATGGTAATAAAATTATTTAAAAATTAAGCTTACCGTCCACCAAATGTTGACTCGATTTCTTCCCACCGAATTCGAATGGAAGCCCAATTCGATCTGTTACCCGTTCGGGAAAGACCTGCACCAGTAAAAGCGTTGAGCTTCTTCAACTGCGTGCGATAGCCTTGAATCAGTCCTATGGCACATGTAGCACTCTGCTTTGTTCCAACAGTTGTTGCCCATCGTAAAATACCCCGAAGGGTAATAAGGAGCGATGAGCACTCTTTTATACTCGGCATAACTAGCTCACGATTCTTTTGAGCATTTTCATATAATGCTTTTGCATTTTTTAAAACTTTGTTGACGCGTGCACTCATTTTAAAATTCAATAAATACAAATAAATAAATCTTCACGAAATATGTTTAAATACTTTATGATGCTGATCAAATATTGAATGAGCTAAAAACTCTCAAATAATAAATTATTCTTAAATCCTTATCTTCTTTGCTGCTTTCATACTCTATTTTACATTACTCAACCGACTCATATTAAATTTATTAAAATGCTTAACAACCATACTGCCCCCTTATCTAAAACATTCGGTTTTGGATCCGTTTAATACGCTTACTATGAAGCTTGAGGTTATCATCTTTAACATTAAATTTGTGGTGCCTACCTATTGATATACGAATCGATTTTGATACCGAAGCAAACAAACCGATTCCAGATAAAACATTGGCCTATTGTCTAGTAATCCATGATCGTTTAATTGAATACTCACCTCTAACCAACGAAATCAGAAGAATTATTTAAATGTGGGTGAATTATAGAAAGGTCATCATCTGATCTTTATTGTTGAAGGTATTTTGAATAAAGCCATCAGCAAAATAATATGAATAGATTGAGAGGGTATCGTAAATTAATTTATTGCTACTACTGTGGTAGCAACTCTCACTTAGAGGAGAAGTGTAAGAAGAAGAAGGATGACCAAAAGTTAGCAAAATGGGCAAAGGAGCAAAAAGACGCTAAAAATAAGATTGGTAAAGGAGTAAAAAGATGCAGAAACAGAAGAAGAAAATAGAGCAAAATTATACTCGAAGCTGAATGGTTAAATCAATTACTTTATATGCATGTAATTATTGCTTTTATACATGTAATTATCAAACTTTAAATATAACAAATCAATAAAAGAACAATAATGATTCATATATAAATCAACTCGTTTTGTTTTATTTATATGAGCATAGTTGCGTATGGTCATGGCTATGATATCACTTTCAATCGTTAGCTTAATTTATTTTGCTGCTTTCATGCTTTGTTTTATATAAGTCAACCAACTCATATTAAATTTATTAAACTGCATAACAACTACACTCTTTACTTCTGTGCTGTTTCCTTATCTTCAGCTTGCGGTTTTGGGTCTGGGCTTATCACCTAAAACTTGAAATGCTGATTTATAACAACAACAATAACACTGAAGTTTATGTAGCGACTTAAATCTATAAACATTCTGCTTGCTATGAAGCTTGGGCTTATCACCTTAAACTTAAAATTTGATTTATACCAACAACAACAACATCACTCATCATACTTCAGTCAGCTTGACCAATCATACCCCCCATCCAGCTAGCTATCCGTCCGTCCGTCCATCCATCTGACTATCTGTCCGACTGTCTGCCCATTCGTCTTCTATGCTTGCTTATCTCCCACTTCAGCTAGTTTGACCAATCATACCCCCTAGCTATCCCTCCATCCGTCTAACTTGCATGCGTATCTCCAATTTCAATTGCTTCTAGAACATTCTAGAAGCTTCTAAAACATATGTCATAGCCCATCTGGCTATCAATCCGTCCGTCCGTCCATCTTGCGTGCTTATCTCCAATTTCAATTACTTCTAGAACATTCTAGAAGCTTCTAAAACATATGTCATAGCCCATCTGGCTATCAATCTGTCCGTCCGTCCGTCCATTGCGTGCTTATCTCCAATTTATAGCAACAGCACGCTTCAACCGTTCTACTTCAGCTAGCTTGACCGATCATACCCCCTAGCTATCCCTCCATCCGTACATCTTGTATGCTTATCTCCAATTTGCAACAACAACAACATGCTTCAGCCACCCTACTATCGGCCAACTTGACCGATCGTACGACGCCGACTGCGCTGCACCTCACAATTTTGTGAATTTTGAGGCCCATAAGAAAATACACGCGTTTTTGGTTTAGAATCCCCATAGCTTATCTACTAATATAGTTCTCTTAGCAAAAACATACTTAATTCGTACTTTACTTTATGGTTGTGAATTATTCGCTAATTGTGACTCGTTAAGCAGACATAAACTTAATGTTATAACAACATTGCACGTTATATTTTCGGAATTAGGCAATCTGATCACATTTCCATGTTTTCTAGACAAGTTTTCAATATGACTTTTGACAATATATAAAAATTCAAAACTCTTGTGTTTTTACAAAAACTAATTGTTTAGAAATAACCTAAAAATTTACATGACCAACTGCGATTTTCCAGATCTAATAGATCTACTCAATTAATACAATTAAGGCATACTCATCTCATTTCAGAGCGACAATTATATATTAATTCTATTCGTCTGTGGAACTCTCTACTTACTAATATTAAAGCTCTTAATAATACTGTGCAATTCGTGCAATTCGTTTTGTTCTGACTTATAGATTCTTAAAAACTTGTTAAATAATCAAAATCTTATTCGGCTTGCCGAACATGACATGACTATAAACACTTTAAATATTATAAAAATATTATTAAAAATTATGCCATTCTCAGCTTTTAATTTTTTTTATACATATACTAGTTTTATGTTAATTTTTGTAAATTAATTAATTAATACTATATTATCTCGGCTGATCTTAAACCAAAATATCACTAATACTAATTAAAATTATTATATCTTTTGTATTAGGAAACGAAAATGAATAAATAAATAAACTAAACTTAACTAAACTAGAAAAAGCTAGAAGCTAGAATATAGAACCGAAATGCTGAAAAAATAAGCTAGATCTAGCTTGCAAAAATGCTTACTTGGCAACACTGAGTAAAAGCTATAATTTATTCCCGCTGGTAAGACTTTGTCGGTGTTTCAAATGAAACAAGTGTGCTTTAATAAAACGACTTGCACTTTTTAAACGTCAAAACATAGCTGTTTACTGTAATTTTAAGGATTATTTTTGGTTATTTTGTAAAAACCTCTATGACTGTATTGCCATGAACAAAATTTTCATATCGTAACTTTTGCACTCGAGCTCGTCGGATTCTCGTCGGGTTTGTGAAATTCTGAAAAACAGCAACATCGTTGATTTTGCTTTGAGTAAATTAACGAAAAATATGGGTTTTTTTGTACAGCAAAATCTACCCAAATATGAGATGTTAGTAAAAAAGATTTCATATGAAAAAATATTTTTAAAATATTAAAAAATATTTTAAAATATTAAAATATTTTTTAAGTTAAGACAGTTAAGACAGTTTTTAAGTTAAAACAGCTATGTTTTAAAATATTAAAATATTTTTTAAGTCATATGTACATTGATTTAAAAAAGAAATGTACTGTTGTTTCTCTTCTCTCTTGTGGACCAGTGTTGCCGTGTCAATAATAATAAATGTAGAAAAAAAATAAAAAAATGTACTCAATGCACCCACCGCACTACCAGATTCTAGCTAGCACTACCAGATTCTATTTTTTCACAAATCACTTTAGAAGAATTTTATGCATTCATTTATTTTCAGAGCTAAAAAATAAAAACATATTTTAACAATATTACAAATTAAGTGAAAATTATATGTACGTCACATATATAAAAAGTATACAGTTTCGATAGTATCGTAAGTATAGACGTAAAGTTTTCTTTTATATATTAATAAAGAAAAATTATGGTTTTTTTATTTATAACTTTCAAAACTATTTTAAAGCATTTCATCTTCTAAATGAAAATAATTTAAAAACAAATTTGTTTTGATAATAATTTTTGTTTGATATTTTTAGTGATGAATTTGTTGTTCTTGTTCATGTTTATGTTGATTAAATTTTAATACAATTCAAAGTTATGTTTAATAAATGGAAATATATATTTGGGAAAAATATGAATTATTTATTTTTCCAGTATTAAAGAGCATATACTATATATATATATATATATATATATATATCAAGAATATATATATATATATATATATATAATAAAAGTAAATTTAAATTTTAGCTAAATACACGCATCTGCATTCTCTATTGAATTTATCTTGCTGAAAATAAACAAAACTATTGACAAACGACAAACACGAAAGCAACTGATGTGTATTTATATATGTTCATTTTAAATAAATACATATTAATAACAACAAAAGCAGCACAACAACAAACGACACGATTGCGAAGCAAACCAATAACCACAACACAACCACAACAACAACAACCATAAAAACAGCATAAGCAGCTTGTGTATAACTTTTCTCAGACGAATATATGAATTTCTTTTTCTAAAATGTTGCTTTATGTGTCTTTATTAAAGAATTGACAAATGCCAAAGTTGGATATTGGTTTCATTCGTACTCGAACTGATGTTTATACATACATTTTTTTGTACGATGAATATTAAAGGCTGGCTATACCCCAAAGTGTCAACTATAATCCTTAAATGTGCTTGAAAAAATTTGTGAAAATGACCCCCACACAAACCGCGCTGTAAGACGTAATTCTACGTCAAAATATAAATGTATATAATTTCTTCGAAAAAACAATCAGACTTTGCATTGAGGCTTAAAAAATAGATAGTAGTAGGAAGAGTTGCACAGTGGTGTGAACGCGGAATTAAATAGTTTTTTGTGATAAAAATTTTGTTGGTTTTGAAAATTTTGTTACAATCTTTAAACCTTTAAGGTAATATCAAACATAAAAAATAATTGGCTACTAAACCTACTTAAAAGAAACAAAATGGTAAATAAATGTGTATATTATTTTTAACAGAGTTGTTTTAATATAGCTTCAATAAAAAAATTGAATTCCATATGTATTGAAAATGTATTTTGCTTACAATCTTAAAGTTAATATTAACAATTTAAAATTATTGGCTGCGGACCAAAGTAACGTTTAAAGTAACGAACAAAAGAGTAAATAAATGGGTACATTATTTTTGAAAGAGCTGTTTTAATATAGCTTCAATAAAAATATGTAGCGTTCATAGTTTTTCTGTTACATGAAAAATAGGTTCGGTTTGGGTGGGTTTGTCTGTTTTCTAATATAGCTAATTTCAACTCATACGCAAAATTATATTGGCAAATGACGAATTCTTCTGTTTTAATCTTACATGAATATGAGATGGAAGCACTGTGCGGTGTAGTTCCATGAAAGTTCAGCATTATTCTTATTTGTGTTAGATTACACTAATACAGAAAATTCACAAGAAGCCGCACTCGGATCTTGCGGTGCAGGAAGGGCCGAGCTGCTACAATATTTATTAACTCTTTCAGTGGATTGTTAAGAGGGTTTAAAAAACAAAGATCTGAAGGGTTGAAAAAATAGGAGATGGGAGTGGTTTTCACTTGATCCGGCTCATTTTCGAATTTGATCTTTATTTTAATGAAGATAAAAATAATATATCTTTTTTATATAAACATTAAATTTCACTCCTATAGCTCTTTAAATACGGCCGTTATCGTGTCGACAGACAGACAAACAGTCAGACATGGCTAAATCGACTCAGCTCATATTGCTGATCAAGAATATATTGTCACCTACCTGTATGTCAAAACAATGTGAAAAAATTCAATTTTGTGTTTGCTGCTGTTTTTGATGCAATTTTATATAAGGAACATTGTATCAAAATATGGAATAAGAATTTGGACTAGGTCTGCCGCAATACTACAATTCTCAATCAATACATGTGTTTATTATTATTTTTTTGTCAAATATTTAAACCAGTTCAAAAAAATTTCTACCTGAATATGAAAAATAACTGTAAATACACCTTATTAGCTTTATACTTATGCACGCCATGATAAAGTTTTTTAAATTCAAATTTGTTTCATTTAATATTTTCTTATTTTCATGTGTGAACCTCAATTCTCCGTGTTTTAACCTGTGCATATTTTCTTTAAAATGGATTCAGAAGGTTAATAATAATAGTATATTTTTATCAGACTTTTATTGGCTTTAATTCCTTTTTCCACATATGTTTTTGTTAAATTAAATAATAAACTTTTATGCAATATAATTGTTATTGTTTTTAATATTTGTAGTTATATATAAAATGCTTTAGGAGTGAGGTAGGCACACCAAATTTAAATCAAAAATCGAGGGACCTAACGCTCTCATATCTGCAAACCAAAGTATCAAAAAGTAACAAACAGGTACCGAAAATAACTCTTATTTTACAATTTTCAGATGAAAAAGGCATAACGAGGCCGGAGGACTTTTTTAAATATACCATTATTATCGTAATGGCAGCAGCTTCGCGAATATTAAATGCCTTTTAAATTTTTGGCTGTTACTATAAAAATTAATATTAACTGTTATTTTTTGCCTTTAATTTTTTCGGGCAAAAATAACTGTTACTTTTGACTTTTTTTAAGGTCAAAAATAACAGTTATTTTGTGCCTTTTATTTTTTCGGTCAAAAATATCAGGCAATTTGTATTTTTTCAAAGGCCGAATAAAAAATTAAAAACTAAAAAGTTTTATTGCTCAAAATGTGCGCGCTGATGAGACGATAAAAATTGCATAAAACTTTTTTGCCGTTCAAGTGGCCTTTAAAAAAGTTCAAATTGCCTGATATTTTTGATCGAAAAAATAAAAGGCACAAAATAACTGTTATTTTTTACCAAAAAAATAAAAGTCAAAAGTAACAGTTGTTTTTGCCCGAAAAAATAAAAGGCATTAAATAACTAGTATTTTTGTCGGAAAAAAGAAAAGTTAAATGATAACTGTTAATATCTGAATTTTTTAATAAAAACCATAACCGGTACGGTCCCTGGTAACAAATCCTACACATTCATTCACTGCTCAATTCTTTGAAACATAAAAGTTTTTAAATTGGAATTTATTACATGCCAAAACAATAAATGTATTCTAAAATCCTTTAGGAGTAAGGTGGGCCAACCAAATTTAAATCATAAATCGGGGGACCTAAGGCCCACACATCTGCAAGCCAAAGTATCAATAAATAACAGGGATCTTACTCTGTAATGCGATTCGAAAACCAAACCACACAATGAAAAAACATGAATTAAGATTTCTAAATGGCAGTTATTTCTACCTCTGCTTTAAAATGGTGTTTTTGTTTGCATTGATTTCAAACTATTCAAAAATTGGTCAAAAAACCATGTAAATACATTGTGATTTTGTTTTCGAATCGCATTATAGAGTAAGGCCCCAGATCTTCAACAATAAATACAACGTTACTCGATTCATATTTATCAAACAGAGTACAAAGAGTAAAAATTGATACATATTATAGTAATTTTGCAAATATCTCCATTGGAGTTCTTCAAGGTTCAGTCTTGGGCCCTGTCTTGTTTTTAATTTTCATTAATTCTCTTTTTTCTCAAAAATTTTCTTGTAAGACCATAGCATTTGCGGATGATTTTGCATGTTCTTTTTCTTGCAAGCTGTATTCAGAATTCAAAAATTCCATTTTTGAAGCTGTAACTGAAATAAACCATGATTTGGAAGTCTTGAGGCACTGGTTTAAAACACATAAACTTGTTCTAAGCGACAAAACTAAAATTATGTTTTTTAGTGTGGATGGAAAAGAAACCGCACTTTCTGCATTTACTTTTCATTCTGCAAATTGCAACAAATATTTCTTTTGCAATGAAATCTGTGATTCGTCTCATTTAACGCGGACACATGACTCCTTAGGTAACTGTTCCATATGTTGTTTTACGATTGATTGTGTAAGATCGTTTAAATATCTTGGTGTCATATTGGATTCGAAATTGAATTGGCTCGATCATACAAATGCTCTAAAAAAATACTTAGCTGCAGCTGTCAGTCAACTATATCACTTGAAGTCTTATTGTTCTACGGATTTACTCAAATGTTTATACTTTGGGATATTTCATTCTAAGTTAGAATATGGATTAACCTGCTGGGGTGGTACGCACATGAATAAAATTAAACCTTTGCTAACTGTCCAGAAGCACGTTATAAGACTTAGATGTAATAAAAGTATTCGTGAAAATAGTTTTCCTTTGTTTAAAAATTTAAAAATCCTTCCTATTAAACACCTTTATTATTTTAAAGTACTGAAATTGTTTTTTGCGAGATCTGGTTATCTTGTAAATAGAAACTACATGAGTTATAACTTGAGAATTAATAATCTAAACTTGGCAATAGTTCCACCGCATAACTTGCAACATTTTTTTAGCTTTTTCAGCTCGGTTGGTCCAAGGCTGTTCAATTGTCTTCCTGATCATGTTAGATGTCTTCGTAATAAATTTGGTTTTTTTAGAGAAGTGAAATCGTGGCTCTTAAATTTATCTTATATAAATGTTAATACGCTTATTGATGCAATAAATTAACTATTTATAACAGTCCTCCTTCTTTATTTGTTTTAAAATTTTAAGTTAACTATAACCCTTTCCGACCGTATACGCACAATTGTGCGGGTAAGTTTAAGGCCCTATAATTTCTTTAATATATGACGTCATGCGATCAGACCGCAAAAAAACAACTGTATATGCTCTGTCTTTGTTGATCATTGTGAAGAACCGTTATAAGTTTTTGGTTTTTCTCATTAATTTCGTAGTTTCAGCTGTGTACTTTGCGCAATTGTAAAAATGAGTCGAAAGGGTAAGTTTGCATATAAATTAAAATTATTTAAATTGTGGAATCTTTTATCAAACAAGTGTTTTCAATAAGAAAACATATTAAATATTGTATGCAAAGTGTAACTTCGTGATTATTTTGCAATTTTTGATATTTTTACGTTGTAAAGGGGGTTTTGTTCAGAGGCTGAGGTATGCTCAGCGGTTCCAGGGTCAAACAAAAGACCCTCAAACTTTTGTCCAAAATAAATAAGTAGACTTGGTGATTTCCGTACTCAGACGATATTTTCTGTTTTATTGTTAAATCAAGTCTTTCTTACAATACACAATATTTTAGGAATATGATTAATATATAGCTATGGGTGAGTCTGCCGACGCTGGTTCGATGATATTCGGTGATGTTCGGTAATGTTCGGTGTTTGCTGAAGTTCGGTGCTGTTCGGTGATATTCGGTGTTCGCTGAGGTTCGGTGATGTTCGGTGATGTTCGGTGTGACTGACTAAGGCAAGACCCGACTATGCTGTGTGACTTACTAATTTGTATTATTGTTTACAATTTTCATTCTAAAGTACATATCTTTATAAATATGGCATGAAGCGCCTTGGCATACGTTTTTAAAAAAAAACGAGACTTCCCGATATGCCGAAGCACACGTAATGAGCCTCCAAATAAGTAAAAGTAAAAGAAAAGACGAGACTTCCCGATATGCCGAAGCACACGTAATGAGCCTCTAAATAAGTAAAAGTAAAAAAAATACGAGACTTCCCGATATGCCGAAGCACACGTAATGAGCCTCTAAATAAGTAAAAGTAAAAAAAAAAGACGAGACTTCCCGATATGCCGAAGCACACGTAATGAGCCTCTAAATAAGTAAAAGAAAAAGACGAGACTTCCCGATATGCCGAAGCACACGTAATGAGCCTCTAAATAAGTAAAAGTAAAAAAGACAAGACTTCCCGATATGCCGAAGCACACGTAATGAGCCTCTAAATAAGTAAAAAAGACGAGACTTCCCGATATGCCGAAGCACACGTAATGAGCCTCTAAATACTTAATACAATACAAAAAAAACTAGATTTATTCATACGAGCCACCTTGCGATAGCTCGTTCGAAACAACAAACTTGTTCTCGTTTCCAACAAGTAGCGACGGTACAAAGCACTACGCTCTCGAGCCGTGCCGAAGTCTGTCACAATGTGCTCTATTTATCCGTATGCTGCCATTAACCTTCTGGGAATTATAGCGTTGCGTGTGGTTTATGTAGACTCGGCTGTTGGCTACGTTGAATGTGCTGGCTGTATGTGTGCGTGTGTGTGTAGGTATGGCTGTTGGTTGAGTTAAGCGCACAGTGGCGTAGTAAGGCAGTGGCGTAGTGTGCGGGGTGCAAACTTGTAACGGGGATCACCGTTACAACGTCAAATTTGTGTGAAGTGCTACAATTGTGCGTGTTAGGCCTATATTATAAAAATATGTTTCCTTTTATTGCTCTTCTTCGCAGGCAGATTAACTGATGACGACATCTTAGTTGAACTTTTAAATTCCGATCTGGAAGATTTTAGTAGTGATGATGAGTGTGTGGATGCAACTTGGGAATTACCCGTTCTAACAAATGATTTGGCAGACCAGGAAAGTGACAATGAAGAAGAGGTAAATGCACTATCAGACAGACCACCAGATGTAAGTGAAATTGCCAATCGTCGTGATATTTGGAAAAGAAGGCCTTTTGAGATTCAGTTGAAAAGCAGTGAAATGTAGTAACAAACACATCTATAGAGACCCCTTATCATTATTTTTCCATGTATTTCAATGATGAGTTTTTGGAAAAAGTTACTGAGTACACAAACATGTACCATTTTGCCGAGAAGGGTAAAGCACTGGGAGCATCCGTAGCCGAAATGAAACATTTTTTTGGTATGGTCATTGCAATGGGCTGCATTCGATATCCAAGGCTACGCATGTACTGGGAGAAATCCACAAGACTCCCTATTGTAGCTGATACTATGAGTCGTGATCGCTTCTTTCTCTTGCGCATGTGTCTGCATGTGGTGGGCAACAACGAAGTAACCGATGCAGAGAAACAATCAAACGTGTTTTGGAAAATAAATCCGTTACTTGAACGAATTAGATTTGTTTGTAGAAATATTCCAAGAAAATGCAACGCTAATTACTCAATAGACGAACAAATGATACCATTTACTGGTCGGTGCCCTGTTAGACAAAGTCTCCCAAATAAACCTAGAGGAGTGGGATTGAAAAACGAAGTTTTAACAACCTCCGAGGGGCTGGTCCTTGATTTTGAGATTTATCAAGGCAAGACTACACCACTTCCATGCTCGAATTTAGGCATTGGACCAGGCTTTGTTTTGCGTTTGGCTGAAACACTTCCTGAAGGTTCCAAACTGTTTTTTGACCGTTATTTCACGACAATACCACTACTACAAGCTCTGCTGAAACGTGGAATCTATGCTACTGGAACAATAATGAGGAATAGAATAAAAAACGTACATTTCACGAATGAGAAACACATGAAAAGGGGTGATATGGAGGAATTTTTTCATAGTGAAGACAATATTGTCGTGGTGCAGTGGAAGGATTCGAAATCAGTAACTCTTGCTTCTTCAGCTTACGGGTGTGGCCCAGTTGAACACGTGAAACGATGGGAAAAAAAAGAAAAAAGGTATGTGGAAGTTCCAGCTCCTAGAATCGTCAGGGAATACAACAAGTGTATGGGCGGCTTTGATGTTTGCGATCAATTAATGGAATCATACAGGTCATTTTTTAAAACTCGAAAATGGACTTTAAAAGTTTTTATACATTTCATCGATCTTACCTGCTGCAACGCCTGGATGCAATACAGAGATCATTGCAAAATGACTTCTGAACTTCGGAAAAATACACATGACTTGTTAAGTTTTAAAATGGCATTAGCTAAACAGCTAGTAGCTATAGATAAAAAAAGAAATATTGAATATGAATCTGACGACGAAGATGAAGATGAAGAACCCCAGAATTTTGCCAAAAAATATCGTCCATCCGAACAACTATGCCAAGACAAAAGACTTGATGGATACAAACACTGGCCACTTGAGCATGATTTGTCATCAGCAAGATGCTGCCGACGTGTAGGATGTAATTCAAGAACGCGTACATATTGTTCAAAATGTGAAGTATATTTATGTCTAAGTAAAAAACAAAATTGTTTCGTAAAATACCACACTGAAAAATAAAAATAAATAATATTGTCTCAAAGAGATTGATTTTTTTTATTTGGTAACTAAACCGGACTGCAACAATTGTGCGTATCCTGAAAAACAAGGATAAAGGGTCTTACTTACAAAACTTTATATCTTAAGAAGTTCTATGTACACAGAAATATCAGAATTCAAAAATTTAGACAAATCTATCACTTGGATCGGCAATAGGTCGGAAAGGGATAAATGCAAACATTCTCTAACCTCCATTAATTATCAAACTTAAATTAAAAATATTTTACAGTCAATTCTTTGTATAATGACCCCTTATATTTATATTTAGCTTATGTTTTTTGTATCGTTTATGTTAACCTGCATTCGCCTCTATTTCCTTTGGAAATACAGAATGTGGAATTATTGTTTTTTTATCAATTTAGTTATTATTTTGTACTATAAGATTGATATAAAATAGTTTTAATTATATTGAAACAAAAACTGAAATGTCAAATAATAATAAAATAATAATAATAATAATAAATAATTCATTGTAAGCATCAAAGTTGTATAAATTGAAATTTTTCTGCATGCCAAAACAATGAATGTGTTTGTAAGGGGGTTTTCTTCAAAGGCTGAGGTATCCTCAGCCGCTCCAGGATCAAACGAAAGACCCTCGAACTTTCGTCAAATAAATAAAAAGACTAGGTGTTTCGATGCCTCGATTAAAAATAGTTTGCTTTATTTATAATCAAGTAGTTTAAAATAAGAGTTTGTATATTTCACTTTCAATATGTACAAATCTATTTATTATGTTTTTTTATTACAATACACAATAATTCAATAATAATAATAATTCGCTGGTTCGTAGAGTTGTTGTTGCTTGTGTCGTGCAAACGAGTGCTGCTTCGGCCCGTACTGGTGTCGGTTCGGTTCGGTTCGGGTTCGGTGAGATGCGAAGAAGTATAATTCTTGGCGTGATGCGGCGGTAAGTAAGAGGCGGTGACGGCTGGGCTTAGGCAGGACCCGACTGCGATGCTTTCGGCGAATAAACAAACTCTCCGTTATAACAAAAAAAAAGGTAAATGCTTCTATGCTTCTATGCTTTAAAGCGGTATGATTTAGTAATTACAAATTCTAATTACGCATTTTACGATCTACAGTTGCGTGAATTACCCTATTATATCAATATCAAGATCTATGCTCGAATAGATGAACGACCGACCATAGCCGATGTAGTAATTCAACCGAGCACTTCAGGCGAACAATCGACCGGCCGAAGCCGATGTAGTAATTCGCGTTTAGCACTACGATGAGTAAACGACCGACTAAAGCCGATGTAGTAATCCAACGAACACCTTCGGATGATCGACCGAGCTATAGCCGATGTAGTAATTCAACCGAGCACTTCAGACGAATAATCAACCGACCGAAGCCGATGTAGTAATCCGCTTTAGCACTGCTATGAACGAACGACCGGCTAAAGCCGATGTAGTAATCCGAACGATCACTCCTGGACAATCGACCGACTATAGCCGATGTAGTAATTCAACCGAGCACTTCAGACGAATAAACGACCGACCGAAGCCGGTGTAGTAATCCGCTTTAGCACTACGATGAACGAACGACCGACTAAAGCCGATGTAGTAATCCGCACAAATAACCTTAAAATACCTACAATACTTATAATGCTTAAAACTAAATGTATTAGTAACGAGCACACTTTCGATAGCTCGTCGGAAAACAACTACTCGTTAAATCGTAACAAGTGTCGGACGGTACAAAGCACTACGCTTCCGAGCCGTCCCGAAGCCAGCCAAACAGCGCACTCTTAAATACCTTCGGTTGAAAACCTCTTGTGAATTATAGCGCCACTCATCATGTGGATGTTAAATTCGCCTGTTTTGTTTGTCGCTACCGTGTGGCTGTTGTCTTCTTCGGGTGTACTGCGTTTGTGTGGTTGTCGTATGCTTTGATATAGTGGCCGTTGTCTGCTTTGACCATGATGTGTTTGTGTGGTTGTCATATGCCTCAATGCATTAGGTGTTGTCTGCTTTGACCATGATGTGTTTGTGTGGTTGTCATATGTCTTGATGCATTGGCTGTATGCACAGTGGTGTAGCGAGACAGTGGCGTAAGGAGTGGGGTGCAACTATTGTACGGGGCACCGTTACAACTCCCCCCCACTTCGGAGAGTGATTTATCACTAGAAAGAAAAATAGAGAAGAACAAGAAAATAAAAAAAATGTAATTAGTATTGTGAAAAGACAATATTAATGAGTGAGTGGGCGATTTGAGGTCTTACGACCCGCACTACCGAGACCGGTAAAGTTCACCTGACCATGTATAAGGTTCGGCTCAGCCCAAAGTGTATATAATAATATTATATATATATATATATTTATTCATTTTTTTTTTTTATCATATATATTTTTTTTTTATTACATATTTTTTTTTTCGAAAAATTCATTGTGAGCTTAACTTAGCTAAAAATAAAAGAAACCAAAAGTTAGAATAGCAATTCATGTAAGGAAAACTTCCATCCTGCGGGTAATCACGGATTGATCTTAAAAAAAAATAATAATAATAATAATAAAGAGATAATGCTTATAAAAGTTAGTTATATAATGAAAATTTAATACTACGGATAATAATAATAAAAAAAAAATTTTTTTTTAATTTCGTATTAGCATGATCTTGTTTGGCCGTTATGCTTCTGGCGTGATAATTTTTTTATGCCCCTGGCAGCGCAGCAGAGCCCTACCATCAGCCAAGATGGTGACTGCTACATTCGGCCTTTTCTTTCGGCGAATTATCCAGTGCAGATGCTTGCCCTCCTGATTCGGCTTTTTGATGTATATGCCGTCAAAAAGTTGATCTTCGGTTGCGCCTTGGCTTGAGGTTGGCGTCAGCTTGCTTATGCAATGGAGCGGTGCCAGTTTTGATACGTTTAGTTGTCGTGGCGGCTTGACACTGGCCTGTGATGCTGTTGCTTGTTTGGAGTCGTCAGGGACTGTCAGTTCCGGCATGCTTGGTGCTAAGGTGGCCGCTGCGGTTGATCGCCTAGCGAGTTGCTTTATTGGTACTAGAGGTGGTGGTAATGAGTGGTTGCTGGTTGCGGCGGCCTCGGCCCCTGGCTCACCAGAGCTTCCGGCTGGGTAACAGGGTGTCGACGAGGCTAAAGCGTGAGATGTCGGCTGGATTTTTCGGGGCCCAAATGTTAGTTTCGATAGCTTGGACAGCCAAATCGGTAAATTATGCGTTCTTTCAGAGCTCGTATGACGCTGAGTGAGGTGGCGCGGTGAACTGGGACTAACTCTACCCATTTACTAAACTTGTCGACTAGTACGAGTAGTGCGGTGTGACCTTGTGCTGATCTGGGCAGTGGTCCGACGAAGTCACCACATACTATCTCCCATGGCTGTGTACACTGCATGGTTGCCATAAAACCTGCTGGCTTGCGTTGCTCAATTTTAAAGCGGGCACATGTGCTGCAGCTGCGGACGTGGCGGGCGACATCACGGTACATGCCAGGCCAGTAGTAATCGGCTTGAGCTCGGTGTAGGGTTTTTGTTCTTCCTAGGTGTCCAGCGGCACTGTTGTCATGGACTTCGTCTAGCACACGTTGCCGGAGGTGCTGGGGCACGCATAATTTCCATTCGGGGGAGGTCGTGAGTGGGTTGCGGCGCGGGATGTGTCGGAATAGCCGGTCTTCAATCACCTGGTAGTCTGGGTATCGGGAAAGTTGTTGTTTGGTTCTGTTTAATTGTTGATTGTACCAGTCGTTCGTCTTCGTGGAGCTTGCACATAACGGTTCGTTTTCATCACGAGGTAGGGGGTTTCGCGATAGAGCATCTGCTACAATATTCAAACTGCCTCGTCGGTATTCAATCGTGAAATTGTATTGCTGGAGCTCTAGCGCCCATCGTGCAAGTCGACCGGAAGGATTTTTCAACGAATGAAGCCATTTCAACGAGTGGTGGTCGGTGATTACCGTGAACTGGTAGCCTTCCAAGTATGTTCGTAATTTCCGAATCCCCCAGAGTATAGCCAAACATTCTTGTTCGGTGGCCTAACACTTCTTCTCGAGATCGGTTAACGTTCGGCTGGCGTAAGCTATTACTCTTTCTTGGTCAGCGTTTCGTTGGAAAAGTACTGCGCCTAATCCCTCTCCGCTGGCGTCGGTCTGTAGTATGAATGGCTGTTCGAAGTCTGGGCAGCTGATCAGATTTCTCTTTCTGTTGAAGCAATACCAATCATAGAGGAAAATGCTGATTCTCCTCGCGTTTCTGCCACAAAAAAAACTTAAGCTGAAACTTGTATTTCCTCAAATGTGGTCCCTGCACCTTCTCAGATTACTCCGGTTTCTACAGGACCGATACCGACACAAGTATCGAACAGCAGTATCAAAGCCCTTGTTCATAAAGAACTTGTGATTATTGAGCCTGCAAAATCTATATTTGTTTCTCGTTTTGCAGCTGATACATCCGGTGAAGACGTGTTATTCTATATAAACTCTAAGCTGAATGTTGTAAATAAAAATATCTCTGTTTACAAATTCCATTTTTCATACGAGCGAATTACGTCCTCTTTTAAAATATCTTTGCCTGATGATCTTTTTCACAAGGTATTGGATCAAAAGTTTTGGCCTGACAATACGATGGTGCATGAATTTATTTCTAGACCTCGGCCTACAACTTCCTTGGCTACTTTTTCGGTTTTTAACAAGAATCAAAAAAACTAGATTGTTGCTTTCAGTTCCTTATCCTTTACCAAAACGTTCGTGGCATTAACACAAAACTAAATAATTTATTAATTTTGAGTCACAACCTTCACTTTAATATAATAGCTTTTAGTGAGACTTGGCTGAAACCTAACACTCTAAATACTGAAATTCTGTGCAACAAATTTAACATATACCGCAAAGATAGAAACTCCATTCCTGGTATTTGCTCTAAAGGTGGGGGTGTGTTGATTGCAGTCAAAGCGACACATTTCTCTGAAGAGTTATTAATTCCAGAATCCTTGGACATTGAATTCTGTTGTGTTCATGTTAAGTTTGGTTCCTTGAGCCTTTTTATTACATGCTCATATATTCCTCCCCTTTCTACCTTAGAAGTTTATAGCAAACTTTTGGCTTCTATTAGTAAAGTTTGCTCAAAACTGCAATCAAATGATCATATTTTAATAACTGGAGATTTTAACCTGCCAAACGTTTCTTGGAACTGCTGTTCTGAAATTCCTGAAATATTTTTACCTTCGTCTGAAAGTTCATCCGATAATTACTTTTTAAACGAGCTCTCAATCCAAGGGCTATTCCAACTTAACTGCATTTTTAACAAAAATAATCGTTTGCTTGATCTGGTGTTTTTTGATGACAGCAATATCGCTTCTGTGTCTAAATCAGATCCTCTGGTTACACCCGAAGATTCTCATCATCCAACATTAGAAATTATTTTAAATTTTCCAAAACCATCTGCGCAGTATTCTGATTCTCAACCACCTATTGAGTTTAACTTTAAAAAAACAAACTACGTGATTTTGAAGAATAACTTGTCTAATATAAACTGGAATTCTATTCTAAATATTAATACAAATAGTTTATCTTCTCAGAGTCTTGATGATGCGGTATATGCGTTTAATAGAACGCTCAATGATTGTTTTCTTAAAGCTGTTCCGCAAAGGAAAGCCTCCTTGACATCGGGTCCGGTATGGTATACAAATGAATTAAGAAAAATGAGGAATTTGAAATCTAAATACTATAAAAAATATCAAAAAACACATAACATATGTGATTTTGGATGCTATACCTCGATTAAATACAGTTATCAACAGTTATGCAAACAATCCTATAATACCTACTTAACAAAAGTAAAATTAAACATCAAATCTGATGCTAAATCCTTCTGGAACTTTGTTAACACAAAACGCAAGATTGATTCCTATCCTTCTTTTATGAAGTATAATTCGGTTGAGTCTGATAATGATAATAGTATTTGCAATCTTTTTGCTGACTTTTTCAAGTCGACTTATTCATCATCGTCCTATGATTATTTAAGTTATCCTTTCAATATTCAATCTGGGGATATATATTTCCCAATAATTGACACAAACACAGTCTTATCATTTTTAAAAAATATTAAAACATCATATAAAAGTGGTCCTGATAACATACCTTCGTGTATATTAAAATACTGCTGTGAAGAATTAGTAACTCCAATCTCTTTACTATTTACTTCATCATTAAAATCCTGCTATTTTCCTGCAGCCTGGAAGCATTCATTTATCATTCCGCTGCATAAATCCGGAAATAGGTCTTTAATTGATAACTACCGTGGCATCGCAAAATTGAGCGCTTTGCCTAAACTTTTAGAGGCAATTGTTACATCACGACCATCGCATAGCGTTAAATCTTTAATGTCTCCTTTCCAACATGGATTCCTTTCTGGAAAATCCACTGTTACTAACCTTCTCGAATTTACATCAAAAACTATAGAAAACTTTGGAAAAGGCATGCAGACTGATGTCATTTACACGGATTTTAGCAAAGCTTTTGACGTTGTAAATCACAAACTACTGATCTTAAAATTACATCTTGTTGGATTTCCTATACCGTTGGTAAAGTGGATTGAATCTTACTTAAGCAATAGAACACAATCTGTTCTTTTTAAGCTCAAGAAATCACACGAGTTTCCTGTTACTTTACCTCAAGGAAGTCATCTTGGGCCTCTTCTGTTTCTCCTTTTTATAAACGATTTGCCATCTGTCATAATGCATTCTAGCATCTTAATGTTTGCTGACGACGTCAAACTCTTCCTTTCTTTTAAAAATGATAATGACGCTGTATTTTTGCAAGCCGACATAGATCATCTTCATAACTGGTGCAAAACGAACCGTATGAACCTCAACATGAAGAAATGCAAGCATATGTCTTTCTCGCGCAAACCACCAATTAAATGTACCTTCAAAATTTGTGGTTATCCATTGGAGTCCTTAGATAGCTTCAATGATCTTGGAGTTACAATGGATCCTAAACTACGCTTTAATATTCATGTAAATAAAATAATAAATAGAGCAAATAGTACTTTAGGATTTATTAAACGTTGGGCAAAAGAGTTTAATGATCCTTTCATAACGAAAACCTTATTCACTTCCCTAGTGCGGCCTATCTTAGAATACGCTTCAGTTGTTTGGTGCCCAAGATACGGTTGTTACATAGACGACATTGAATCAGTGCAGAAACAATTTCTTTTGTTTTGCTTAAGCTATCTTTATTGTAATACTGATTTTCACTTACCACCTTATGAATATCGGTTACAACTCTTAAATCTTCCGTCTTTAAAAAATCGGAGAATTATGATAAATGCTTGTTGGATTATAAAACTTTTACATGGCTATGTAAACAGTCCATATTTATTGAGTAAAATATATTTTAATATTCCTCTTCGTCCTAGAAGATCTTTTGAGTTACTCCACATGAACTTTTGTAGAACTAATTATTTGCAAAATGAACCTCTTAGAAGCGCTTGCGGTGATTTTAATTTTGTATCTGATGTTATATCCTTAAGTGAATCCATGGACTCAATCAAACATAAAATTATAGATTACCTGCAGTACCGTCGTTGATTATGTAAAGTTCTTTCAAACATATATCTGATGCATCTGGTGATTTGTAAACACATTAATATAACAATCTAAATGGACCTAAGCGTAAAATGGAAAATTTTGGTGTATAATATATCTAAATAATCTGAATGGACCTAAACCTGGGATCTTCAATTGCCTCATATCTTCAAGATGGTTGTGACAACATTTGTTGACGGTACCGTGGTGTCTTGGTGTCTTTTTACCTCTTGAAACACTACGTTAGATCGATTTGTAATATATTAATATGAGTGGCCGATAAGACCTAGTTTGTCTTGGTGCCTGCGTTCGCAACTGGTTTTCTTTATTTTATGAAAATTGGTTTGGTGAAGTTGACCTAGTTTGTCGAGTAACCACCCTGTCAAGCCAGGATTTCACCGGCTTCAGGGAGACAGAACGATATATATTATATATATACCTATTGGAGTGGTGTTTTATTGGGTATGAGACCTTGTTTGTCACACGACTCCGCCGTATACAAAAATTGTTGCTAACTTGACCTTGTTTGTCTTGAAAACGCAACCCTGCTATGCTGTCTGATTTTATCGATTTTGACTTAACTTTTTTTCTATTATTTTTTATACTTTAATAAAATTATATACTTTAAGCAATTTACTAAAACTTTTTAGTTTGTTAATAATACATTATTTCATTCAAAATCATACTTTATATTTTTGAATTGTATTAAATATCTTATTTTATAATTTTAAATTTGCTATAAAACCTGTTAAGGTTTAGCAATCAAGTAAATAAATAAATAAAACGGGTGCTTGTGTCAGCAGGGTTTTTAATTTCAAAAATGCCGCTTCCTGTTCGTGTTGCCATTCCCATTTGATGTTTTTCTTCAGCAAGAGTGTGAGCGGTGCTGCCAGTGTTGAAAAATTTGGTACAAATCGCCTATACCATGACGCGACCCCTAGGATTCTCCGTAATTCTTTTATATTACGCGGAGGGGTCATTTCTTGCAGAGCAGCAACCTTTGCGGGGTCCATATGCATGCCTTCGGAGCTTACTATGTGTCCGAGGTAATGGATGCGGGTTCTGACAAAATCACATTTCTCAAAGTTTATCTGCATATTTGCCTCAAACAATTTGCTGAAGGCGAGGCTCAAGTTTTTTAGGTGGTCGTCAAACGATGTGCCCAGGATGATGATATCATCGAGATATGCGAATACCTTCGGGTAAAGTTCGGGTCCGATGATGCTGTCGAGTGCGCGCTGGAACGTGGCAGGTGCCGAGTGTAAGCCAAAAGGCATGACTTTCCACTGGAAAAGGCCTCGGCCCGGGACGGTGAACGCGGTGCATGCTCGTGATTTTTGTTCCACTGGAATTTGCCAGTAGCTGTTTTTTAAGTCGATGGATGAAATATATTTAGCCTCTTTGAGTTGGTCAAGAATTGCGTTGATCTGGGGCAGAGGGTAAGCATCGGGCTCGGTTGCAGCATTTAACTGGCGATAGTCTATTCACATCCGCCACGAACCTTGCTTTTTACGGACCAAGACGACAGGAGAGCTATATGGGCTCTTTGATTCTTCGATTCGATCCATTGCGAGCAGTTCATCGAGTTCCTGGTTCAATATACTTTGCATAGCCGGGTTGCGGGAGTAATACCGCTGCTTAATCGGTTGGTTATGCCGAAGTATGATCGAATGCTCGGTAATGTTGCACGTTCCGGTGATGGTGCCGAATCGTTGTTTTTGTTCGTCCAAAAAACTCGCCAGGCGTTGGTTTTGTTCGGGTGTTAAATTCTCTCGGCTGACAATCGAGTGCAGAGTTGAAATTTTTTCTGCTTTGTCATCGGTTTTCTTGTTCAGCTCTTGCCCATCCAATGTTAATTTTATGCCTCTGCGTCGTAAGAAATCCATGCCGAGTATCATCGGCTCTGCTAATGATGAGAGTGGGGAGACTAAGACAAATACCGATTTTTTTTCATAGTCGACTTGGATGGGATATGCGTCCTCGCAATCAACTATAGAGTTGTCTGCCAGCTGGATTTTCCTACTCTGTGGCCGTGGTTGAATATTTTGCTCGATTAAAAACTGCTTAATGCCATTGTCGACATACGACAGGGTGGATCCGGTGTCAATCAGCGCCTTGATTGGTCCACCTCTGACCGTCACGGTGATATAATAGCGGCCATCGGTTGAATTCTCAGAAGGGCCGGGGGTAGACTGGTGTGTATGCAAACAGCGGCAGTCGCGTGATAGAGTGCCATCCTGACCACACCGTGAGCAGAATTTTCGTGCCCGGCTTCGGCAATCATAACGACGGTGGCCTCGTTTTTTGCATCTCCAGCAGTGTGTGCCTGTCTCGTATGGTGTTGCATCTCGTAAGCAGTGAGTAGCCGTTCGGCTCCCTCGTGCTTCGTCTCGCTTGAGTACCTCGTATTCTTCGGTGAGATCCATCAATTCGTCAAGCGTATTAAAATCGCTTCGCCTGGCATATAGTTTGTACTCGACTCGTAAACCATCGTAAATCCGATCTGTGTGGTCAAGGGTTTTGAGCTGCGGATGTTGGCGTATGAGGGTTTGCATACTCAGTATGTAATCTTTGGCCTTTTCTCTTTGCATCTGCTTACGATGATAAATTGTTTCCTCTAGGTGGCTTAGGAATCGCTTCGGTAAAAAGAATCTTTCGGCTTCGGTACGGAATTCGGCCCATGTGGTGATCGTTGGTCGTTTAACACGATACCATTGCAGGGCCCTACCTTGCAATACCTCTAGTAATGTGGGTAACAATTTATTTCGGTCCAGGTGATAACATTCGGCTAGCTCCTCGATTCGTTCCACGAACTCTAGCAAGTTGTCGCCACCATCGTAATGGATGTTCCATCGTCGTACGGTGTTCATTATTTCGGCATCTGAACTCTGGTGGTAATTTATTCGGTTATATTCGGGTAATATTAATGTTGGTTGTGGCGTATTTGCGCCTTTGGCTACTGTTGACTCGTTACTAATTGGTAATCGTTCTTCGGCTTCAACTTCGGCTTCTAGCGCTTGAAATATATTCTCTGTTGAGGCTCTACTTCGTTTTGTTTTTACGAAGTGGCTTAGTTGCCTTCGTAAATTCTCCACAGTGCAGCCCTCAATTGGTAATCCAATCTTTTGGCATTCCATGATGAGCCGCTCCTTTTTGAGTAGATAGATCCAGCCGAGTGAGTCCGAAGTTAAATATTTGTTCATATTATTGTTTTTATTGTGTATTGTGCCTGCTTCTTTGTCGTTGGTGGGTGGGTTCGGTTTTCCACTGCCGTCTTCTGAAGCAGGTCCCTGTTCGGGCGCCATTTGTAAGGGGGTTTTCTTCAAAGGCTGAGGTATCCTCAGTCGCTCCAGGATCAAACGAAAGACCCTCGAACTTTCGTCAAATAAATAAAAAGACTAGGTGTTTCGATGCCTCGATTAAAAATAGTTTGCTTTATTTATAATCAAGTAGTTTAAAAAAAGAGTTTGTATATTTCACTTTCAATATGTACAAATCTATTTATTATGTCTTTTTATTACAATACACAATAATTCAATAATAATAATAGTTCGCTGGTTCGAAGAGTTGTTGTTGCTTGTGTCGTGCAAACGAGTGCTGCTTCGGCCCGTACTGGTGTCGGTTCGGTTCGGGTTCGGTGAGATGCGAAGAAGTATAATTCTTGGCGTGATGCGGCGGTAAGTAAGAGGCGGTGACGGCTGGGCTTAGGCAGGACCCGACTGCGATGCTTTCGGCGAATAAACAAACTCTCCGTTATAACAAAAAAAAAGGTAAATGCTTCTATGCTTTAAAGCGGTATGATTTAGTAATTACAAATTCTAATTACGCATTTCAAGATCTACAGTTGCGTGAATTACCCTATTATAACAATATCAAGATCTATGCTCGAATAGATGAACGACCGACCATAGCCGATGTAGTAATTCAACCGAGCACTTCAGGCGAACAATCGACCGGCCGAAGCCGATGTAGTAATTCGCCTTTAGCACTACGATGAGTAAACGACCGACTAAAGCCGATGTAGTAATCCAACGAACACCTTCGGATGATCGACCGAGCTATAGCCGATGTAGTAATTCAACCGAGCACTTCAGACGAATAATCGACCGACCGAAGCCGATGTAGTAATCCGCTTTAGCACTGCGATGAACGAACGACCGGCTAAAGCCGATGTAGTAATCCGAACGATCACTCCTGGACAATCGACCGACTATAGCCGATGTAGTAATTCAACCGAGCACTTCAGACGAATAAACGACCGACCGAAGCCGGTGTAGTAATCCGCTTTAGCACTACGATGAACGAACGACCGACTAAAGCCGATGTAGTAATCCGCACAAATAACCTTAAAATACCTACAATACTTATAATGCTTAAAACTAAATGTATTAGTAACGAGCACACTTTCGATAGCTAAACAACTACTCGTGGATGTTAAATTCGCCTGTTTTGTTTGCCGCTACCGTGTGGCTGTTGTCTTCTTCGGGTGTACTGCGTTTGTGTGGTTGTCGTATGCTTTGATATAAAGGCCGTTGTCTGCTTTGACCATGATGTGTTTGTGTGGTTGTCATATGCCTCAATGCATTAGCTGTTGTCTGCTTTGACCATGATGTGTTTGTGTGGTTGTCATATGTCTTGATGCATTGGCTGTATGCACAGTGGTGTAGCGAGACAGTGGCGTAAGGAGTGGGGTGCAACTATTGTACGGGGCACCGTTACATGTTTTAAAATCCCTTAGGAGAAAGGTAGGCCAGCCAAATTTTAAATTATTGTTAAGCAACTAAATACTTACCATTCTGTAAAAGTAAATTTTAAAAAAGTTAACTTCCTTACTTTACAGAAGCATTTAAATCTTTAAGCTCGTTTTCTCAAAAACTATAAAAAATAATTTTTTTGGCATGCAGGTGACGATGTGTTAGAAACGGAGTAATAAAGTAATTACGCCCTTTACGCAGTACGCGTGTGAGTATAAACATAAATAAACCAAATAGCTAAACAAAAAGTGAATTGATTATTCATACTAAAACATACCTACAAAACTGAATGCGTGCTTGAAAAACATGCAAAAACAATAGAGTTCAGCTACTACAGCTTTTTCGCAATTCCCCGCATTAGATTATCTTAAAAACCAGCTCAAATAACATTAAAATATGTCAATGATATCGATAAGAGTGGTCCAAAACAATCTAAAGTGAGAAAAATTTACCCACCATAATATGGGTCAGGGACAACACAAGACATAACAACTAACCATACGTTTACATTGATCTAATCATACATAAGTTTTCAATCTACTTTTGAGTTGACCTTTCGATAAGTTAACATCAAAAAAGCTAACATTTGATTAAAGTTTTTTTTCTAAATGACCTCTATATTAATTATGTTGACTTTATATGATTTAAATACAAATTCTAAATGTTTTATAGTTTAAATCATACTTGATTTTAAATACAAATTCTAGTTGTTTGATAGTTTAAAATCGTTTATTGAGCTTAAGGTCAAAGTTAGAACAATTAATTGTTCTAACGAATCTTTCCAAAGAAACAACAACAACAACAAAGTTTTTTCAATATGAAAAGGAAAAAATCACTAGCTGATCTGATTGCAATTTCTGCCGGGCTAGGGGCGTCATCAGAAATCTTTGTGATACCCGTGCAAGCGCGCACTAACGCACTGCACCACCGGGGCGATGAGATTTGAAGTGTCAATTTCTCAGTTTTTCCTCAATTTCATAATTTTACATTTGTTGTTGTATTTCTCTTTTACTTTAGTCTCTATGCTTATGTTATTATATGTAGTCCAACAGCCTGCTGGAAGTCTGCACTAACAAAGCATGTTTACTGAAGTTATTTTTAGAATTTTTGCTGATTTTGTTTTCAGCTGTTTCCGTTTGGTCGAGCTCTACCATTTGATTAAATTTTTTTTTTCTAAATGACCTCTATATTTATTATGTTGACTTTATATGATTTAAATACAAAATTTAAATGTTTGATAGTTTAAATCATACTTGATTTTATATACAAATTCTAGTTGTTTGATAGTTTAAAATCGTTTATTGAGCTTAAGGTCAAAGTTAGAACAATTAATTGTTCTAACGAATTTTTCCAAAGAAACAACAACAACAACAAAGTTTTTCAATATGAAAGGAAAAAAAACCACTAGCAATTGATTTTATTGTACAATTTCACACTTCATCATCTTAAGAACCAGCCCAAATAACATTAAAACATCTCAATAAGGCCATTCACAGTTCGAATACGCTGGTCTGCCATTTGTTAGATCTGCTATTTGTACGCTAATTTACAAAAGCTTAGTTTGCTTTGTTGTTGTTTTGCATACAAATGCAAATACGCAGGCACGCGTAAATAAAAGCAGCCCTTGGACGTGCTTTTTGTACCTCGTATTTTTATGCTCTGTCTACAGCCGCATAATCACATACGTCACAGGGTTGCACAATCTTTTTATACGACAGTCACATGGCGAGGTGCTCACAGTTTGAACAATAACAAATGCTATAAATACGATTTGTTAAAAGTACGCTCAAACCGTGAATAGCCTTAATGATATCGATAAGAGTGGTCCAAAACAATCCAAAGTGAGAAAAATTTACCCACCATAATATGGGTTGGGCTCAGGGACAACACAAGACATAACAACTAACCATGCGTTTACATAGATCTAATCATACATTAGTTTTCAATCTACTTTTGAGTTGACCTTTCGATAAGTTAACATCAAAAAACTACAGTTGTTAACAAAGGTACTCATGCGATGTAAAGGAGCAGTAGCCACATAATTTGTTCTACTAAAAGGTAAGTAAATTAAATTGTTAGCATTTCTACTGCTTCTACGGTTAGTGTTAAAATTTATAAGAGTTAGAAGTTCTGGTGAATCGAATACACCAGTTATGAGTTGGTGTAAATAGACGATATCTGCAGACTTCCTTCTCTCATTCAAAGATTGAATTTTTAAAAGTTTTAAACGATCCTCATAAGGAGGAAGGTTTAAAGTATCAGTTGCACTTAAGCCCCTTAGAGCAAACCGACCAAAACGTTTTTGGATTCTCTCTATACGTTCAACATGTACATTGTAACTTGGGGACCAAACTTGACTTGCATACTCTAAGTGAGGTCGCACAATTGCATAATACAGCGTTGTAGTTGTGATCATACTATTAAATTCTTTGGCCCAGCGTTTCATAAACCCGAGCATAGAATATGCTTTTTTACAAATGTAATCAATATGAACGTTAAACGATAGCTTAGAATCCATGCATATACCAAGATCTTTGACAGAATCTACACGATTTAATGCCGTATCTTTTATCGTATAATCAAAAATAAAATTGTTCCTTTTACGCGAAAAGGTCTTAGTTTGACATTTATCTGGATTTAAAAACATGTTATTTTTAGAAAACCAAACCTCAAAGGAGTTCAAGTCTGACTGGAGCAGGTCTGAATTGTCATTAGAATCAATTGTTCTGTTTTTTTTCATATCATCTGCATAAATAAGCAAATGAGAGTGTTTGATGACTTGAGTAACATCATTAATTGCCAAAATAAACAGAAGTGGACCCAGGTGGCTTCCTTGAGGAACACCCGATTCTGCAACAAATTTAGAAGGCAACACGCCTCGGAACCGTATTTGATAAGATCGCTCCAGCGCTAAAATCCTCATCGATTGATTCAATATATTTAAAAATATCCTCTGAGGTAAAAGATATATGCCCCAAAGAAACTCTGGATGCGTTGTACATATAATCAAAATACGCTAAATCAGGATTAAAAGAATCTGAACAAAATGATTCTTTAAAAAGATTGGCAAATAAGCCACAAATAATTGTGGAATCGTCAGTAAATCCATCCTGAAGTTTGAAAGAAGAAGGAAATCCATCAGTCTTCTTCTTAACATTAATAAATCCCCAAAATTTTCTTGGATCAGACAAAATACTCAGCTTCATATTATCCAAATACTTATTATATAATGCAGCTGAGCAATTCTCAAATTCCAGAAACAATCGTTTGTATGTTTCTAAGTCATTTGAGTCAAAACTACAAACATATTTCTTCCATGCCCTATTCTTATTGTTGCGAAGAGTCTTTAAATCCTTTGTGTACCAAGGATACGCAGAATTTTTCGCAAATTTGAGACTATATGGTGCAGACGGAGAAAACATAGCAAAGAGCTCCGTATAGAAAAAATTTGTTGAACTATTAAGACTATTATTATTTATGTATTCTGTAATTGTATTGAATTTACTATAAAGTAAATGATTCAACTTCAAAAAGTCAGCTTTTTTGAAATTGAATTCATAAACTGTGCCAACAGAGCTTGTATTTAGCATATTCTCCCTATCGGATTTATAAAAAATATTCAAAGGTGGATGGTAATTATCAATAGTGGTTAAAGCATGAAGTGCCTTCTGAACAATGACATTGTTACTGTCTGTAGTTAAGACTAGGTCAAGCAGCCTTTCCAGACTATTATAAATACAACTAACTTGTTGTAAGTCAGAACATATATTGTCAACAAATATATGTTCTTGACGTGTCTTCGAATTAGATGCACAAAAATGTGTTTCATCGTCAGAAGAATGCAAAAAGTCAGGCAAATTAAAATCACCCAACAATAAAATGTCGTCATTAACGTCAAGTAAATTTAAGATAAATTCTATGCAATCCGCAAGGCTTGCATAAACCTCTACACTGCTCTTGGGAGGAACGTATGCATTAATAACAAATACATTAGAATTGCAATGTACAACCTTAACGCATATAAGTTCGATACTAGCAGAGCAGGGAATATCAATAAAGGAACTAACACAGGAGTTCCTTACAGCTAATAGGACACCACCACCAACTGCAAAATTATTGTCAGCGTGTCTGTCCTTCCTATATACTTGAAAACTATTGTCAAACAGTTCTAAGTCAGTAATTCCTTCGTTCAACCAAGTTTCAGTTAACGCGATATCTTCAGAAAAATTCTGAGTTGACAAAAAAATGTCGCGCGTCTTTGAACGCAATCCCCTTACATTTTGATAGTAAAGGGAAAGCCTATTTAATTTGTTTGGGTCTGACTGGCGATATTATTCATCCTTCTAGACCTGTATTTAGGCTTAAACTCAGAAACAAAGATATTATCAGCCCACAGATTAGAGCTCAGAACAGTTGCAAACTCTTCAGCAGCCACTGTGAGAATAAATGATGCGTGGGACGGTTATTTGCCAATTTTTTTTCATGAGCAGAAAGCAGTCTGACTTACTAAACGGTTATGTTTGACAAACGTCAATATATTTTCACTTGTTGTGTCATGCTGAAGGCGTGAAATGAAAACTTTTTTTCTCGACAACGCTCTTAAATTTAATGAACTATTGCGCTCATTAGTTATGTCATTTCTAGCCGGGGGAGAAAGAGATGGAGGAGATGGAGTAATAACTATATTATCCATTTTCACTGGCGTAAACACTGGTTTAGCCGAGATCTGCTTCGTTTTTAAACTGGCTGGAAGCGCCATGCGCCGCTTATTATTTTTATTTTTTGAATTATTTCTCTTTTTCTTTGAAATATTTAGGTCTTTTTTAGATAAAATTATTTGAGTCTCAGAAGAAGAAGTTGGAAGAGTCTGAGACAATGCAGTCGAGATATTTACCGATGAAGACTTTTCATCATAAATGCTAGTGCTGGGTGAGGTGCTTACTTCATTAAAAAATGTAACAATTTCTTTAAAATTGTTATTTAAAGCGTTAAGACTATCACCGAAAAGCTTAATTTTTGAGAAAAACTCATCTGGTGAAAGAACCCTACACGAAGCACAATGTTCAGAATGCATTGACTTTTGCATAGCTCGTCTAAAGAACAAACAAAAATTTTCTACGGAAAAATATTCCATAGCGAAAAAATATAGTTAAAAATTATATGTGTGCAAAAATAATGTCCACTAAGTGCTAATGGGTTAAATATAATATGTTAAAGTTTAAAAGCAACTGCAACAATTCTCTGTGCTTAGTTTATGCAAATAAACAAATAACGCACAAAGAGGGACGAAAAAAAAGAGAAAGAAAAAAGTATATAAGCAGCAGCTCAGCTATCAAACTTTGGCGATAAATAAAACGATATATGTACCACAATAAAACATTAAAAAATTAATATACTACACCATGAAAATAATAGACTTCACTTTATTAACACTAAAAATAATTTTCAATCACAATACAGCACACACGGAGATTAATAAAAACTGATATAAACAAATTACAATAACAAAAACAACACAAAATAAACGACCGTCACCGGCTATATGACGAGATCTACTGATGATGCGGTGCATGTCCCTGAACACCAATAAAATGTTTTTCTCTCTGGTTTCTCAGTCTCTCAAACAACAATTCTCATACGGTTATTTAGTGTAGCTTATACTACGGAACCAAGAACAATATAAATATGGGCATTTCCACGGTCAAGCACGCGACATTCGTACGCCTTTGAGGTGCAAAAAAATAAAGAAAATTAAGAAAAAAATTTTTTGTTATTTTTCGATAGAATTTTCGTAGCAATATGTTTAGTACAAAAGGTAGGTTCCGAAGATTTTATGTTTTCAATATATTAGCAATAAACATGCGATCTAGCACGCGACAAAAAATGAAACTCGTTTTCAACTGCATCTAGAAAAATGCAGTAATAATCTGCGAAACGCAACATCAAATTTCAAAGCAATTAACTTTAAACTTAAATGGATTAATGTACCCTTCTAGTGAGAGCTGTCATGTTGAAATGGTTACCATCGTTGTTTTTTTAAGCTTACGCATTATATAGCACGCGACATCTTGCACGCGACATATTTTTCCATTGCAATTTAATTGGGTAATTAAGCGATTAGGTAGTTAAGTAATAATGTAATTTAGTAATTAAAAACTAATTTAATATATTTTCCTTTCCTTGCATCAACCATTTTTTCATTATCTTTAGCCAATGCCTTCCATTTTTACTCAAGCAGAGATAAAGAGATGGGAAATTCCGTTGGAGAGGGACAGCACTATGTTCGATTTTACGTTCAATTGGCTCCAATACTAACACAAAACATTTATTAGTGGTCGTAAAATCAACGGAAAAAACCCTGGTTTTTGGTCGATTGAAGAATTTCACCAGTTACGTTTGAGGTCCGATTACTGTAAAACTGCATATCATTGGAACAAAATGGGTAACAAAAGGTATACCAAAAAAGACTTCTGAAATGCAATGGAAAGCATCCCTGAAACATCATGGTGAAATTATCTTATAATAATTACACCATAGGAATAAGTCCAAGCAGTGTTGCCGTTAGGAAAAATTTATGGATACTTTTTTCGTACTCATATATGAATATATGTTTTTATTTGCAAAAATATAAAAAAGGAGGCATTTCTTTAAATTAAACAAAAACTTGAAGAAAAATTATGAAATTGTGACATTTTTGGACAGTACTTTTTTATCAAAAAATGCATTAACGCAACCTCTTTACGAAGAACTTTACAATTTTTTGATAAATATATTAAGTCTGCCTCATAGCACAGCTGCTGCTGAATGAAGTTTTTCTAATTTAAGTCTCACTATAAACTGTGGCGGCCGTAGCCTAGTGGGTAGAGTGCGTGGCCCCTAAGCTAAAGATCCGCGGTAGCCTGGGTTCAATTCCAGCTCAGACAGAATGTTTTTACAATTGAATTAACTTTTCTGTTCGGCCGTCACCTCTCTGCAGACAATGGCAAACCTCAGAGAGTAAAAATTGCCATGTAAAGCTTCTTGAGAACATAAGCCGTTCGGAGTGGCATAAAACACGTAGGTCCAGTTCTCGATCATATGTGATCAAACATTTAACAACACACACAACACATTTGATCAATAGAAGCTAGGTCAAAGTCCTTCCAAGGGCTGCAATGGCCAGTTTATTTTATTTATTTTTATTTATAAGCGATAAGACTAGTAGATTTTTTTGGGAATAAGTAAAGGTATATTGTTTTGCGAAGTACTTAAAAACGAATAATTTTTAAATTTAATATAAATAAAGGGCAATAGTAGCCCATTTTATTTATATAACACTTAACTAAACAAGCTTTTAAATTACTTTTTTATGTATTTATATATTATTTTGTATCATAGCTGTTAAATAATTCATACTAATCGTGTTCATTAGCAATTCGATTATTTTTTAAAATTGTAAAATAATTGATAAAGTACAATTCTTTTCTGCTTATAATCATAATATAATTATAAAAATCGCAAAATAATTTCGATTACTTTAGATGTCGAAAATAATCAAAAAGAATTAAAAGTAATCAAGAAAAATAATCAGAGTACTTTTAGAAATTATGTTTGATTCTTTTTTTTTTATTATGTATAGCATTAGCAGCGGTAACAGTGAAGGAACCATGAACCCAAAGTTTATACTCTAGCTCCCAACAATTTTGTTAATAACACTGATGAAGTTTTCGTATAACTGTTATTCGTATAACTGTGTTAGCTGAAAAAGCCGCATTAACGTATGGGCGATTTCAGTTAAAAATTACTGGTTGCACTTCACAACCTCACCGTTGTACTATGCGAGTCGACCTCAAACAGAACCAGAAACAATTTCTAAAAGTAGTTGGATTATTGTTTCTTGATTACTTTTTATTCTTTTTGATTATTTTCGTAATTCCAAGTAGTCGTAACTATTTTTTGATTATTTGTAATCGAAATCAATTACTTATCAAAAACATCTCCTTCAAGGATTATATAATGATTATAATTATTATTAAAATAAAATCTTATTGTTTATTAATTGTAATCGCTATTTAACAGTTATGTTTTGTATAAAGTTTTTTGTATAAATATCAAACTTTTACAATTAATGTAATAAACATAATTTATAAAATATATAAAAATAACAGACTGAAGTACTGAAATGTACATATGTTACTTTTTAAGGCAGGAGCAGGTTGTCTAAAATTTTTATCTTCTTTTTCTTCTTAAACTTTCAAAAGTATAGTTTTTGAGAATTTACTGTTAAATTTTTGTAAGGATACTGACGCTAGATCTCCGCTACTACAGCCGTTTTAGCAGGTATCGAGCGCACAGCAAAAATAGCATACTCACTCTATTTACACTCATTTATCCCAAAACTACTTTTTTCGGCAATGTATTGTAGCGAAAACAAAAGCTATTCAGCCAAATCATCTGAAATTTTAATATGTTATTCACATCAGTGACTTTCGCTATCAAAATTTTAAAAAATCGTAAATTTTACACTGAATAACCAGTAAAAACCCTGTTTTGGGACTTAAATTTAAAAAGCGAGTCATAATCAAAAAATTTTATTGCAATATACCTTTAAAGTTTAAATATCATTGTTCATTATTTTAACTTTTAAAAAATAAATCCCAAAAATGTTTAAAATATTCAAGCACTAGGTCTTAATATTATTATTTACTATTTTATATATGTACATGCTTTGTTTCTTACTATTACATTTTAACAAAGCTATTGGTTTGTCTTCAAATTAAATAAATAGAATTGTTATGAAAGCTAAAAAAATTGGGTTTCAGTACTATAATATGTGAATACTTTCTTCGGAAGTGGATACATTTGTGACCTTTTCATGGATACTTTTTTTTAGTCGCGACAACACTGATCTGAGGTGAACTCACGTACACAATAAATACGTTTCACCAAAGCACATAAAAATGGAAAAAACCTATATTTTGACGTCACAAAATTTAAGTTTCCTATCTTTTTATCTCTGTACTCAAGTATGCAAACTTGAATGCAACCGAATAATGAGCGCCGTAATGAATGACAGATATAAAGAGATGGGAAACTCCGTTGGAGAGGGATAGCATTATGTTCGATTTTACGTTAAATTGGCTCCAATACTAACACAAAACACTTATATTATGTCGTAAAATCAATGGAAAACAACCCATATGCTGTAATAATATGCTGTTTTACAGTTATCGGACCTCAAACGTAACTGGTAAATTTCTTCAATCTACCATATGGCTTATGGGTAAGCTGTATGGGTAACTGTAAAACAGCATATTATTGGAACAAAATGGGTAACAAAAGGTATACCACAAAAGACGTCGGAAAAGCAATGAAAAACATCCCTGAAAAATCATGGTGAAATTTTCTTTGAATAGAGTAAGTTCGGTAAATATGGCCTACCCTTAACTTTTTTTGAAATAAAACAGCCAGTTTAATTTGAAAACATAAAATTTTTTTTTAAATTGTTTTAAATTCATTTTATATTAAGTCTCCATAAAAGAATTACGTTACAAAAAACACAACAAAAAGATATTATGGAAAAATTAAAGGAACTTCAATATATCACTTTTCAAAAATGTGCGACTAATAAAGCCCACCGTGTGTTGAATATGGACTAGGGTGGTCCATATTAAACACAACTTATACACAAAATTCACAAATAAAATATACTTTTTCGTTGCCACTGCACAGTTCATGTGCCCACATTGCGCATAAAACGCACTGCACCCATGTTTCTCCACCTTTATCTTCGGAAAAAAGACTTGAGCAATATATGCATTTGGCATCTTCCTTATTAGTCCTATTAGCACTTGCATCTGATGAATCATCTGCTGTAAAATTGTCTTCAAAGTCTGATGAAGACTCTGCTGTACGTTGATTTTTCTTCTGAAAAGTAAATTTTAAGGAAAACCTTTTTCAAACCTAACTACAAATATAATTCATATTTATCTTTTTTTTCAAAATATTTTTCCCCGATTCGTTTTCCGCGTGTGTTTTGATTCTTAAATTGTTTGTCATTGTTTTTTTTTAATAGATTCCTCTAGATTCTTTTTATGCGGTGATGATGATATCAGTTGTGCCTTTCCTGGTATTCGTCCTCGATTTGAATTTTTTTTTAACTCGGACCGGAATAGGAGAAATTTCTTGAGGCATTATGTAAGAAGTTGACCGAATGCCAGTGGAAGTGGAAGGTGTTTCATCGGGAATTTGTTCTAATTGCACCATTTCAGGTAAAGCGGTTGGTAGTTGTAAAGGATCTACATTTTGCACATTCTCAACTGTTGCATCAACTTCGTCCGCTGCGAGAAAATCGTGATCGCTAAAGATTTGCCTATTAAAAGGACATATTCCAGTTGACGAAAATCCTTTGACAGCAATTTCACCAGTTTGAGCTTTCATATAAGCTTGACCGAACAGTTGAATTATATCAAAACGTGTTAATGCTTTTCCATTATTTATGACCCAACATCTTATTTCCTCAGTCAAATATTTTTTCAAGGGTCCCATGAAAGATTTATCCAGAGGTTGAATCTTATAGCTAGTGTGGAGGAATCGAAAGGATGCGAACATGGTTACTTCTAGCCAAGTCAATGATTTCAATGTTTCTCGTATGGCTTGCATGCCCGTCCAATATGAGCAATACAGGAGACGATGCAGAAGGTTTAACTGTTGCAAGAAAGTGCTCGAACCATTTAGTAAATAAATGCGTTTGAATCCATCCGGAAGGATGATTTGCGTGAATTGATCCTGGCGGTGCACCTTTCATTAGAAGAGGATTTTCCCTCTTCCTAGGGAAAATAAACATAGGTGGTACAAATGACCCGCCTGCGCTCATACACAAAACAGCAGTAATCAAAGATCCCCTTTCTGCTGAAGTAAGTGCTCCTATCTGGTTCCAACCTTTCAGAGACAATACCTGTGGCATTTTTGCGGGCACAACAGAAATTCCTGTTTCGTCTACATTGTAAATGTTACTTGGAGAAAAGTTGTACGTAGCCATTTCTTTTTCCAAAAAGTCAAAGAAAACGGTGACGTTTTCTTTTGAAAATCCTCTTGCACGAGCTATAGATGTTCCGGTCGGCTGACGGAAGGACAGAGATGGATGACGTCTTAGAAATAAACGCAACCAATCTCTTCCTGCAGTTCCCTTTGCTACTGAAAACGGGTTTGGAATCTTGTTCTTCAAAGCTAATTCAAATGCTAATGATCTTATATCATTTCTTGTTAGACCAAACAATTTCGCTTCCATAAGCAATACATAGTCAACAAGCGATTCTTCGAGCTGTGGTGGGAAAATCGGTTTTCTGCCTAATTTGGCTGCTACTACTTCTTCTAACGGCCTTCCCTTCTCTGCCACCAAACGTCGTAATGTGGTTTTAGGTACATTGTAGTGTTTGTATGCCCTTAAGAACCCCATTCGCTTTTCTTTGATGGCCGTAATTGCATGCGCCATATCTTTTTTGCGCCATGTCTGTCGTTGCTTTTGAACTTGCGTAGAGTTCGGAGCCATTTATATCCTTGTAGCTAAAAAAGAAAATAGAAATGAAATATTAACTAGAAACATGTGTCAAATATGGTCCACTAGTCCATATTATCAGCATTTATGATGGGCCATATTATCAACACTGTTTTTTTCTACTATGCTTTTAATTTTCGCAAACTTTATTAACTATTTTCCAGATTCGATTTTACATAAGCAAACAAAACATTTAGCACTATATAATTTGCACAAACCCAAGAATATTCACACAAAAATTTAATTAAAAAACGCGTAATTAAACTTACCAAAAAATTCCAACGACAACGCCAAAAAATTATCAAGTGCTGTCCTGAACACATCTGTTTCGACTGACTCACCACATTACAATGAGCGATGACCAGTTCGTTCATGTCTGAATTGAGTAGACAGTGGCGTGTCTAGCCTTTTTCAGTTAGGAAATATTGCTATGGGCCATATTACACACATGGGCCATATATGCCGAACTTACTCTAATTACACCATAGGAATCTGTTCAAGCAGTGTTGCCGCTTGGTAAAATGCATGGATACTTTATTAATATTCAGTTTGAGTTTAAATACTTTTTTAAAAATAATTTTTATATGAATATATGTTTTTATTTGCAAAATCTATATAAAAATAGGCATTTCCATAAATTTGACAAAAACGTTAAGAAAAATTATGACATTGAGACATTTTTGAACAGTACTTTCTTATCAAAAAATGCATTAACGCAACCTTTTAACAAAGAACTTTAAAATTTTGTGATAAATATATTAAGTCAGCCTCATAGCTCAGCTGCTGCTGAGTGAATTTTTTTTAATTTAAAACTTACTATAAACGATAAGACTAGTCGATTTTTTTGGGAATAGGTAAAGGTATATTATTTTGCAAAATACTTAAAAACGAATAATTTTTCACTTTTAAATTTAATTTAAATATAGGGCAATAGCAACCTATTTGATTTATATTAATTACTTTTTTTGTATTTATATACTTGTTATTTTTTATCATAGCTGTTAAATAATTATTAATCGTATTCATTAGCAATTCGATTATTTTAAAAATGTTAAATAATTGATTCAGTACAATTATTTTATGTTTGCAACTGTAATAAAATAGTAACATTTACAAAATAATTACGATTTCTTCAGATGACGAATATAATCAAAAGTATTTATATACTTTTTATTTTGTATCATAGCTGTTAAATAATTATTATTAATCGTATTCATTAGCAATTCGATTATTTTTTTAAAAATGTGAAATAATCGAACATTCACATAATAATAACGATTTCTTCAGATGACGAAAATAATCAAAACTAATTAAAAGTAATCAAGAAAAATAATCAGACTACTTTTAGAAATTATGTTTGTTTCTTTTTGATTATTTCAAAATTTCTAAAATTGTTGTTGCATTTTTTGATAAATTAACATAGATATGTTTAATTGTTACACAACGATTGTCAAAAAACAAGAACGAAAAAATGCATTACAACATTTGCTCTGTTAATTTTGTCAAGCACTTTTTTCTTCTTTCTTGTTTTTTTTTTAATCTTTTTTAATGATTATTTACATATCTGTTTATTTATAAATTAAAATTTACAAAATATTCCGTACTTAAAGTAAAATTCTTAAAATAATCCAACAGAATCAAAGTAGTAGTAGTACTTTATTGAGTCTTTAATTAATCGATATTACAAAATATATATATATATCAAAGAATTTTTTAAGATTTCATTTTGACGATTGTCCTAAAAATATATGGGACAGCTTGTACACGGCGAGATATGTACAAGCACTAAAAATACTATACACAATGACGTGCTACTTTCATATATACAATATCCCAGTGTGTAAATGGGAAATATAGATAAATAAATGCATACATTTTGATAAATTACATCAAATGCAGATTTTAAGTTCATATATACAATAGAATTATAAAAATACACAATCACTAAAAACATCAAATATTAAATCTTTAATGTTATGGTCACGATAATCACTAATAAAATTCAGCTGTTCCGTTGAATCCAATTGCAACGAATAGGCAGGAATATATTGTACAGTTCGCTTCAACTCGTTTAGGATGTCGTAAAGAATTCCTCTTTTTATAAAAAAGTGCTATACAAGCCATGTATAGCATTAGCAGCGGTAACAGAGGAGAAACAAAGAGACTAAATGAGTAGAAGAGGTCCAGGTTCAGAGAGCCGCCTTTTCTCACTCAGTTTCAATTACCTTTGCAAGAGTTGTCCTAAACTGAAATGACTCTTCTCAATTATTTGTCACAATTTTCCTTTTCTGTTCTTAGAACAGCTAATATGTGAGAAATTGCTGTGTGCACAAGCGAGCTAATAATAGGTTCGCTTATTTAATTGAACTTTGTTTTTTCATATGTCAAATCGTATTGAATCGAATATACGACAGACTGCAAATTAGTTGATTCGAATTGCAAACAAATTCGCGATATTTTTATAATTTTAGTGAAGTGGTTTAAGTGAAATTAAAAAGTGATATTGGGGGTTGGAATTAGTTTTAAAGGTTTTCTAAGAGATGGCGTAACTATCAATAGATCGCATCGGGCACACCTGTGACTATATTCATTTCAAAGCACATTGTCTAAGCTTCATTTTTTAGTATGTGTCATTCCACTGAAGTGTAAACAACATAAATTTTTTTCTCTGTGAACATGTCGACTTTCGTTCCAACAAAACGCAATTTGCGGGAAGGTTTAAGGCCCATTTCCAATAACGCGTGAGATGCGTTGCGTTTTACGCTGCGGAAGCTGCGGAAAAAAAGCAATTTCCAATGGAGCATGTGCGTGAACATATGGTTGCCGGTCTTCTGCTTAGCGAAGCATAATTTTAATGTGTAAAAGTTTTAAAAGTTTATTCAAAATAATATACACTGATGCTTTGTGTTGTGTCTTCCTGCATACTATTGGTCCCGTAAAAGGTTTTGCTGCAGTATGGACAGATAGGGCGAATTCGAAAATGCATTTTTACAAAGCATCAGTGTGTTTTATTTTGAATTGGTGCTAAGATAAAATACAAAAACTGCGCAGCTCTGTTGATATTCTTAAAAATAGTATAATTGCACAGTTTTGGCTAATAATCTTCGAACTTATTCAAAATAAAACACACTGATGCTTTGAAAAAATGCATTTTGGAACTCACCCATATAGTTAGGCACTCCGGCATGCCGCTGCAGATATATCGTGATTGTGGAGCGCGTCTGTAATGCCTGTGACCATTTGCACCACCGCCTGTTCTTATATGCATTTTTGGACTCGCCCATATAGTCCATATATACTCCGGCATACCGCTGCAGATATGTTGTGAGTGTGGAGCACGTCTTATATGCCAGTGACCATTTGCACCACCGACTGTTCTTAAATGCACTTTTGGACTCCTCGCCCATATAGTCAGGCACTCCGGCATGCCGCTGCAGATGTGTCGTGAGTGTGGAGCACGTCTTAAATGCCTGTAATAAATTTTTTAGTTTCTCTCTAATTCTACTAACCTTTTTCAATTTTTTCTTTGTAAAACTGAACAGCTGTTTCGCTGTCAAAGCTTCACGCGCATGAAATATTCAATTTTTCGAATATTTTACGCTGCGTGCAAACGCATGCTGTTCGTTGGAACCAGTTAGGTATGTCTTCATGTATTGAATATATGCGTCAATTTACGAAACGCATCTCACGCGTTATTGGAAATGGGCCTTTACTTTTGTGCTTCCATTTGAAGAAAAAAGCGGTTGAAGCACAACGCACGCTTACTGAGGCTTACGGGGACTATGCTCCATCGATTTCTACTTGTGAGTACTGGTTCCGTCGGTTTAAAAGTGGTGATTTTGATACGGAAGACAAAGAGCGTCCGGGCCAGCCGAAAAAGTTTGAAGATGAGGAATTGGAGGCTTTGCTCGATGAAGACCCTTCAAGAATTGTCAGAATCATTGGGAGTCGACTTATCAACGGTCGGCAAACGCTTGAAGGCCATGGGAATGATTCAAAAGCAAGGAAATTGGGTGCCGTACCAGTTGAAGCCGAGAGACGTTGAACGGCGATTTTGCATGTGCGAACAACTGCTTCAACGGCATAAAAGGAAGAGTTTTTTGCATCGTATTGTCACTGGCGATGAAAAGTGGATCCATTACGATAATCCTAAGCGAAAAAAATCGTGGGGACCACCCGGCCATGCATCAACATCGAGGGCCAAGCCGAATATTCATGGCGCCAAGCTTATGCTGTATATTTGGTGGGATCAGAAGGGTGTCGTGTACTCATAAATTAATAAATAAAAACCAAAATATCAATTAAAGATTTCTGTTTATATTTTCGTTTCTCAACTTTTCAGCTATGTGCACAAGCGAGGTAGGAATAGCTTCGTTCTTTTTGAAGTTTCTTTTTTCCTTTTTCATCCTATTAGGATCTAATTGGAATTTACCAATTTTTTTAGCTGCATTTGTAAAATTGGAAAAATAGCATAACAAAGACATATTTTCAAATTTATGAATGAAAGTACAAGTTGACAAGTTTATATAAGTACAAGTTTATATAAGTGCTTAGTTGCCAAATTTATTTTGTTTCTAGCTGGACATTTTTGTTGTGATTTTGTTGTAGCTATATTTTGGTTGCTGCTGCAAGAAGATATTTCATTAGCCGAGTAGAAAAACGGAATTCTGATTCGGCTTATGAATTCTTGCTTATGATTTATTTAGAATATATCTATTAGGAAATAAAAATTAAATTAAACAAGATTCCCAGTATTCTCCTATTAATTTTAAAAATCTTTATAAAAAATATAAAAGAAAATAAAATTTGAAGTACTTACTTTTCCTTTACCAACAAACCTTATTGATTCCCCGTTAAAAATAAAATTTCGAAAAGAGTTAAGCTGTTTATCTTATTATTTAATATAAGAATATGCTTATTATATAATATAATAACTTATAAACTAAAATGATCTCTCTAATTATTTAATATAATAATTTAAAATCTAAGCGGACATCTTATTATATAATAAAAAAAATTATAAAATTATAATTAGAATGCATGAAAATGCAGGATATTCGAAATAAATTACTTTTCCTTCATTTAATTAAAAGTCATTAAAATTTCGCGAATTTAACTAAAATAATTTGCAGCCAAAAGAAGGCAGCAGAAGTAAACAAATATAGCTATTATTCCTAGCTCGCTTGTGCACACTGATGAAAATTTAAAACGAAAATGTAAACAAATGGTTTTTTTCACATATCTTGTATTTATTATTTTACAAAATTATAATTGCTATTAACACATAAATATTAAATAAATCACCTTTTAATACGACTAAAATCACTTCACTAAAATTATTAAATGATCGCGAATTTGCCAAAAGTAATTTGCAGCAATCGATTGTATACGATTTCAGAATGGGAAGAAACAGTAAAGCAGAATTAAGCGAGCTATTCCTAGCTCGCTTGTGCACACAGCTGAAAAGTTGAGAAACGAAAATATAAACAGAAATTGATATTTTGGTTTTTATTTATTGATTTATGAAATTATAATATGTATGTATGTATCACTTTTTAATTTCACTTAAACCACTTCACTAAAATTATAAAAATATCGCGAATTTATTTGCAATTCGAAGCAACTAATTTGCAGCCTATCGTATATTCGATTCAATACGATTTGACATATGAAAAAACAAGAAATTTCAATTAAATAAGCGAACCTATTCTTAGCTCGCTTGTGCACACAGCAATTTCTCACATTTTAGCTGTTCTAAGAACAGAAAAGGAAAATTTTGACAAATAATTGAGAAGAGTCATTTCAGTTTAGGACAACTCCTGCAAAGGTACTTGAAACTGAGTGAGAAAAGGCGGCTCTCTGAACCAGGACCTCTTCTACTCATTTAGTCTCTTTGGTAAAACTTTAATGTAAAAATTTTTATTAAAACTTTTGAATTTTTTTTTAACACCTTCAATAGAAATCGGTTCATCTATTTTACTCATACAAAAAGAGATTTTAATGTTTATAAAAAAATTTTGTAGAAATAACATTCATAACACCACTAAATTATTGCTTGGCTGCATTAAAGTTGAAGGCTTCTTCTGTTTGATTCTTTATTTCTTTCTATTGTTATTTTACTTCTATATGTTTACATATATGTATCTACAAGTAACATCGGCAGATAAATCCTAAAATAGCTCAGGAGAAATGTTATTTCGTACTGCGCAGGAGACCTGGGTTTAAACCTCGAAGCAAAATAATTTTTTGGTATAATTTAATTTTACTAAATAAGCAATTAAAAATGAATAACCTGGAAATGCATCTGTTCCAATGCAACTAGAGAGTTGATTTTGGTGTCAAAAGATTCTAAAAAATATTCACTTTGCTACTGCATGGGTGTCATATGTGCAGAAAACTCCTGGAATCCATCAGAGTTCCAGCGACGATTTTCATCTAAACGGACGACGACCTGGTAGGGAATCTGTTCCAATGCAGCTAGAGAGTTGATGTTGGTGTCAAAAGATTCTAAAAAATATCCACTTTGCTACTGCATATGTGTCATATGTGCAGAAAACTCCTGGAATGCGTGAGAGCACCAGCAACAATTTTTATTTAAACGGAATACGACCTGGGAAACGACCTAGAAAGTATATTTTAGTGTCAAACATTTTTAAAAAATATCAGCTTTATGACTATGTATGTGCTATAAGTGCAGAAAACTCCTACATGTAACTATTACATATTATATATTCGCGTTTTGGACGTCCTTTTGCTATGCAAATATTAAAGAAACCAAGAAGAATAAAATCAATAGTTAGTTTTTAAAATTTTTCTTATATTTTTATTATTGATTTCTGGTACTTTTACTTTTTTAAAATACGTCTTATTTTATAAAATTTTGAGTTTTGCTTAAGGCTTAATGATCATTATCTCTATTACTGAAACACCCTGTGCCAGCACAAACAAAAAATTCTTCATTAATTCAATCATAGAAATAAAAGTTAAGGAAGTGGTGTTATACTGACACACACTATACGTGTGTAGAAGTAATTTTCGTCGCTGAGGAAACGAGATAGAGCGTCTTTTTTTGACATAAGTCCTTCCCGAGCAAAAAAAAAATTGTTGTCCGCCATTTTTGAGGAAGAGCATCTGTCAAAACACAAGTTCTGCTTCATGAGCGCATTCATTATTTAGGGTGGCAAGGGCCTTAATTTTTTCATATTGTGATTAGCTTTAATAGTTATTTATTTGTTTACAATTTCTTTGAAAACTTGACATGAAATTAAGGTGGATACCGACAGTTCGGAAAAAACTACACAAAACAATTTATATAAAAAGAGTTTAATTTGGTATGTATTTCAGTTGTTTAGTTTTTTGTGTTATTTTAATATCAATTAAATAGTTTATAAAAAATAGTTTTTTGAAATGAATTTTAAAAAAATCCTTAAAAGTAACTTTTGTCGTTTCAGTCTTATTCTGAGTTCATGTCTTTTACTTTATTTTAGCAATGGTTTTCTCTGTAAAAAATTGGTAACGCAACATATTATATAACGGTGCTATATTAAAAATTGCATAGTAAGCATACATCTAAAAAATAAAAAATTACTTACGCCTTTATTTACTACATAGTTGAATGCGGCCCTGTTTGAATGTTTTTGTGTTTGTGTCAACTTCACTGTGTTTGTAAAATACAAAGAAGTAAAATATAAGGAAATGGTGTTGTTAACACATACATTGTACGTGAGCTGTCGCACCATTCGTAAATTGTGCGAGCGAGAAAGACAGTGTTTTTTGACATTTCTGAGAACCCTGGCAATTGGTTGGAAGACACCTCAGCAAAATAGTTGAAAATAGTTTAATTTTAAGTATTTTTCACTGCTTAAAAAGCAACAAAATCAAAGAAAAAAATCACAAAAATAAATGCAACATGAGTTGTGCAGTTAAGAGTTGTAGAAGTTCCCGAAAACTTAAAAACAATGCGCTTTCGTTCCACAGGTAAATATGTCCACACAGTTTCATTTCTTTTTACAAAAGTGCTTTATGAAGTTTCTAACGATATTTTTTTATCTTATTTGTATTAGAAATGTATATATTTCTAAATAAAAATGGTTTAAAAATGCAAATTAGACCCGTTGATTTTGCGCCAGTTTGATCAAACCACATCTGTCACAACACAAACATTTCTTCAGGGACGCAGTCATTTTTCACAGTAGAAAAATTTTTGGGGCGCTCTTGTTTTCAGCATAGCGAATCAGATTTAGTACCTGTTTGTTAAATTTTTCTGATTTCTACTCAACAACTAGGCAGAAACACCCAAAAAATAAGGCTTTTAAAAAATTAACCTAATTAATTTTGTACTTAAAGTTGAAGTTAAGAATTTATTGGGTTATCAAATTTAGAAAAATTACCTAAAAATGTTGCTGTTTTTCTAGTTTTTCAACAAAACTAAGCTTTATAAGTATTAAAACAAAGGTAATGCGCGCATCTATTCAATGAGGTGTGAAAAATAAAATTCCATGCATAACTTTTTATGATAAAATTTTTTTTTATAATTGGAATTTGTCTGAAAAACTAGTGGTTTCCCTTTTACGAAAGCAATATATTAAAAACAGAATTATTAAAAAGATAACTACATCCAGAAGTACTGTAGATAGCAAAGCCTGTGTTGTACATACTGAGGTTTGTAATCCCTAAGCAGCGGCCAAAGGCCTCCTATTAATTCATTTAGTAATTTTTATTAAATTTTGAAAAATCTCGCCATTTTAAGAAAGAAAAAAATTTTACCTTAAATGCAAGTATTTTTATAATTGATATCTTGAACAGATACTTGTATCATCTTCTTTTGATACCCATAAAGCTTAGTTTTGTTGGAAAACTTAAAAAATCAGCTAGCTTTTTAGTCCACTTTTTCCAACGTTCGATGCCTATAACTTTTAAGCCAATTGCGAGCGATCTGAAATTTTTTAAATAATTAGGGTTGTTGCTATTCTTGACACGTTCCTAAAATTTTAATGCAGAAGAAGAAACTTTAGCAGTTTGGGCCTTCTTTTACGATACAACCGAGTACGACCCTTTGTGATTGTTTCTGTGTTTGTGTGAACCATTACCAATATAAAAAATACCACACTTTTCTGCTATTACACCACTTCCTTATATTTAACTTCTTTGGTAAAATACTTCATTTCACTTCAACTACACCGCTTAATTATATTTTACTTCTATGAATTAAATTCGTCGCTAGCTTCACGGACGTAAATAGCTAACTTCCAATTTCAGAAGTATTTACGAAACAGAGGGTGACACATACAAAAAAACTGAATAAAAGTTGCATTAAGTTGCTTCTTCTAGTGTTAGGCCTTTTCCACACTTGGTCAACGCAACTCCAACTCAAGTTGCTAGCCTGTGTATTTATACCGGAACCTTCAGATTAAGCAACTTGCACGCAACAAGTTCTCGACACGTTCTCAACCAGTTCAACGCAACGCGGCTTTCCGCAATTTTCATCGGCGACTTGTTGCATCAGTTTGTTTGTTTTGTGAATTGTTTGTAGTGCAGTTTTAATCAAGGTGAATAAGTTAATTAATAAGTTATTTTTTTCATTAATAGAATCTTAAAGAAGAAGAAATAGTTTGCAGGATGAATGAGCAAGTGTTAAATATTAAATAATATGTATATGTTGCATGACTTTTGAAGCAAGTCTGAAAGCATTCGGTTTATAGTTGCATTGCTTTTCAACTTTTTCGCTGTTGCGTTGATGTTTCGTTGGTATTGCGTTGACCAAGTGTGGAAAAGGCCTTATTTGTATGGAAAAAGCTGCTTTTATGTTGCGTTTTATAAAAAGCTGTTTTTTACCAGCATGAACGGGCTATTATTCTACAATTACTTGAGAGCATTTCACAACAATTTTTCCAGGTTTTTTAAGTATGATGCTTACGCTTGTAAGCTTACTACATGTTTATTCCAAGCTTGTGTGCAGCTGTGTTCTATTAACGTAAAATACGTCATATGGTTTTTTTGGGCTCAAATGACAATTGCCATATTGAGAGACATATTTGACGTATGATTGACTCTAAAAATAGTTTGTTGTTGTTGCCTTCTTCAAAACTGAATTGATCTAAATAGCTTACAATTGAAATTATGTAAAAGTAAAATTGATTATGAAAGCAATTGAAAGGCTTCGCGGCTGATGACGCAAATAATATGATGGTCAATTTCATTCTATGGCGCAACTTTTTAAAAAATATGCACTAATCTGTTCATTTTAAAATGTTTTTTTCATTCAACAGCCTCGAGTTACTTTCTTCGGATGAGTCATTGGTAGGAGATATTTACAATTATATTTCTGACAGCCCTAAAAGAAACGAACAATCAATAAAAATTTTTAAATTGGAGTGTAAACCAAAAAATATGCTTCATCAGTGTCAAACTAGAAGGCTTTCTTTGGAAGCGGTTGTACGTAACGTTCTTGAGCTTCTTATTCCTTTAAAAGTATACTTTGCTTTTGTGGTAAATATTGATAGCATAGGAAAAGTGAAATGAATTAATAAGAATTTAAACAACATTAACGAACTTTATTACATTTTTTTATGTACATTTTGCCTATTGTGAATAAGATTAATAAACTGTTCTAAAGCGAAAGCTAGCAAATACATTGTTTGTACAGCAGAATGAACAATTTTCTTAACAGATTTAGATAATGTTATATTACATGAAATATTAATTGATAAAGAAATTAATGGTATTAACTTTGAAAATTTAACATATTATCTTATAAGACACGAAATTTACTTAGGCATTGAATTCAGACATAATTTTAATTCGCAGTATTTTCAAACTGATGATGCTTTGTCTACAACTGTGTTAAATTTAACATTTAACTATGCAGTCAAATAAAAAGTTTAAATTTTAATAATCCAGTTTTAAAAAACTTAGTTGCATTAAAACCACAAAACTTTTTAAAGCATTAAGTTTAATCTTTTCAAAATTTACTATTAAGATTTTTAAATATAGTTTCTAATGATGATGTACAAAATAATGATAATGAATTTACTTAGGAAGAATTAAAAAGATTTAATTTTAAAAATTTATTGATGAAAATGTCGAAATAAAAAATACATGTTATTAAAAAAGCAGATTCAAGTTTTGCATATCCTAAACGAACATCATCATCAAAAATATAGGTATGATAAGGATATAAGATTCTTAAGCCAGGTTTTACAACTAAGCTTAAGTTGTACCTTAGTTTGGCCAATTAGTTTTTGCTGATTAGTTTCGAGTATTATACTGCTTGCGTATGCTGATGACATCGATATCGATATCCAGATTAGATAGAGAGTAAAGTCGAATGGGTCTGGCAGTGAATGCAGACAAGACGAAATACTTGGTGTCAGCAAATAAACAGTCCCAGCGTCTTGGAACCCACGTTACAGTTTACAATACCTCCTTCGAGGTTGTGAAGGACTTCGCTTAACTAGAATCCAGCATAAACTCAACCAACGACATCAGCATTGAGATCAAACGAAGAATAACTCTTGCCAACAGGTGTTACTTTGGGCTCAGTAGGTAATAGAGAAGCAGAGCCCTCTCTCGACGAACGAAAATCACGCTCTATAAATCGCTCATCATGCCCGTCCTACTTTATATCTCTATAAATCGCTCATCATACCCGTCCTACTTTATGCATAACAAACCTGGGGGTCAATTCCCGTTTTGCGTTAAAGTGAAGTGAAAAAACGCTTTTCACAATAGTTTTCATTTAATGATTTCACTTTTTCACTTCACTGCGCACAAAAACGCGATTCTTGTTCGCCTAATGGAAAGTAGTTGCTGAATAGCATTTGAGAGTTGCTGAATGTCTATTAAACAAAGCTTTTATGAAAAATAAATGTACACAACGTATTAGATGGTAGAAAATATTTACAAAAATGACTTTATTGAACATGATGATGACTTCATTATGACTCCAACATTCTTTTATTGATTTTTGTAGAAAAAAACCCAAAGATTTTTATGAGCAGACTTCACCAAAATTGCGAAGGAACACTTCAACTTATATCGCTTTCCCAAAGCCATAAACTTGATTCAGCAGGTAAAACTATATATTACAAATAAACAGTAAAAAAGGAAAATATAATTAATTTTGCATAAATATATATAACTAAGATAAGTTTTTCGGTAGCACAAAATAGCAGAAAGTAATATAGCAAGTCGATAACGCGCGTTTGCAACCGGCGTTAACTTTGTTTTCATTTCAGCAAAAAATAAGCAGCTGTTGCCCTTTTAACACACAACGGGAATCGCGTTTTCCGTGTAAAGCGAAAATACTTTTCATATGAAGATAACGCAGAACAGGAATTGACCCCCTGGACGCTGAACAGTTCAGATGAAAAGACTTTAGGAGCATTCGAGAGAAAGATTCTTCGTAAGATCTACGGACCAATCTGCGTCAATGGCGAGTACCGAATACGGTGGAATGATGAACTGTACGAGCTGTATGCTGACATCGACATAGTCAAGCGCATTAAAATCGAGCGGCTTTGCTGGATCGGTCATGTTCAGCGCATGAATGACGATGCTCCAGTGAAGAAAACATTCGATTCGGTACCCAGCGGCGGTCAACGCAGAAGAGGACGACCGCATCTTCGTTGGAAAGACCAAGTAGAGGACAACCTGACGAAGCTTGAAATTTCCAACTGGCGCTAGCAAGCGAAAGACAGAAATGGCTGGCGCAAATTCTTAGATGAGGCCAAGACCGACATACGGTTGTAGCGCCAACTAAGAAAGTAAGTAAGTATGATTAGTTAAGTTATTTTTCAAAATATAATCAGTTGTTGGCTGTCGATGTCTTAAGTATAACTTAAGTCACGCATTTTTCATACTTAAGTTGAATTTAAGTATGGCTAATGAAACGAATTTTTCAGAGCTTCCATTTAAGTTTTTATTGTGAAGCAAATTATTCTTTTATATATTCCTATGAATCATATAGGTACCTTTTTTTGATGAAATTTTTATATAATACAATGTTCAAATACACTAGTCAATTACGCTGTATGATAAAATTAAATTTGTTTTTAAAATTTTTTCGTTTATTTTATATAAGTAATAAACAATTTAAGAATGACGTATTTTTTTTAAATGACTTATTTTAAATCACAAAATTACGATTTTTATTACAGTTATATAACAACGCAGCCACAAAAGCTGATTGGGTTTTAGGTTGTCTTAATGGATGTTTTGCTTTAAATATTAATCTTATTCACCCTCTGTTAGTAGCGTTAAAATAATTTTGCTTGCCGCCAACGATAAAATCTATGTTATCTTGACAGACCTTTATATTGATTTAAAATGCGTTATTCTGCAAAAAAACTAAATAAAATTGTTTCATCTGTTGAAATTCGCAAAACTTTTGTAGATTATTTCACTATATATCATGATCATCAATTTGTACGATCAAGTCCATTGGTGCCTTTTTGTGATCCATCTCTAGCTTTTGTTAATGCAGGAATGAATCAGGTAAAAATTTTAAGCCAGGTATTAAGTTTCTATTCTTTTATAATTTAATTTTTTTTTTGGCTGATAAATTAGTTTAAATCTGTTCTCCTGGGTAAATCTGTGCCAACTTATAAAAGGGTTTCGAATTCGCAGAAATGTGTCCGTGTTGGTGGAAAGCATAACGACTTAGCTGTTGTAGGGCAAGATTCCTACCACCACACATTTTTCGAAATGCTTGGTAATTGGTCATTTGGTGATTATTTTAAAGTAAGTAAGGACTCATTTCAGTTTGAATATATTTCTGAACTCATTTGCATTTTAGAGTAAAGCCTGTGAGATGGCTCTCGACCTTCTTTGTGGACACTTCAACATTAATCCTTCTAGATTATTTGTTACATATTTTGCAGGAGATGAAGTTTTAGGACTCCCACCTGACATTGAATGTTTCGAAGTTTGGAGAAGTCTGGGGTGAAGCATGTTGTCATGAATTAAAAAGAATCGGCAAAATATTTGTGTTATAAAATTGCAGAATTCCAGCTTCGAGAATACTTCCATTTAGTAGCAAGGAAAATTTTTGGGAAATGGGATCGACAGGACCTTGCGGTCCATGTACAGAGATTCACATTGACTTGCATCCGGGAATGGGTGGCATTGAGCGCTCCAAACTTGTAAACGAGGGAAATTCAGATGTGATAGAGCTTTGGAACTTAGTTTTTATTCAATTCAATCGGTAAAATATGTTAGAATGAAAATAATGAATATTATTAATTCTATTATTTCAAGCAATTTAGATGGTTCTATTACTGAACTACCTAATAGGCATGTAGACACTGGGATGGGCCTCGAAAGGTTGGCTGCAATACTGCAAAATAAAAATTCTAACTATGACACGGATCTCTTTATTCCAATATTCGAACAAATACAAAAGGTACATTAATAAAAAACAATTTTTAAAACTTAGAAATATAAAAAATTTCAAAGCGACGAGCGCGCAGACTACTCAAAAAATTATCCGAGTAGGGAAGTTGTAGTGCGTTTTGAACTCATTTTGATACGCATTGAGCACAAACTGTCAAATTAGGTCTGTTCGCGTACTTTTCTGGTAAAAAAATTAAAAATGTCAAAAGTAATAAAATTGAGAGAGATGTGGCGGCGTCAGTAAATAATAAGATATATTGTTGTGAATTTATTTTAAATATATTTATTTATTGAAAGACAATTAATTAACGATGAGAAAGAGTTTTTAAATTGGTGTTTGCTTGTCGCCGGTTCTTCTAATACTATTAAAATGGCGATGGCGAAATTGAAGTGCGTGCTAATTTGCAGAGTTGCATGTTACGTTGTTGGAGTTGCCATCGTGCAACGACATTCCACCCCCTGGTAAATCTTGGCAAGGATTTACAAACAAAAGAGCGGCTAGCTTCGACGCTGGACGTCTTATAATTCCATGTGAAGTTTGCAGTTCTGCACTCCTAACTTGCCCATCTTTTGCAGGAAATACTTTAAGAATTCTGCCTTTTTTCCATTGACTTCTCGGCTGACTAGGATCACAGACGATAACTAGTTGTCCTGGCTGAAGTGGCGTTACTTTTTCTTTCCACTTTGGTCGTTGAAGTAGTTGCGGCAAATATTCGACTGTCCATCTTTTCCATATTCGGTCTTTGAGATTTTGAGCAATTCTCCATTGTTTGCGTACACATAATTTTGTTTCTTCAGGATGTGGTGTTTGTGTGGAATTAAGACATCCCATCAAAAAATGATTCGGCGTCAATGGTTCCTCCTGATTTGGCTCAATCGGTAAATCGGTCAAAGGTCGACTATTTACAATGTTTTCCGCTTCGATTAAAGCACTTCTGAAAGTTTCTAATCGTGGCGCTTCAGTGTGTAGACATCGTGCTAGTAGGCGTTTGACACATTGAATAAGCCTCTCCCAGCAGCCTCCGGCATTCGGGTTAGACGGACAATTGAAAACCCAATCGATGTTATTTTTTGAAAGTTCTCTGCTAATTTCTTCAAAGTCGAAAATGCGGTTTTCGATCTTCAATTCTCGTTGTGCACCAATAAAATTGGTGCCGTTGTCGCTTCTGATACGGATTGGCACACCGCGTCGATTGACGAAATTCCTCAAGCAGAGTATGAATGCATCAGTAGAAAGATCTTCTGCGATTTCTACGTGTATTGCTCGCGTAGTCATACAAGTGAATAAAGACACCCATCGCTTTTCCCTTCTACGACCTACTGTAATAAAAAACGGTCCACAATAATCGACACCACAATAACTGAATGGACGGACGAATGGCGTGACTCGATCAATAGGCAATTGACCCATTAGTGGTACGCTCGGTTGCGCTTTTTTAATTATGCAAGTTGGACACACTTTTTTTATAGCCTGAAGTAATGATCGTGCGCTTGACACCCAATATTTTTGTCTCATTTCATTAATAATTATCTTGTCGTTTTGATGATGTGCTTTACAGTGGTAATGCCGCATGATCAGGTGCGTAACATAATGATCATGGGGTATGATAATGGGGCGCCTGGCTTCAGCAGGAAGACAGTAAGCGGCGTCTATTCTTCCATTTAACTTTAGTAATCCATCATCATCTAAAACCGGTGTCAATGAGTATATATGACTTGTTTTCGGTAGGCACTCCCTACGACGTAAAATATCGATCTCTGTAGCAAACGAATCTTTTTGAATTTGACGGCAAAGTAACTTTTCGGCAGCATAAAGTTCCCTAGCTGACAATTCCTTGAACTGAGAAGCTTCGCACTTTATCTTCTTGGCATTTGAAATAAACCTCATAATCCATCCCAGTACCCGGATAATCTTAAAAAATGTTGAGAATTTAGTAAAGTCTATAATAAACTTACCATCATCTCTAATGATTAGAACACGGTTTGGTAGTTCTTCTGCAGCACATTGTTCTGATGACATATCTTGAGGTTCTTGAGGCCAGTAGTTTTCATCTAGGCGTAAGAAATCTGGACCCGACATCCATCTCGATGGAAACTTATACGATGACGGTGGCTTAGCTCTTGTTGCATCATCCGCGACATTAAGTGCTGTTGGCAACCAACGCCATTGCTCAGGAATTGAAACAGCAAGTATTTCAGAGATTCTAAATTGGACGAATTGTTTATACTGCCTCTTTGTTGACCGAATCCAGTGAAGTGTTGTCTTTGAATCAGTCCAAAAAATAGTGTTGTTTATTTTAATATCATGACTTTCTTCAGTGTATGTTTTGAGACGGCTGGCTAACACTGCGGCTTGAAGTTCCAAACGTGGAATGGACATTCCTTTTGGCGGGGCACATCGGGTTTTGGCGACTACAAATGCAATATCTCGCCAATCCTTCTTTTTTATAACAAAATATGCGACAGCAGCATATGCGCTCGAACTAGCGTCTGCAAAAATATGCAACTGAACTTCATCAGCTGCCGTTAAGTGAGGTGAATAACAACGCTGGATACGAAATTGTGAAATCAGATGGAATTCATTCCACCAGAGATACCACTGTTCAGTAAGATTTTGAGGTAATGGATCATCCCACATCACTTGTTCTTTCCATGTGGCTTGCAGCAAAATTTTTATGTATATCATTACATGGGCCAAAAGGCCAAACGGATCAAAAATAGACATTGCTGTAGCTAACATTTCACGTTTTGTTGGTGCTCGTTTACCATCCAGGACATCTCTTGGTATTTTAAAAAATTGGAAATGAAACTCAAAGGTGTCATTTTCTGCATTCCAAAACATACCTAAAATTTTTTCAGTGCTGGCTTGTCGTTCCATGTTCAACACGTTATTGGATATCTCGTTTTGACTGTTAAGTTTGCTTTGAATCTCTTTGCTGTTTGAAATAAAACTGCGCAGCTCAAAACCAGCTCTTGCATTTATAATAACAGCTTCGCTTGTTGATTGATACGCCTCGTCTTTGCTATCAAAACTTACGACCAGATCATCTACGTACATATTTTCTGTGATTATCTTTGCACCCTTTGGCATGTTGCTTTGGAACTGAATGGCATTAATATTTTTAACATATTCAGCTGAACAAGGTGAGCAACTAGCTCCGAATATCATTGATTTCATGGCGTACACTCTTATAGGACTCGATGTGTCGCCATCTCTCCACAAAAATCTTTGTGCGTCCTGGTCCGATGCTCTGATTTGTACCTGCAGAAACATTTCTTTAATGTCGGCCGCAACTGCAATTATACCTTGACGAAATTTATGTAAAATGGTAAGTAAGGGCTTGGAATGCTCCGGTCCTTTCAATAAAGCTGAGTTGAGTGATATTTTTCCCACAGCAGCGGCTGCATCAAAGACTACTCTCAGCTTTTCCGGTTTGTTGGGATTAGTTACACCAAAATGTGGAAGATACCATACGGTTGAGTTGGATCTATTGATATGGTTTGACGGAATTAGTTCTGCATATCCACTTTTTATATATTTTTCTATTTCCTTGATATATCTTTCGGCATACACTGAATCACGGCTCATTCTTCTTTCCACATTCAATAAACGAGCTTTGGCCATTGATAGGCTCGATGGTAGCACTGTGTTGTCTTCTTTCCAGATTAAGCCGGTTTCAAAACGTTTACCAATGTACCTTGTTGTATTTGTTAAAATAGCTCTAGCTCTTATATTTTCTTCACTTTCTATAACAGAGGTGCTTCTTACGCCAAAGTTTTCTATTTCAAAGTACTCTTGCACTAATTTGTCTAATACCTTTAAAGACGTTTCTTGTACGTGAAATACGCTGGGTTTTGAAGGTGAATCGGCGTAAAATGGGCCATAAACTACCCAACCTATTTTTGTAGCTGCAGCAATCGGCTCATGACGTCCGGCCTCTACCACTTTTTCAGTTGCACCTAAAAAACAATTATCTAATCCAATTAGCAAAACTGGTTTGGCATCTGTATAGTTTTTTACTGGCAAATTAATGAGATGGCTAAAACTCTCCTTGGAAAACGATTGCACTGGTAAATTCAAATTCTTTACGGTGTGTATGTTCTTTAAATCAAAACAGACTTTGCTATCATCTAGACTACTGACAGTTATCGTTACCTTTTTGGACATTTCTGTCACCTTTTTGTCGTCATACCATTGAAGAGTTAGCGGCGTTTTTTGTCCCTTCAGCCCTAATTTGTCTGCAACGTTCTCTTCTATCAGAGATACCGACGATCCCTCATCCATCATGGCATAGGCCTCTAAGCTACCAAGTGGTCCAGTTAATATTAAAGGGAAAACTTTATAAAGGTGCGATTTATAGCTATGGCGGCAATTAAATATTCTATTTGGCTCATCAATTTCATGTAATACTTGATTATGCATGCGGGTGCACCCATTCATACCGCAGTAAGCTTTCTTGTCACAATTGTTTATGTTGTGACCCTTTTCAAGACAAGCAAAACATAGGCCATAACGCTTTACTTGCTCCCATTTTTTACTTATTTCAAATGCGTTAAAAATTTCACACTCACCCAGTGTATGATTGCCATAACATTGAATACATCTTTGTTTCGGATTGATATCTTCATTATGATAGTTATGTAAAACACGACCACTGTAAAACGCTGATGGTTGTCGATTTACATTTTGACCCCTTATGGCTGGCTGCATGTTTACATTGTTGCGTGGTGGCATAGTCGGCTGTGTGTTAGACGGGCTACGTAAACGAAAATGTGGATAAGTTGGTGTGGTTGTGTTAACACGATGCATAGAAGGCATATGAGCCACGACCCTTGCCAACTCACTTAGCCAATTTGAAAAGGTTTCCACTGTTGGAAAAGACTCAGCACCTGCTGCAGTTCGACTCCACTCATATTGCTTAGAAGGCGGCAGTTTTATGACGAGTTGTTCAAGAAGCGTAGGATTTATAAGATGATGTTCGCATTGCGCCGACTTAAAAAAGGCAACTATGTTACGCACACGGTTAGAAAAGGCGATCACATTTTCAAGGCGATTTTCATATATTATAGGAAATTGTTGAACTTTATCTATTTGGCTTTTAATGAGCAAATCTGATCTGCCGAAAATAAATTCCAATTCGGCAATAATTTTAGGTACTTCGTCAGGAAAAATTAGCATTGAAGATACGGCTTGTCTTGCTTCACCCTGCAGAGCGGTATGCAGACGCATTAAATTTTGCCTGTTGTTGTAGCGAAATTCTTCAGTGGTGTCCTTATAATTTGCAATAAAAAGTGGCCAGTCCTCGGCATTACCATTGAATGGTGGTAGTGGGTACAATTTCCCGGTAAAATCGTCAGAATTTGAAAAGGTTGCTCTATTGTTGGATGGTAGCGACGGCAATGGTTGGTGATAGAAAGGCGATGATGAGGCGGTTGTTGGTGGCGGCGGCATTGAAAAATGTGTTGTCATCTCGTTGGATATAAATTGTTCGCTATTAACAGCGCCTGTTGCTCTATTGGCCAGGCTAGTGTTATTTAAAATATTGTTGGCAGTTGAAGCTGGAGTACTGGATCCTCCGCTAGTGACTTCAAAACTTGTGGTGGTATTTTTGGTAGCAGTGTCGGCTTCGACACGGCTTCGAAGTTGGCGCACTTGTTCTTGGCCTCGAGCCGTTTCCAATCGAAGTTGCTCAACTGTTTCCCGCAACGCTGTTACTCCAGTTAAGAACGCCGAGAGTTCTTCAGTGGTGATTGGCGCACGCGGAGGTTGCTGATCGTTAATTTCGCCAGCTGCATCTTGATCCCCAGTGGACATGCTTTGATTTCTTTTTCTTCCACTTCTTGTTAGCATGTAATGTTAATAGCTTCAATTTTTCGAAATGATGATGCAATTTATATTGCAAGAATTCTGGAATATTCTATAAGAAAATGGCTACGTGACTGGCAACTGCGTTGATATATTTCCCCTCTTTTTTAAGGCTGAAATATATTCAAAATGGCGGAAGCAAACTTTGTGCACTTGACAATTGTTTAATTGTTGACTTATTTCGCTACAGCAGACAACGACAAAGCAAACAATTTAAAAAACAATGTGGCGGCGTCAGTAAATAATAAGATATATTGTTGTGAATTTATTTTAAATATATTTATTTATTGAAAGACAATTAATTAACGATGAGAAAGAGTTTTTAAATTGGTGTTTGCTTGTCGCCGGTTCTTCTAATACTATTAAAATGGCGATGGCGAAATTGAAGTGCGTGCTAATTTGCAGAGTTGCATGTTACGTTGTTGGAGTTGCCATCGTGCAACGACAAGAGAATTAACTTCAACTTTAAAAAGTAAACGAACGCTTTCTGGTAAAATAATGAAAAATGTCAAATACGTCTAAGAAAATTTAAAAAATCTCAGCTGCTACACACACACAGCTACCATTTGACAGTTTTCATCTTTTTACAAGATGAAATTCTTCTTGTAAAAACTTTAAAAAACTTGAACGGAGAGAAAATGTGATTTCCTCTCTATTACCCAATTTTCTCAGTAAACGAACGCTTTTCAGGCACTTTCTAGTAAAAACTTTTGAAATATTTCGTTTGCATTCGACCACGCGAACAGACCTATTATAACAAACTATTTTATTTTACAAACCATCTCAGCAAATGCTTAAATTGTTTCTCGCCATCGCAACACTGCACTTAAATAATAACTTTAATTCGGTTTACATGTGTCATTTCATTGGTTTTGTTATGTGCTCTGTTCTGCGCTCAATTTACTCCATCACATGAGTAAATGCATGTAGAGTAGGGTTTGAGCGCGCTCAAAATGAAAAAAGAAACACCAATTTCAAAAACGCTCAAAACAAAAATGAAACACGAGCAGTTATTTTGACAGTTGGCGCCCTCTGTTTGGATAAAGAAAATCGCCTTTTATAAAAACCTAAGTAGTGTTGGACCGTAACTTTAATTTCGGTCTATACCGGAATATGGCCTTGTAATCTCAGTATTTTTAGATAGAAGAACATTCCTTTTTTACTTTTAAGTTTTTAATTAAATTTATTAACTTAAAAATTTAGTTCTTTTGTTGGGTATTTTTCTAGGGATTGTTGCCTTTTCTCCAGTACACCTAACAAAGTTTTATTTATACAAAAGTTGTATAGGGGTATTCGCGAGGACGTGAGTAAAAAATTAATGTGCAAAATAAAACTACAACTTATAAAAACTATTTTTGTATTTTATAAACTGGTTTTTATTATCCAATATTTCAAACACCTTTGGTGTCCGTCTTCAGGAAAAGCTAAGGAATAACAATATGAACACTTTTTATAGCCATTTATAAACTTAAAACAGTTTTAAATTCTTAATGAATAATAAAGGCTACTTGTAGTGACTGTCAAGTTATTGCAGAGTGTTTGATTTGTTTATGTTTTGTTATTATCGGGCATGTTCTACATTCCACTTCCGAGTGGAAATGAAATTAAATCATAATTAAATTCGATATATGGTGTTATATATATATATCACTTTTTTCGTTTTGTATTTTATTTAATTTATTAATATAATTAATTGTATTAACGAAAAAAGTTATATATAGTACACCAAATATCGAAATCAACTATGATTTATTTTCAATTCCACTCGGAAGTGGAATGCAGAATATGCTTGTATATGTCTTTAAATATGTGAGCATTTTTCTGTATCCGTTTTATAATTTATACGTTTTACCACTGGTGGCTTGATATGTAGCATTTCTATTGTGTATAGTTTTTTATAATTTGTTTCTTGTAACATTTGTGCGTTTTCTAAGTTCGGCGAGTGTCTAAAACAGAGTAAGCCCTTTTTGGCATATGTTGGATCGGTCTCCATTGCATTGCATATTTTGTAAATTAAGTTTGATTTTTCTAGTTTATCTAATTTTGTTCGAATATAAAGAATTTAATGTGTTGTTGTTTTTAAGAGCTGTATTAAATTTGTCTTTATCGTATATGTCTGAGTGGACAATTCTATTAGTGAAACCTGGAACATGTGTCACTGTTTTGTATATTTTTGGGGTTTTTTCAACGTTTACCTCGTCGAGTTTTTTTATCGCATTTTTTATTGTATTTAATGTTGTTTTGTGGGTAAAGCTGTATTACAATATTTTTGTGCCCTTTTAATGTTGTCCTCATGATATTGTGCATAGCTTATTTTTAAAACACTTCTAACAAAGTTCTCTGCTGTGTTCATTATTATGTATTTTGGGTGTTACTAGTGAAAGTTGAGAGATACGCCCTGAGACTGTAGGTTTCTGGTACCAGTCAAAGTCTTTATTATATTTTGTGCCTTAGTTATCATATATATCTTACATATCAAACACATATCTGTGTCTTAGTTATCATTGTGTTTAAATATGGTAATTTGTCATCTTTTTCTAATTCTTGTGTGAATTGTATTCGTCTGTGGAACTTGTTTAAAGTATTTAGCTTGTCGTCTACTGCAGTTTTCTTTATGATGCAAAATAAATCATCAACATATTTTGTAACTAAACGTGGTTTAGTTTCTAAATTTGTGATGGATAGGTTAAGGTGGCGGCCGGTCAGAGACCGTCCCACATAGACAAGATATTTGGTCTGTTGTGATACCACAGGGGATCTATTAATCCCCTCCTACTCTTCTAAGCACTGCCGCAGAACATTCTGTACTAATAATAAAAAGCAATAGATATTGGTTTTTCTTCTTTAATTGAAACACTTTCTCTATTTTTATTTTTTATTTATTTTATTTATTTCATGTGTATAATCGAAGCCAATTAAGGCCAATATGATTACAAGTAAATAATTGTACAAGTAAGTCTAAGTTTATATTTTACATTAAAGATGTTTATAAATTTCTATTATAGTTTAAAGTTCAATATGATATAGTATATTTATTTTTTAATTTCAATACAAATAATAAATTGTGGAAACCCTAAATCTAAAATCCCTAATTATTTAATTTTTCACAAGACAACCCCTATATCAGACGAAATAAGACCTGCTGTTACGATTAAGCCAATTCACTAACGTGTTGCAAATATTTACGTTTGAAAGTATTTAATGAGTCTGAAAATTGCTTAAAGCTACTAGGTAAAAGGTTCCATACACGTGCAACCTTGATAAGAAATGACCGCTCAAAAATAGATTTGTAGATACGAGGAATTAATATTTGTGTGTTTCTTCGAGACCTAGTAAAACTAAATAAATTCCAAAGATATACAAAGACTCTATAGTTTTAATATTCTTTCTTTTATTCTTTACTGACAAAAAGGCACGTCTATTCTCTTTCATGTTTTCACAGTTAATAATAAATTCAGTTAATAACAAATTCAGTTGAGTGAACTCAACGTGTGCAGCAGTGTTTTTGAAGCGCTCCAATAAAATTTTCGAAACTAAAACTTTATAAACTTAAATATAGTGGCATTAAGAGTGTAATGTCAGCAGAATGTACAAAGTGCAGAAGTGCGATACGTGGAGAGACAGGAATAAGATGTGCAGGTGTGTGTGGAAAGAATTTCCATTCAGCACCAAAATGTTCGGGCCTTGACCAATATAGTAGCAATATTCTAAATACAAACAATATGATAAAATTTATCTGTGATGATTGCATATTATATATAAACAATGTTGATTTGATTTTAAAAGACATGCAAGAGAGTGTAACCACGAATGCAAGATACTTAAAAGAATATAAAGAAGAATTTAGTAATTCTTTAAAAATAAATGAGAGTGAAATAAAAAATTTGCTTGAAGCGGTTGAGTCGAGATATAGAGAGAGAGTAAAATCTATGATTAAAGCTCAAGAATCATGTGAAGCTAAGGTGAGTGCCCTAGGAAACACTGTAAATGGCTTTAAATTGCAATGTGAGCAAATAAGTCGGGAAGTTGAAGCAAGTGCGAAGGAGAATAAAAAAATTTGCGAAGAGTTAAAAAATTTCGTAAACAACAAAAACGTGAGTGGAGGTAAAAGTGAAACGTATGCTTCGAAGCTAAAACAACTAACGATCACTAGTGCGCCTGTTATTTTAAAACCTAAAGAAAAACAAGAGAGCGAAACAACAAGAAATGAAATTAAAAATAAAATAAACCCATCGGAGTTGAGTGTTGGAGTAAAGGGAATAGTTAACAGGCAAAACGGTGCGGTCGCTATTCGGTGTGAAAGTGATGAGGCTCGAGTAATCTTAGCAAACGAAATGAAGAACAAAATGAGTGAAAAGTACGATGTCCAACTGCCTAAAATGAGAAACCCAAAAATTTTAATATCGGGAATGAGTGCTAATTTAGAGAGTGAGCAAATAATAGCCGCAATAAAAAACCAAAACGACTTCTACTGTAAAGAGCTAAAATGTATTAAAGTGTATAAGTCACTTAAAAACCCGCGAGTGTACAATGCATTGATCGAGGTTGATGGCGATGGCTTTAAAAATATCATGAGAGAAAAAAAAGTTAATATTGGATGGGATAGATGCGCGGCGTACGAAAGCCTTAATGTAACGAGATGCTTTAAATGTTGGGGTTTTAATCATAAGTCAAGTGTATGCAGTGAGATAAATCAAGTATGTGCGAAATGCAGTAAAACAGGTCATTCCTATAAAGATTGCAACAATGGATTCCTAAAATGTATAAATTGCATCAAAGCAAAAGAAAGGTTGAATCTCAATGATCTTAATGTAGACCATGACTGCAGAGATAGTACCTGCAGCACTCTACAGAGAAAATTGAGAATAGAAGCTGAAAAAGTAATGTATTAGCAATCAAATTTGAAGTGCCTTAGCTTGAATATTGGAGGGATTCGTACAAATATAAATCAACTTGAAATAATAGTCGCCGAAAATAACTGGGATTTTATTTGTGTAACTGAAACGCATTTGACAGAATACATACTTGACTCAGAAGTACAATTAAAGAGTTACAATTTGGTAAGGTGTGATAGTATATCAAATTACACTGGTGGAGTGGCCTTCTACATTAAGCAGGAATGGCATACGCAAGCATTAGAAGTTATTTCAGTTGGAAAAATGATCTGGTGGCTAGTGATAAAAGTTAGCCTGAAAAACATAAATTTAGTACTAGTGGCGGTATACAGATCCCCCGATAAACAAAAATCTCCGGAGAGTACCTTTTGTGAATTTTTTAAATCTAAAATGGAAGAATGTGCGTCTTTAAGCGATCGCGTGTTAGTTATGGGTGATTTTAATGTTGACTGGTTTGAAAATAATATCTATAAAAGAAAAATTGAGCAAGTAATTAATGATAATTCCTTCAAACAAATCGTTACCGAACCAACAAGAATAACGAGAACTTCATCTACTCTATTTGCTTATGTGCTTTCCAATAATTCATGTGTTAAAGCAAATACAAAAACAGAATTTAAAGTGAGTGACCATGAATCAATTGATATTGATATTAAAATCAACGCAAGGGATGGAAAAAAAAAGAAAATCATTCGGACTGTGCATTATAACCAAGAGATTTTCTGTAGTGAACTAGTTCAAAGAGGTTTTGCAGTGGTGAATTATTCTATAAGTTGCATCCAGTCGGCAAATGTTTTTAGTCGCATCATAAGTGATTCTTTAAATAGAATGGTAATTACAAGAGAAATCACAGGAGGAAATCAGTGTAACGCATGGTTCAATTCAAATCTTTATAATTTAAAAAAACAAAAAATTCAATCATATCAGCTTGCAGTACGGACTAACAACGTAAATGATTGGGACATCTACAAATGTTCTAGAAACAAATACGTATCCGAGCTAGCTTTAGCAAAGAACCGTTATATAGCAAGAAAAGTAGACCAGGCAGTAGACCAAAAATCAATGTGGAGATCAATTAAAACATTAGTTCTTAACGAAGAGAAAAATGAAATAAATAAAATTGTGATAAATGGAAGAACTATAATAAACAAACAAGAAATCGCAAACGCTCTAAACAAATTCTTTGTAGACAGTGTTGAGTGTATAAATGCAAATATTCCTTATGTACAATATAAAAATCTACTTGAAAGAAGTGAAAATAATTTTAAATTTCAGTTGTTAAATTTAAATGACTTAAAAACTATAATGAAAAAAATGAATAACAAAAAAGACTTTAAATTTCTTTCCGTGAGGATGTTGTCTAGCGCGTTTGAGATAATTGAGATAGTTGGATAAATGAATCTTTACGTTCTGGAATTTTTCCAGATTGCTGGAAAGAATCCACAGCGGTACCGATTGAGAAAGTGAAAAATGCTGTAACCCCAGAAAACTTCAGACCCATCAATATGTTAATGACAGAAAGCAAAATTATTGAAAAAATTGTTCATTCACAAGTAGAGGATGATATGGAATCGCACTCGTTGCTCTCTGACTACCAATCTGGATTTAGAAAACAACATAATTGTGAAGCGCTGTTGAATCTTGTTGTTGCACAGTGGAAGTCGGAAACACAAGATAAAAAAGTCATAGTAGCCGTTTTCCTTGATCTACAAAGAGCCTTTGAAACTATTGACAGAAATATACTACTACAGAAGCTGCATATGTACGGTATAAGAGAAAACGAACTTAATTGGTTTAAAAGTTATCTTTCGGGATAAACTCAAAAAACAAAAGTAGCATAATATGTTTCTGAACCAGCGACAGTTACTTTGGGTGTACCGCAGGGTGCAGTTTTGGGTACACTTCTCTTCATCATTTACATAAACGATATGGAAAAGGTTTTAAATAAATCGAAGATATGCATGTTTGCCGATGATACCTTATTGTATGTGACAGGTGACTCTGCCGAAGAGTGCATTAGTCATCTTAACTCTGATTTAGAAAACGTTGGAAAGTACCTTAAAATGAACAAACTTAAACTTAATACAAATAAAACAAAAGCTATTATAATAAATGGTGAATCTAGCAATAAAATTGTTGTAAACGGCGAAGAAATTGAATATGTAAAAGAAATTAAATACTTGGGTATTATGCTAGATAATCAGTTGAGATTTGATGTACATATTAATTACATATGCAAGAAGATAGCCAAAAAAATTGGATTTTTCCAAAGAATCCGCAAAAAAATATCATTCAGAAGTGCAATACAAATCTATAATGTTATGATTAAGCCACATTTTGAATATTGTTCAACAATTTTGTTTTTAGGGTCATTGCAAATGACAGAAAGACTACAGAAACTGCAAAATAGAGGAATGAGATGTATATTAAGATGTGGTTTTTTAACACATATAAGGTATATGTTAGATATTTTATGCTGGTTGTCAATAAATCAAAGAACTTTGATGAATGTGATATTATTTATGTTTAAAATGAAACATAATTTTCTCCCAAAATATTTAAGTTGTCAGATAGTTTATGTTGCGGATGTACAACCCTATAATTTAAGGAATAATTCAGATTTTCGAGTAGGATACTTTCCAACGAGTAGAGCACAAAACAGTTTGTGGCATAAAGGTTTAAACTTATTTAACAGTTTGCCCAATAGCTTAAAAAATGAGGTAAATAGTAATATATTTAAGAGAAAACTTATAATTTATATAAAGAATAATTATGATTAAGAAAATAAAAATATGATAGTATGTAAGTTCCTTTTTCTTCTTTTCTTCTCTTCTCCCCTTTTCCTTTTAACGTGTTCTTGAATTCATGTCAATCAGGTGGGCGGATTACGCCCACTTTGAATTCCATATCTTCGAACACCAAAACAAGGAAAGGATGAGGAGGAAAAAAGAGAAAAAAAAATTAAATAAACCCTGTTAGAATAAGTTTAGTTTAAGTAAAATATGTACTGTTTCTTTAAATAGCGAAGAAGCTAAATAAATAAATAAATAAAAAAAAAATAATAAATTCATTTTATACAAAGATAAAGTACTAGTTGTAATAGATTTAGTTTTTGTAATAGAGTAACACATACATATGTGCGTATGTAAATGCTTTTATAATAGAGTGCTATTTCCAACACGCCGCCTCAAAAAATAAATAAAAAAAAACTTAAAATCATAAATATTTCATATACATAAGTACTCATATTTTGTTTCAAATAATATTATCAATTTCATTCTGTTACATCAGTATATTTAAATAATACTGTTTAAATAATCATATACATTCATATTTTATAATTAAGAACAAAATCTATTTACGAAAGTCCGCACAGCTTTTTTTCAGAATTTGTATATGCTGTAGTGGAGAAAAAGTCTTGAAATTACATGTATTTTACGAATTTCGCTGAGCCAGACCTCCAAAAAATTCGTATATATATATATATATAATACAAACGATTAAAATGCCTTCTTTGTGTCCTTTTATTGGAAGATTACATAAATAGCCCAACATTTGTTGCGTGTATTAGGAAAACCCAATAAAACCTAATCAAACTATGAAATAAGTAACTATAATAAGTAATATAATAATTATATGTTAAAATATTATGCCTTGATTCCCATTTCGAATCTGAATTTTAAAAATGAAACTTCTGGTAATGGCTTCGTCAAGATATCTGCGACTTGTTCACCTGTAGGAATATATTTAAGTTTAATAACATTATTTTCAATTTGTTCCCTAGAAAAATTATATTTTATATCAATATGCTTTGATCGCTTATGACTAGATGGATTGTTTGCTATGCTTATACAACCGTTATTGTCTTCAAATATTATGATTGGTTTTGACATATCTAATTTTATGCTATTTCCCAAAGATTTCAACCACAAAGCCTCTCTAACAGCTTCAAAAAGAGCCATATATTCAGCTTCAGTCGATGAAGCTGCTACAGACACCTGCCTTTTAGTATTCCAGCTTATTGTGCATCGGTTGAAAAATTTAAATAAATAACCTGTTGTACTTTATCTATCTGTATTATCATGTCCTCCCCAATCAGAGTCAACGTAGTCTCTTAAAATATTGCAATAGTCACCCTGAATGTAAGTTAATTTCTCAAAATTCTTTTCAAATATTTCCAAAGTTCTCCGTTATTCTTATTAACATATCTACTCAAAATATTAATTGATATGCATAAATCAGGTCGGGTGCATACCATTATATACATTAAGCATCCAACTAAATTTCGGCATGGAGCATCGCAAACCGTATCTGAATTCAAAGCTTCATAATCTAATTTACCCTGTAGTGGCGTACTTACAGCTTTACAGTCTTGCATTCCAAATTTGCCCAAAACTGTTTTTATATAAGCACTCAGATCTAAAGTTATTGTATCATCATTTCTTCGTATACGAATTCCCAAAAACAGTTTAATTTCCTTTAAATCTACCATTCGAAATTTATTCATTTAATAATTTTTAAAATTGATCATTGTTTCAATTTTAGCTGTGGCAATTACCAGATCATCTACATAAAGCACTACATAGATATTTTCAGATACATCTCCCTTATCTAAGATATAAATACAACGGTCTACAGAAGAATTTTGAAAACCTATGCTCTTAAGAGCCTCTTCAAATATTTCAAACCAACATCTTGCAGCTTGTTTTAAGCCATATATTGATTTATGTAGCCTACAAACTTGATCACTTTTACATTGAACACCCTCCGGAACTCTCATATAGATTTCCTCTTTTAATATCCCATTCAAGAATGCAGTCTTAACATCCATATGATGTACTAATAAGTTGAACTGATTTGAAAAAGCTAAAATTAATCTAAAACTTGAAATTCTAGCAACTGGTGCAAATGTTTCATTATAATCTATAAAATATTCCTGACTAAAACCCCGGGCAACCAGACGGGCTTTATATTTAAATGGATTTCCAAACTCATAATTTTTAATTGTAAATATCCATTTAAAATCCACAATATTTTTATTTTCTGGTCTTGATACCAATGACCATGTATTGTTTATTAATAATAAATCAATTTCATCTTTAATTGCTTGTTCCCAAAGAACTTTATCATCTCTATTCTCAATTTCCCGATATGAAGTAGGAACATTACATACTAGAGATTGAGCACACATCATATACTCATCTGATATGTCATCTATCCTATATGAAACAGAAGGATTATTTTTAATTCTATCACTTCTTCTTGGCTCAACTACTGTTTGTATTTCGGATGAATTATTCTTATTACTTTGAGATGAAGACATATTTTGCGCATCTGTTTCAGTTACAGATTTATTTAGCTTGTTATCTAATTTTGTTATTTTAGTAGGAATAACTTCTTTTTCAATTAAATTTCGCATATCTGAATTACAATTTCCAGATTTATGAGATTTATTTACTGATTTTGACATACTGTCAGATGCATCAGTTTTAGAACTGGTGTTTTCATTACTAACACCTTTTAGCGTTAACTCTGGCCTTGTTACCAAGAAATTTGTCTCATCCACAACCACATCTCTTACCATAAGAAACTTCTCAGTTTCTGCTACCCAAACTTTATATCCGTTTGGTCCATTACCAACTAATATGGCTTTCCATGATTTTTCATCAAATTTCGACTTCATGGTTTTATTGTGAACATAAACTGTTGCACCAAATACTTTTAAGTATTTTTTTGAGGCTTTTTACCATGCCACAATTCAAATGGTGTTCTATCTACCTTCAAGGCTTTTGTTGGTGACAAATTTATCAAGTATGTTGCGGTAAGAACCGCCTCACCCCAGAAACACTTTGGCAAACTAGCACCTAGTATCATCGCACGAGTCTTTTCTGAAATAGTCCTTACCATACGCTCTGAAACGCCATTTAACTGTGGTGTTCTAGGTACTGTTAAATGATAACTTATACCTTTCTTAACACAAAAACCCTTCATCTCATTTGATAAATATTCACCTCCGTTATCCGAGTACAAATTAACTATTTTCAAATTAAAATGAGCCTCAGCCTTCCCAACATAATCTTTAAACACAGAAAATACATCTGATTTATAAGTGATTAAATATGTAACACAATAGTGAGTATTTTCATCAACAAAAAATACAAAGTAGTTTTTATTATCAACTGTTACAGAAGTTATTGGGCCGCAAACATCCGTATGCACAATAAATAATGGTCGTTTAACATAACTTTTATCTTTTACTTTATTTAATGGTAAACTTGCTTGTTTACCACTTATGCACGCTTCACACAAATTGTCACTAGGTATTATCTTGTTTATTTGTTCAACATCATTAACCATTTGCTTATTCTTTAATAGCATAAATTTTGATTTTTCAATATGGCCCAAACGCTGATGCCACAGTTGATAATTACTACCTACAGTACTATAAACCTGTCCATCTAAAACTTCTTTTGAAATGTTTATTTTAAAATAAACCATAAATAAGTTATTTAAAGGTTTACCTTTTATAATGAGTTTACCATTTTTGATAATTTCAACATTATCTTTGCTAAAAACAATCATCATTCCAGCTTCTTGCATTCTGCGCACTGATAATAAATTATATGGAACATCTGGGCAATATAATACATACTCGAGTATCCCTTCAACGCCAGTACTGCTTATAACGTGAATGCTTCCTTTCTTTGTAGCTAATATAAATACACCATTTTTAGCCACAGAAATTTTTGTTGGTGGCTGAAGATCAATGAATTTGCCAGTAAGGTCCTCTCTGTTGATAAGATGGTCTGATGCTCCTGAGTCCAGTAGAAATTTTATTTGCTCATTGTTGTAATCAGCTTGATAGTCTCCAACCATAAAGGTAAAATCGGAAACTGCTACATTTGATGTTGATGCTTCAGTTTGTTGCACTGCCTGAACTGTTTTCTTGTTATTGTTTTAATTTTGGAGTCCTCGTTTAAAATGAAAGCAATCTATCTTTTTATGGCCTTTTCGTCCGCATTAATAGCACTTGATGTTAACAGGCTTTTTATAGGTTTTAAAAGGCTTTGCTCTGAAATGTCCTTGACGATGATATTTTGAAGTTTTAGAAACATTACAGGTATTATTCTTATGTGGTGCAATTTTATTTTCTGCGTGAAGAACTTTTGCTATTTTGCTATTTTTACTTCTTGATCCAGCAATCTAGTTTTGACAAAAGCCAGGGTTTAATTTTTTCCAGCAAGTGTTTCAATCGCCGTTATTATTCCATCATAAGCCGCAAGAAGTGTAAGTAAAAGATGCGACACTTTATCAGCCTCTTCCAGCCTTGCACCTGCAGCTAAGAGCTCCGCAATTAAGTCGTCAAAAATTGTGAAAAGTTTTGCCAGAGACATGTCGCCTTGAAGTTTGAATGCAAGTAATTTCTTTCGTATGGCCAACTGTGTTGCAAGACTTTTTCGCTCGTAGATGTGATCCAAATTATTGAAAATTTCCTTTGCAGAATATTCTGGTTTTGCAAATCCAAGAAAAGAGTCAGATAGAAACTCAACAATTACGCTTTTTGCAGTTCTCTCTGCTTTTTCCCATTCGTTATAGTTAGCTTCTAATCATCTATGACCTTGATTACGTCCAGTTCTGTTAGCAACGCGCGCACTCTCAATTTCCAGATATTGTACTTTTCACCATCAAAAGCCTTTATGTTCCTTCTCTTTTCCATCTTGCGCTAAATATTCACCACTACGGAGCACCGATTTTACCTTTTCCTTTTTTTTTATTTCACAATAATCTACAACACAGCAAAGAGCGACAGCCAGCAACTAACAACAGCACAACACCAAAAACAACAAAATAGCAAGCGTAGAGTGTAAAACACAGCAGCCGGTTAGTAGACCTTCTTGTTAGCGAGTGACAAAGACAGGAATATGACACCGCACACAAAAAACGCATCACCCGCTGCAGATTTTGTACAGCTTTCTCTCACTCACTCAACCTATGTTCTTTATCTTTTTATTCTCCTTTCGGACATAGATAAACTCGTTGACAAAGAAGCGTTGAATGTTTTACGATTAAAGTAAATGTTTAATTATTGTTTATTTGAGCACTTTTTTCAGACAATGAATTGCGAATGTCTGGGCCCATAACCTATTGGTTTTTCTTCTTTAATTGAAACACTTTAAAGTTTAATATTCTTTCTTTTATTCTTTACTGACACAAAGGCACGTCTATTCTCTTTCACGTTTTCACAGTTAATAATAAATTCATTTTATACAAAGATAAAGTACTAGTTGTAATAGATTTAGTTTTTGTAATAGAGTAACACATACATATGTGCGTATGTAAATGCTTTTATAATAGAGTGCTATTTCCAACAATAGACGCCTAACATCTACTTCCTCAAGATCCCTGAGATCATCAAGAGATCAAGAGGCTACATAGATGCGAATGTCTTCTGCGGGATAGAGCGGGGCATGAACAGAGGAGATACGTCTCCTCCTCTTCCTCATCCCTGCAACTCCTGCAGAAGTCATTCGCATAAACCCCCATTCTTATGGCATGCCTACCTATAAGACAGTGTCCTGTTATAACGCCTTTCAGAATGGAGAGATCTCTCGCCATTTGAGTGAGCTTCATCGTTCGTTTTTCAGTAAAACTAGGCCAAATCTTTCTAGCAGTGTTAGAGATGATGCTTTGCTCCCACATTTAATTATGTCAGGTTTCCATGTCAGGCAACAGCGTTCCCGTTGTACCTTCTCTAGCGAGCTCATCCGCTCTACAATTTCCAGGAATGTCCCTATGCCCTGGTACCCAGACCGGATTAATGTCGAAATTATCGGCCATCTCATTAAGAGACGAGCTACATTTAAGGGTAGTTGGTGATGTTAAGAACACATCTCCAAGGGGTTTAATCGCTGCTTGCTGTCCGTAAAAATGTAGATATCTCTAGTTAATATCTCACTATACCTCAGCCATTCCACAGCTTTATAAATTTAAATTATTTCAGCTTGGAAGACGCTGCAATGATCTGGCAGTCTAAATGAGGTTCTAATGTCCAGATCCATAGAAAAGACGCCTCCCCCGACCTTGCTGTCAAGTTTTGAGCCGTCTGTAAAAATATTTATTTATTTATTTATTGTGTAATATGTTATAAATAAATTTATGAAATATTATTTGGTGTAGGGCAGCAAGGGCCATATTGCAACGATGGGGATTTAAACTTTGTAAAGCAGGTTGTGCTCCATTAAAGCACTTTTTATGGTATCGAAATATTCTTTCTTGCTGCAATCCAAGATGATTCCAAGTGTTTGATGACATTTAGATAACGAACATTCTGTTAGAATATGTCGGACAGACATCAAAGTATTGCAAAGTGCACATTGCATAGGAAGAGTTCTTATATATAAGTGCTTAGTAGAAAATAGGGTTTTTCCAAGGTGCATTCTTGCAAATGTGATACATTCCTCGCAAGTTAATTGTGCGTGGTAATTTGTCCGAAAATTAAAATGGTTGTGTGTTCTTAAAAATGAGATAGAAGAGGCCCAGTTCTGTTGAATCTTCAGTTTTTGGATGCATAAATAGGAGTTTACAATAATTGGTTCAAAACATGGGACTTCCATGATGGGAGGAAGCATTAGTGCCTCTTTAGCAGCAACACCAGCTTCTTCGTGGAATACCTATGTGTCCAGAAATCCATAGAATTTTGATGGGACATTCAAGAGTGAAACTATTAAAGATAAATTTAAAAGCACTACTTCTTATGTCCATGAGAGCTTTAAGCACACTGAGGCTGTCAGAGCATAGTAACGTTTTCTGTTTTTTCTGGGCCGCATATTTGACGGCAAACTGAATCGCTGTGAGTTCTGTAGCAAAAACCCTGAATACATTGGCAAAAGCGCTTGATGATTTTAACGAAGGTATTAGTGAACTGTCTACAAACTGCGTAGACTTCGCACCTTCAAAATTTTCTTGTAAACTGATGGATTTGTATTATTCTTAGCATATTGAATCTATGCTTAGGTAATGATCATCGATGTTTTCGCTACGTATAAAAGGATGTTTAGGTATTGGCAATTTATTTGCAACTATAAGGTTGATTATGTTTTTTATGCCACACAAATCTCTTATGATAGAGCCATGTGTTGTGGATTCATAGTAGCTAATCCAAAAAGCTTCATGCAGGCAAGTAACTTGATATTAGAGATTTTGCAGCAAGCTTAATACAACGAGTGTTTTGCAAAGTTTGGAAGTCTGGGAAGCGCGCTTCGAGTCTCAAAGCATCTAAACGTGTAGATACAAGTACACCCGTCGCTGTCCTGAAACACTTGTGAATGGCACCATTAATATTCCTAATGTTTGCTTTACTGGTCCAGCTGTAAATGGTGATACAATGTTGAACCACACCAACAGATAAGGATTTGCATATTTTTATCGCCGTTTCAATATGAGGACCCTTTTTTTAGAGCAGATGACCTTTAGTAAGTTATTTATTTTGCTTCATTTATTTATTATAACTTTGGTTTGCTCATTCCATAATAGCGTCTTTGAAAATGTCAAGCCTAGAATTCTCATATTTAGTTTTAAGTTTAGTTTATTGTCTATAAATTTTTAAATTTTCTCAGACAAGCAAATGAGTATAGAAATTACAGACATAAGCACTTAAGAATAAAGAAAATTATATTCTTTTAGAGTTCTATTCAAAGGTTCATACAATAAATAATTTGCTCTACAGAAGTTAATTTTAAAATAATCAAAATGACGTAAATTTCTTACGGGAACATTGAAATTAATTGCACTTACCAAATATGGACAATCAATGTTACCACAAACAATGTCAAAAAGACATATTAAGGACTGAATAATACGCCTCGATTCAAGCGATTTTAAATTTAATAACATGCAACGAGCATTATATGACGGTAAAGGTTCGAAAAAGTTAAACGATCGCAGTGCAAATTTTATAAATTTTTTCTGTATTCGTTCAAACCTAAGTGTATGTACAGAGTAGTAGGGATTCCATATAAAAGAGGCGTATTCTACACGAGATCTCACAAACGATACAAAAAGACACTTCAAAGTATAAGGATCAGAAAAGTTTAACAATTCCTCCTTAAAAAAGCATACATTGATTATGATTTAGAAAGTGTGCATGACAAGTGTCGAAGAAATGAAAACCTTGCATCAAAACAAACTCCCAAACATAAAATTTCATGAACACGCAATAAATTTGCGTTGCCGATATAAAAATAACTTTGGAAAACATTTATAATTTTGGCATACGAAACATGAAAACATTTATTAATATTAAGATATAATCGGTTACGAATACACCATTCAAAAAGTGCATTTAGATCACGTTGGAGAGCAGCCAACGACATTATAAATTTTAAGATCATCTGCATATAATAAAAACTTTGAGGAGAAAAAACAGCTACTAATATCATTAATAAATATAATGAAAAGAAGAGGGCCTAAAATACTACCCTGTGGGATGCCAGATGATGCTATAAAAGAGGTAGATTTAATGTTATCAACTTCAACGAAGCACGGCCTATCAGTTAAATAGCTTTTGATCCAATTTAAAAAGTTTGAGTGAAAACCTATTTTAGAAAGCTTAGCAACTAATGTATTATGGGAGACTTTGTCAAAAGCCTTGGCAAAATCCGTGTAAATAGTGTCAACTTGGCCGCCATCAGAAAAAGATGACATACAAAAGTTGGTAAAAACGGCTAAATTTGTTGTTGTTGACCGCCCATGAACAAAACCATGCTGTGAAGGTGTAATTATCAATTTCAAAGAAGAATCAAGTTTAGATTTCACTATATATTCAAACAGTTTTGATGTGACTTTTGTAATCGCCGCAACTTTGCATTTGCTTATAAAATCTCCAGAAAAAAAGAGATTTATTGAAAATAAGACACAAAGGCTTGACAACAGATATTGCACATTTCTTTAGGCAAAAAGCAGACAGACCATCAATGTCCGACTTCATTGAGTTTTTTAGACAAAAATCCCATTTAAAACATCCCCCTCATTGAGAGATTGGTGCCCAAAGTTAAAAAAAGACTCTATTCCATCAAGGACTCTCAAATCATCTAAGTTAGAATCAATTAAATAGTTAGATTTAAAAAATCCGCAAAAAGATTCACGGAATCAAGAATGTTATCAGAAACTTTATCACCCCAAAATAAAGATGATGGTATAAAAGAGCTATTATTCTTGGACTGTACAAAGTGCCAAAAAACTTTAGGGTTACTTTCGACGTTTTGCTCAATACTCAGAATATGCTGTTTGTATAAAAATTTATTTAAGAAATTAAATTCACGAGAAAAATGTAAGTATTTATCTTTGTGCTGATAATTGTTTGTGGATTTGAAGAGTTTATATAATTTATTCCTTAAATTTTTCAACTTTTTTAAACCTTTGGTATACCACGGAAGTCTATGAATTTTATTCTTCAAAATAGGAACGTTAAGATACAAAATATCATATAGCTTATTAATAAAGAGATTATAGCAGAAAGTTGCATCTTTATTGTCAAACGCATTAATCCAGTCAAAACCAGTAATCATGCCATTGAGGATGTCAAAATTACACAGATTATAATTAAATTTTACATCAGAAACTGTGTTCTGAGAATTGGATAAATTCAATAGTCAAAACTAGCGGTAGATGATGCATATCCGAGGGCGAAATCGGAAAAGCACTGACATCTAAATCAAATTGTCCCCGCTAAATAAATTCAATAGTCAATTTAATGTCCCCGCTAACAAAAAGAAGATCAAGAATTCTATTTAGTTTATTAGCAAACGAATTAATTTGCGACAAATCTGCACTCATAAAAGAATCCACCAAATAAATTTCATGTGAATGATTAATATTATTGGGGGTCAGAAAAATATCATTCGACAAAAAAGACCACTTACTGCAAATAAGTTAAAATCACCCAAAATACATAAATGACTATTTTGATTCATACTTGATGCAAGGTTGACAATATTATTGACATGCGCAGCATAAAGTTCATCAGCACTGTTAGGAGGAATATATGAGACACAGATAAAAAGCACGCCAGTTGCCCCAGTAATAGATACGCACAACTGGTCCAGAAGAGTATCTTTATTCAGCAAGTTGAAAAAAGACGATCTTAAAAGGCGCTTGACAACATTTAGAACGCCTCCACCTCGAGAGTATCCAGTTCTTGAGCTGTCTCTATCTTTTCGATACACAATATAAATATTAGGATCGAAGTATTCTTTATCTCTGAAATCTTTGTTGAGCCAAGTTTCAACAAGAACAATAATATCCAAATCATTAGTAGCAGCAGCAAAAACAACATCACCTTTCGTCCTCATACCAGAAATATTTTGAAAATAAATTTTAAGAGAGCTAAAAGTTATGAAATTATTTCCATCAAGAATAGCATGAACATTTATTTCCGAAGGTTTGGGTCTGCGGTCTTGGAACAGGCCAAAAAGGACGGACTTTAATATTAGATTGCCAAAACGTAGGTCTAAATAACATATAATAATTAGCAGCAATTCCAAGTTTAAAGTTGACATATTTTAAGCTGATCAAAGAGACATAATTTTTTATTAGCTTAAAACACTCAACACCCTTCTCTCTTAACTCCAGCATACTTCTGTACATAAGTAATAATATCATCTTCACTCACTGTTGGTTTAAACGAAGATAAACGAACATACTCTATGCAGCAACCGAAGACAAAGCGGAACCATCCGAGAGCGATGGATCAGCAGAGCAAATATTTGCATACGAAGTAGGAGCAATAATAAAGGGTCCGCCAAATAACTTTTTTTTTTGAAAATTCTATAAAAAAAACTACTGGATATTTTCTCAAATTTATTTTTTTATTTGAAAGTACAATTCTTCCGGTTAATAATGGAAAATAATTTCATTCTAATGGCTGCCTCGGCTGACCATGCAGTAGCCTACACGATCGGTCCAATTTTTAAGCACATTATCGATAGTGTGCAGCTTTATTTCACCAATGGCTTCCTTGTCCTTTATTGTCCTTTAAAGCGTAAATTGTCGCTGCCTTGTCGACGTAACACTTATCTTTGAGGGCACCCCACAAATAATAGTCGGCTGTGTGGCACGTAGCGCCGTCCTGTTGAAACCAAATGTTGCCAATATCCTCCTCTTCAATTTTTGTGAACAAAAATTCGTTCAACATGGCCCGATAACGATCGCCATTGACTGTAACGGCCACTCCTTGCTCATTTTCGAAGAAAAGTGGCCCAATTATGCCTCTGGACCAAAATCCGCACAAAATAGTGACTCGTTTTGGGTGCAGCGGCTTTTTAATGTATGCGTTCGGGTTTTCTGTGCCCCAAATCCGACAATTTTGCTTGTTTACATACCCGCCAAGATCAAAATGAGCTTCATCTGAACAGATGATTTTTTTGGCAAATCGGCATCATCTGTGAGTCGATCGCAGGCCCACTTAGCGAAGCGAAAACGCATTGGATGGTCAGTTGGCTTCAACTCCTGAACCAATTGGACTTTGTATGGCGTCATACCAAGGTCTTTATGCAAAATTCGTCTCAATGATGTCTCCGAAATATTCAATTGTTGATAACGACGGTGAATTGATGTTGATGGCGCTTCACGCACACTTTCTGCCACAGCAGCAATATTCTCGGGTGTACGCACTGCTTTTGGCTTTTCACGCTTTGGTTTATTGATGAGGATGCCAGTTTCTTTCACTTTTTTCACAAGATAACGAACATACGGAGCTGACGGTGCTTCTCTTCTTCCAAAATCCGTACGCAATTTTCGCACACATTCTGCAACGAAATTTTAGCGGAAACTAAACTTGGAATTTAGCGGAAGGATGACACTAATTATCTGTCAAATCAGATATAAGCTACGTGTTACCATTCACGAAATAAGCACTAGTGAAAAAAAAAGTTAGATGGCGGACCCTGTAGAAGAAGATGGATTAGCACGATCAGCAGATATATTTTGAACTAACTTTATCTTTCCGGCGAGTCGATAAAACAGTGTCACATAATTGTATGCAAATCAAATTTTAGAATGAGAGAGTAGATGTAGCTAGACACAGAAAAAGATTGCAGTATGTGTATATGGTTCTATTTGTTTATATTTTATGTATGATTATACAGTTTTTATGTGTTTTATCATTTACATTTATTATAACTGGCGCAAATTAATTTATAAATATCAGAGAATTTTTGGAAACGGTCTTTTTCTGTGTCCAGCTACCAAGGAGATAAAACCAAAGAATAAACTCGCTCGATCACTTGCCGTATCACAATATTGCCGAACTTAATTACATGTTAAAATAAAATGAATAATTTATATTATATTTAAATTGCGAGTTTTATTCACACTCCTAGACACAGAAAAAGGAAATCAACAGCTTTATTCTTTGATTTAGCGAAATCATTGCAGATTCATCTTACTTGCTTGCTTGGGAAAGCTGACCCTGCTAGTAACCGAACGAAGCCACTAGTAATTTGAACATTGGAGAATCTTCTAGTGGTCTTTTGAACCAGTTTTCATCGATTGATTGAAGTTGATGTCACACGCCCAGGACCATACAAGTAAAAGAACAAGCCAACGACAGAATAAAGTAGTGCCACCTACCAGGTTTGATCCATATTCTCCGCTCGCCAGCTGGTAAAGAAAGCCCGAACGCTCCAGCCGCCATGCCAGGTACGTCGACGAACACGTCCACCATTTTGCAATCCGACCAGCTAATGTTCCTCCAACACCGAATCCTCCTCCACCTCCAATCGAACCATCCAGAGCCACCAGTACACACAGCCAGAACACGCGAAAAAAGCGAATTAGAAAAGGTAACGCTAGATTTTCATAAATAAATTTCAGATTTACAGGACGAATTTAAGCGCCAAATGCACGCCATACAATCTCTCGTTTGCAACAATAATGAGCAACTGCAAAGTTGTGTCACCGAACTACGAAACGAGATACGCCGATCCGAACCGCCCGCCATTTCTACGAATGCACAATTGCCCACTTATGTGCCAATGGAAAAAGAGATTCCGCAGCACCGATCTTCCGTGGAATCCAGCCAGCCATCTTTTAACCAACGCCAGAAGAAAATCTACCCTTTGCAAACCTTCGAAGAATCGTTCATCAGCTCTACCATGGAATTTGAGTATTCTCAATTGCATAATATCATGCGCCTGAGGGATGCTATAGTTGGAAGTGCTCGAGAAACAGTGGAATCTCTTTTGTGCAGCTCAAGAAACGTTGATGCTATTATATCTGCATTGAGAGAAACCTACGGCCGACCAGAGCAGCTCATCAAATCGCAAGTAATAAAAAGTGAAAGCACTAAGCGTAATTGCCGAAAGCGATCTACCATCACTTATCAATTTTGCGAACAAGGTAAGCAATATGGCCACTTTTTTGGAATCTGTCCAAGGAGAGCATCACATCACAAACCCTACACTACTTAGCGAACTAGTCGCAAAATTGCCGATATCGCGACAAATTCAGTGGACCGAAAAATGTTTATTGATATCGACAGCTGCCACCATTTTGGATTTCAGACAATGGCTAGGTGGACTTCGAAGAATAGCCAATTTGGTTGCAGACTCCTTGCCTTCGACCTCGAAAACAACCATAGCAAGTCAACCTGGAACAAGGAGGTCTACATCTCAGACAACAAATGAACACAAGCACGGTGAGTGTAAAACAATTTTTGTTTGCGAAAATTTTCGTAGCTTATCTGCTAACGATCGATGGAACAAGGTGAAAACCCTGCGCGCCTGTTTTTCTTGCCTTAAGAACGGTCATCAGGCAGGTAAATGTTTTTAGTAGACGTCGTTGCGAAATAAATGGCTGCCCACATTTCCACCACCGCCTACTGCACTCTTCCACTACCAATCACGAAGCACCATTGACGACGTCGTCCGCCAACATGGAACCAACCACTTCCCAAGAGCGACGAAACTTTCACGCAGCCGCGAACCGAGAAGATGACTCTGTGCTATTCCAAATGATCCCGGCAAATCTTTATGGCAATGGAATCGTAAAGAAAATTTATGCGTTTGCAGACGATGGATCCAACGCAACGATGATGGATGCCAAAATGGCGCGTGATTTAAATATATGTGGAGCGGATAGCGTACTCGAACTTCAGTGGCTTAATAACGAAATCCAAAATTGTTGAGTTGCTGATAAGTGGTGTGGAAGATGATGCCAGGAAATTCAAGATGTCGCAATTTTTTGTCATGTCAAATTTAGCGTTGCCAACTCAATCTCTGAATGTAAAAGATTTGACTGCATGTTATTCTCATCTCGCAGGGCTGCCATCTTCGAGTTATTCACACGTACAACCAAAAATGATTATTGGTTTAGCTCATGCTTTTTTAACCGTGCCCATTAAAATCCCACAATGCTCTCCTAGCTCAGGACCAGTTGCGGTAAAAACCAGACTTGGATGGATAGTATATGGTATATGGATGGATAGTAGGTGGTGAAGCGCAGACAAAACAAAAAGAAGTATGCCACTCTCGAAATGTCAGTAAAATCGTAGTGCTTATAATGAACTTAATGAAATCATTCGAAGCTATTTTGATATTGAAAACTTTGGTGTACGAGCAAATGTAAAACTAGTGCGCTCTGATTTAGACGACACAGCTCTCTCTATATTAGAAAACAAAACTCGACGTGTCGAAAACCGATACAAAGCAGGACTATAATGGCGTCAAGATAATATAGTATTTCCTGATAGTTTTAATATGGCATTGAATCGCTTGGTGAGCACCGAAAAGAAAATGGAACGAGATCCAATTTACGCCCAGGAGTATCGAAACAATATTAAAGAATATGTTGAAAAGGGTTATGCAAGAGAACTTTCAGAGGAGAAAGCAAACGAACGAACAAATAAAACATTTTATCTGCCACACTTTGGAGTAAAAAAACCGAATAAAAAAGGATTGCGACTGGTTGTCGACGCAGCCGCTGAAGTAGAAAAAGTTTCTTTAAACAAATATTTGCTTCCAGGTCCTGACATTAATCAACCTCTTCTAACTATATTATTTAAATTTAGGTAAGCACCAATAGCAGTCTTCGGCGGCATTAAGGAGATGTTCCATCAAGTGAGCATTCATAAAGATGATCAAGAGAGCCAGAGATTTTTATGGAGAGACGGCGTATCTAGTAAACAACCAAAAACATATGTGATGCAGCGATTATTATTCGGAGCAACTTGTTCGTCAACGATAGCGCAGTTCGTGAAAAAAACCAAAGCACAACGTTTCATATCTCAATATCCACGTGCTGTTAAAGGTATCCAGGAGAGACACTACGTCGACGACTACGTTGATAGTTTTCAAAGCGAAAGTGAGGCGATTCAGGTCGTGAGAGATCTCGTCAAAATACATGCTGCTGGGGGATTTGAAATTCGCAACTTTTCATCAAACTCGGAAAAATTGAAATACGTAGTTGGCAACTCGGATATTGAAGAGTGTGTGAATGTGGAAGGCGTAAAAGTGGAACGTATTTTGGGCATGCATTGGTTGTCAAAACCAGATGTTTTTATGTTTATTTTCAAGTTTAGAAAAGTGCCCACGGATATATTGAACTTAAAAAGAAAACCAACAAAGCGTGAAATGCTAAGTGTGACAATGTCCCTTTTCGATCCGTTTGGACTCTTAGCAAACTTTACTGTGTGTGCAAAAATAATTATGCAAGCTGTTTGGAAATCTGGTATAGAGTGGGATGATGAGTTACCTGATGAATTGTATGAGAGGTGGAGGAACTGGATGGAGGCATTAGAACAGGTACGTCATTTTCAAATTCCAAGATTCTATTTTGCAGGCTTTGAAAACACCAGTGGATTTGCACATATTTTGTGACGCAAGTGAGCAGGCTTTGGCTGCGGTGGCGTATTAGAGATTCACTGAGGCAAGCTGCGTAAAGTTATCATTTGTGGCAGGAAAAACATCGTGAGCACCGACTCGTTTCCATTCGATTCCAAAGCTCGAACTACAAGCGGCAGTGGTGGCAGTACGTTTGAAGGAAACTGTGGTTAAAAATCATGAAGCCAAGATTGAGAAAATAATGTTTTGGAGCGATTCAAATATCGTGATTCAATAGATACGGTCCGATCACCGAATGTATAAGCAGTATGTGGCAAATCGTGTTTCTGAAATCTTGGAAACTACAAAAAATCGAGGACTGGAGATGGTGCCCTGGTGATCTGAACCCGGCGGATGATGCTTCTAGAGCAAAATTTCCTTTAAAATATAAGGCAGAGAGCAGATGGAAATATGGACCAACATTTCTTCTGAATGATAAAAAAGACGCCGGCAGAAATTAATAACAAAACAAACGACAAGAGTGCGGAAGAGCTGAAATCGAAACATTATGTGTCCCTGAGCAGGCAAGTGAATGTTATAATTCCAAATATAAATCGTTTCTCGTCTTATAGAAAATTTAAGAGAACAATGGGTTGGGTGCTGCGATACGTCTTGAACCTCAAACGCAGAATAACAAGCTGCAGCAATACTAAAGGAGAGCTTTCGTCAGAAGAAGACGCCGAAGCCGAATTACATATTTGTCGATGGGTACAACAAGAAGCTTTCCGTGACGAATACGCCTATCTTCTGAAAAAAATCCGTCACAAAGGATAGCAGCATCAAAACACTGAATCCATATCTGGACAATGACGTCATTAGAGTCGGTGGTCGAATCGACAATGCAGCCTTCATTCCCATCTGTACTCGGCGTCCGATCATTCTGCCAAAAGCTCATCAAATGACACGCCTGTTGATAAATTGGTACCACCAAAAACTTCATCACGTCAACACAGCAACAGTAATCAACGAAGTCAGACGCCTTTAGTTATATCTTTTTGAAAACTAAAATCAAAATATTGGAATTTAAGGTGGAGTCTTGGAAATAGGGTTAAAAATAATTTAAGAAAAATACTGTTTTTTATATTATAAGCAAAAAATTTTTAGTAATAAAATCAGTTTTTAATGAACAGGCGAAAAAGACCAAACCGAAATTAAATCTCTTTTATTGAAGCCTTTGTGGCTTGTATGCCCAAAAAGCCTTGCGGCTGAATAAAAAGGCGTGTGCGCCTCTAATACATAATAAACGAACACTAGTACACTACACTGACGATATTTCGACAGCGGGAGTCGCAACGGGACAAGGTACCGTGCGATGATAACCGATTTTTTTTTGCCCAAAATGGAAGAATATGACTTGGCTTAAATGTAGTTACAACAAGATTTTTTCATTTATTGAGCAAATATGTTGGCATATAAGAACAAGTCTTTTGAGTGCCGCAAAAAAAGTTAAATCACAATTGGGTTTACTTATGTTAAACTTGATTAAGAACTAGTAATTAAATTAATTGCGAATGAGAAAAATAATATGCAATAAGTTAAAGCAATATTAAAAATGTAAACAAAATAATTACATAATGTGAGAATGGCTATTGATATAAAAGATATGATAAAATGATATACATATTTAACAATTCAAAATGAAGCAGTTCAGAAGAGATATAGGAGAAAGATAGAAAGCAAGAAGATAGATTAGAGTTATGAGAAGTATTCAAAAACTAAACGCTTGAAGGGTCTGTGAAGAATTCCACAGTCTAATTGCACTGATGAAAAAATCCTGCTAGAGTTTTTATAATGATGACTTGGTATCAAGAGGTTCATACTTCGAGCTGACCTACAGAACTGAAGTTTTTCAAAAAGGTAATGTGGGCAGCGCGAGTAAATAATTTTATGCAGTAATAAGCAATTTTTCGCTTCAAGATAACGAAAAAAGCAGCAACCAAGCAATTTTGTGCAGAAAAGTGACACATGATCAAACTTCTTCAATCCATAAACATAACGGGTAGCATTATTCAGAGCAACTAGGAGCTTGTGAGATGACCGTGAATCAAGATTGCTATAAACGACTTCCGAGTAAGTGATTATAGGCATCAGCAGCTGCAAGAAAAGTTTTCGTCTCGTTTTTACGGGAACAAATGCTGCAGTCATTCTCAGGTTTCTTAATGCAAAATAGACCTTATTTACGCAAGAGTTTATGTGATCTACACAACACAGAGTAGTATTTATTTGGAAGCCAAGATTTTTAAACTTACTAACGACTTTTAATTTAACATTGCTAAGAAAGATTGGGGAAAGATCGAGATTTGATAAGGGGATATTAGAGATAGGTAAGACGTACGATTTTTGTGGGTTGAGCTTAAGTTGGTTAGCTTTAGCCCATTCTGCTACTGTGTACAAATCTTCATTTATTCTGACACATAGATCTTCGATTAACCCGACTGGTCTGGAAAAATACAACTGAAGGTCGTCAGCATATGCATGCATTGTTACGTTATTGCACTGATTGAATATGTCATTGATGAACATAGAAAATAGAAGTAGGCCAAGCACCGAGCCTTGAGGAACTCCATTAGAAGTATGCCTATATGATGAAAAACTAGTGCCCACTTTCTCTCTGTGTGTTCTACCGCATAAATAACTATTTAAAAGTCGGACTGAATTGTCAGAAAATCCAAAATTATACTTGAGTTTCTTGCATAGTATGTTGTGGTTCACGGTATCAAAAGCTTTTGAAAAGTCTAGTAGGCAGAGCAGAGTCACATGTCCCTTATCAAATGGTATTCTAACATCATCCATTATTTTAACCATAGCAGTAGAACAGTTAATGGCCAGGACGAAAACCAGTCTGTTGATCTGACATAAGACCGAATGTGCATATGTGGTTGGAGATCTGCTCCGCCATTATAGATTCACAAACCTTAGATATTGATGACAACAAACTAATGGGTCTAAAGTCACCCGGCTCACGAGCATTGGCTTTTTTAGCAATTGGAATAATAGTTGCTACCTTCTAGATTGCAGGGTAGCACGAGGTAGTGAAGCTGTGATTAATTATGTGAACAAGAGGGCTGGAGATTTCATCTTCACCGGAAGCATTTGATTTGATTTTTGCTATAGCGTGCTCGATATCTAGTTCACTAACCGCGATAAAATTGAAATGTGACGGAAAGTCTAAAGCAGATCTGCTGAAGTGTACCGAGTTCAAAGATTCATCAGATTTCGAGCTTGAAACGAAGAAATCGTTTAGAATATTGGGATCAACTTTATTAGATTCAATCTCTTTATTGGAAATACCGATACTTTTTAAATTTTTCCATAGCTGTTTCGAAGGTAGTGAGGGACTAAGCTTGGACAGATAAAATGTTTTTTTTGACAACCTAACGGCTGAGGTAGCTTCATTTCTAGCTATTTTATGCGCCTTCAAGTTCAATATAGTTGGATTACGCTTCCATCTGCAGTAAGTTTTGTTTCGCTTTTTTAAAACCATTTTTAAAACCAAGATGTGTTTGTGACTCGACGAGTGCATAGGGGAACATGGTTATTAAAAAGATCAACTATTTTGTTTGTAAAGAAGTTTAGTTTGCTATCGACCGAGCTGAGAAACCAACAATCATCCCAATTGATAAGAGACAAATCATTATAAAGGTATCCATAGTCAATTGACTTGAAATTTCGATAAGAAAAAGTGGTAGCAGCCGCCGCTACTGAGAGATTAATGTCTAAAGTGCAAAAAATAATGTCATGGTCGGACACAAACGATGACGATGTAAGATGGTGACACATGCCACAAGGCACGCGATACCACGAACCTTTCGAGAGGCGAGTTTCGTGAGCAATTAATCTCACGGCTTTAAGCAGTGCATTGGCTGCCATGATCATTTAATTTCACCCCTCTAGAATTTTTGAGGGGCTACGTAGAGTCTCTCGTGTACAGGGAGAAGCCAGCCACAATTGCAGACCTGGAAGACAACGTTAAAGCTGTCATTGGTGAGATACCGGCCGAAATGCTGGAAAAAGTATACCAAAATTGGAGCTTACGAATGGAACACCTCAGGCGTAGTCGCGGGAAGCATTTACATGAAATATTTTTTAAAAAGTAATTGGCAGGCATTAATGTATCACTCCAAATAAATATTTTATTCACTTTTGCAAGTTTTTTTTTTCACTTTTCAAAAACCACACGCTTAAAAAAATCACCCTTTATAACATCAGTAACTAACTTGCTGAAAATATGAAAGTAAATATTCACGGTTAGAAATCATTGAATAAATTTTAATACTAGCAAAGTATTACAGAGATTTTTAATACAAAACGTTTTAAAATTAATATTGGGGGTTGGAATTAGTTTTAAAGGTTTTCTAAGAGATGGCGTAACTATCAATAGATCGCATCGGGCACACCTGTGACTATATTCATTTCAAAGCACATTGTCTAAGCTTCATTTTTTAGTATGTGTCATTCCACTGAAGTGTAAACAACATATATTTTTTTCTCTGTGAACATGTCGACTTTCGTTCCAACAAAACGCAATTTGCGGGAAGGTTTACTTTTGTGCTTCCATTTGAAGAAAAAAGCGGTTGAAGCACAACGCACGCTTACTGAGGCTTACGGGGACTATGCTCCATCGATTTCTACTTGTGAGTACTGGTTCCATCGGTTTAAAAGTAGTGATTTTGATACGGAAGACAAAGAGCGTCCGGGCCAGCCGAAAAAGTTTGAAGATGAGGAATTGGAGGCTTTGCTCGATGAAGACCCGTGTCAAACCCTTCAAGAATTGTCAGAATCATTGGGAGTCGACTTATCAACGGTCGGCAAACGCTTGAAGGCCATGGGAATGATTCAAAAGCAAGGAAATTGGGTGCCGTACCAGTTGAAGCCGAGAGACGTTGAACGGCGATTGTGCATGTGCGAACAACTGCTTCAACGGCATAAAAGGAAGAGTTTTTTGCATCGTATTGTCACTGGCGATGAAAAGTGGATCCATTACGATAATCCTAAGCGAAAAAAATCGTGGGGATCACCCGGCCATGCATCAACATCGAGGGCCAAGCCGAATATTCATGGCGCCAAGCTTATGCTGTGTATTTGGTGGGATCAGAAGGGTGTCGTGTACTATGAGCTGCTAAAACCTAACGAAACCATCACTGGGGAACGCTACCAACAACAATTGATGCAATTGAGCCGAGCATTAAAGGTTAAACGGCCGGAATATGCCAAAAGACACGACAAAGTGGTTTTTCAACATGACAACGCACGGCCACATGTTGCAAGAACCGTCAAGGAAACGTTGGAGGCGCTGAATTGGGATGTGCTACCCCACCCGCCTTATAGCCCAGACATAGCCCCTTCCGACTACCACCTATTCAGATCGATGACGCATGGCTTGGCTGAGCAGCGCTGCACTTCTTACGAGGATACCAAAAAATGGGTCGATTCGTGGATTGCCTCAAAAGACGAATCGTTCTTCCGGCGCGGAATCCATATGCTGCCAGAAAGATGGGAAAATGTTGTAGCTAACGATGGACAATACTTTGAATAATATACATTGTACCGTTGTTTCTAAATAAATGCTCAAAAACCGAAAAAAAACCTTTAAAATTAATTCCAACCCCCAATACTTCACAATTGATAACAAAATTTTTCAAATATTACAAATATATTTTATACCTTTGGTATCAAAGCGATACTATGGTGAATATTGTATTTAATTTCTTAGATATGCTGTATTATATTTTAATAAAATTTTGTATTAAATTTCAATGCCTTGGTATTAATTTGATACTATGGCTAGTATCATAATTAATTTTTAATACAGAATCAGTATTAAAAATTAACACGAATTAAGCATTCAATTTTAATACATATTTTTATTAAAAATAAATTTTAATATTTGGTCAGTATTTAATTTTAATTCAATTTTGGTGTGGTCATATATGTATTAAAAGTATTAAAATTTATTCCAAAATTTCTTACCGTATTAGTGACGTGTAAATCGACTCCGACCATAATTGAATTTTATTCAATGAACAAAAATTATTATAGTTTAGCATGACTTTTTTTTTTTGGTAACAAACGTCGTTCTCCACTTAATTATCATTTACATCAAGGGACTTGAGGGCGCCCCTGCCATAGTTGCGCCCGCCCGCAACGCGGGCTCTGCGGGCCCGCTTTTTACGCCACTGCTCTTAGAGTTTACTACGCGTGTTATAAATGGTTTTACTTTGGGACTGCAGACTGATGTTATTTATACGGACTTTAGCAAAGCTTTCGACAGTGTTAATCATAATCTTCTTTTAAAAAAACTCCACCTTATTGGGTTTCCTTTCACATTATTAAATTGGATAAATTAGTATTTATCTAGACGTACTCAAAAGGTTTTATATAAGAATTCTCTTTCAAAAAGTATTTCGGTCACTTTTCCTCAGGGCAGTCATCTTGGACCGGTTTTGTTTTTACTATTCATTAATGATCTTCCTTCGGTAATAAAACACTGTAACGTCTTAATGTACGCTGACGACGTAAAACTTTTTCTTTGTTATAAATCACCCGAAGAACGACAACTTTTACAAACTGATCTAAATAGACTTTTGGACTGGTGTAGCTTAAATATATTAAATCTCAACTTAAAAAAATGTAAGCAAATGACATTCTCGCGAAGATCTGCTAGTAACATAAATTACACTATAAATAACACTAACTTAGAAATAGTTTGCAGTTTTCTCGATCTTGGTGTTATAATGGATTCAAAACTTCGCTTCAATCTCCACGTTAATATGGTGATAAATAAGGCCAGAGGAGTCCTTGGTTTCATTAAAAGATGGGCTAAAGAATTCAGTTATCCCTTTACTACTAAATTATTATATACTTCTCTCGTAAGGCCAATTCTTGAAAATGCATCAGTTGTATGGAACCCACAATATAATGTCTACATCTACGCCATAGAATCCGTTCAAAAACAGTTTTTACTTTTTGCTTTACGTCATAATCGTTGGAACCCCAATATTATGCTCCCATCGTTTGAACTACGCCTTAAAATTATTTTACTATTCCCTAAGAAGCAGAAAAATGATGCTTAATGTCATGTTTCTGTATAAATTACTTCGTGGCGAGATTAATTCGGAATATCTCATTTCAGATCTAAATTTTAACATCCCAAGGAGAGGAACTAGACATTTTCTGTTTTTCAAATTGAGTCAGTGCAGTTCTAATTACGCTCTTCATGAACCTTTACGATGTATGTGCAGTGATTTCAATGATAACTTCAACATGATTAATTTTTCTGATTCGGTAGACGTCTTAAAACGGAAAATTATATTACATTTAAATAATTAAATCAATTTAACTTCAACCTATTATACCTAACGCAGTTTTATAACAATGTAATATTGGTAATTGAGATTGTTCTGTTTCCCCTTTTTTGTCTCGATATTATGTTTTATAAAGTAAGCACCATCAAATATGAATCGTTTTTAAAACTTACTTTTTAATTATTCAATATTTTAATTTTTAATCGAATTTGGATTTACGTGCTCACGTGGTTTCTTGATTTGAAATTAGACTGAACTCACACTATCACCTGGATTGGTGTGCCAGAGTATATCTCTTTTCCACACAAGTTTATGCCTGCATTGGCCCAAATGCATATCCAACTAATTGGGATTTTGATTTGGCGGATATGAGATTTATCTCATTTCCACGTAGGTCCTTGGGTTGGACAATGGCCGCAAACCAGTTAAAATGAGTTTAGTGTTATGGATTGTTTTTTGGGTACCTTAAATTGATAATTACTATTATTTAATTCGATGTTGCTTATTTATATAGAATCAAGTATACTTAAATACGCGTTTTATATATATTAAATTTTTAAATTCCGCTGAAAAGCCAATTAATGTGCTTAGTGGAAAATCCTAATTGCCAATATGGGGTATGTTTTAGTACGTAGGTGCATTCTGTCTGTCCCGGCTGATTCGGGCAGGATCTAGAATGTGAATCGTGCATGCGTATAGGACGGGTATACGTATCTTTGGAAGATTTTATACCTCCGGGCGAATCAAAAAAAAAAAAAAAAGGATTATACAGGGATATCTTCAGTGACTGCGGCACAAATTTCGTAGGTGCCAACCGGAAATTAGAAACAGATAAAAAGGCGTATAAAACCTTTGTTGAAGCCAATGCATCGTCATTCTTGGTAGAACATAGCATTCAGTGGCATTTTATACCACCTTCTGCTCCTCACTTTGGAAGATTGTGAGATGCTAGCGTAAAATCGATGAAGTACCATATCAAGAGAATAATCGGAGAAACTCCATTGACGTTTGGAGAGTAGGCCATAATTTTAGCTCAAATCGAATCGTGCCTAAACTCTAGACCTCTATGCCCACTCTCAAATGATCCAGAATATTTATTGATCTTAACCCCGGGACTTTTTCTAACTGGCGATTCGCTGCTAGCACCACCAGCTCCAGAAATCGATCAAAGAAGCCCTTTGGAGAGTTGGAGAAATTGTCAAATTCTAGTACAACATTTTTGGCATCGTTGGAGCCAGGAGTATCTGTCACGTCTCCAGAGAAGACCTAAGTGGCTACGTGCACAACCTAATTTGCACGTGAATGATATCATGCTCATTAAAAATGAAAGGTTGTCATGTGATCTGTGGCCACTTGGATGGATCATAGAAATACATGCAGGAGAGGATGGATTAGTCCGGGTCGTAACTTTGAAGACTCCAACCGGCGTGATCAAGAGACCAATTACGAAACTATGTCCTTTGCTTATATAGATTTTTTTTTTAAAAGAAAAAAAATAACGACCATACACTTTAATATAAATTTGCATTTGTAAATCCCTTTGTTTCAGCATAATCCGTTTTCCTGACGCATCTACTCATCGACAACTACATCCGGAAGAAGCTGTCTTGAGCAACAACTTGTTAGATGATCCCATTCCAAGGATCATCGCTGGACAGAATGTTGAAAACATGTTTAAGTTTTCACTTAATTTTGTATTTAAGATTTAATTTTTTTGTATTTAAGAAAAACGTCTTACCATTCCTGCCCAACGTTGACATTCTCAGTTTTTTATGCACCAGCCTCTCTGCTTCAAATTTTTGACAAGCACAAAAACACACAGCAAAAATGTGTCATTTTCGACATAAAATAGTTTTCTATATTCATACTTTAATATTTTCGTATTTAAATAATTTTAACTAATTTTGAATTTAGAAATAAATTTATGAGTTACATAGTATTATAAAAATCTCTTGAGACTGATCTCTTAATTAGAAATTCTACCTGCAATCTACCTTAAATGGAACACCATAAACAAAATTAGAGATTTGCTCATTAATAACGAGACTCATTTAAGACTCCTTTGGACTCCAGCACACATTGGCATCCGAGGAAATGAATATGCGGATACCGCAGCTAAATATACATGCTCTGCGCCTATAACAATGGATGGCACTTTTGAGGGCACAGACTTACGACAATATTTGATAGTCAAACTTTATAACAAAAAAAAGGAAAGCTGGTACCAATATAATCACCATCACTACACACTCATAAATCGACACTTATCAACACCAATATACCCAACATCCTCAGGAAAAAAACCAATTAAAACCTTCTCGAGACTCCGTCTAGGACACACAATTGCTACTCACCAACATATTCTGAGAGGAGAATCACCACCATACTGCCATAGCTGTGGAGAGTCGTCATCGATTAAACACTATCTCACCGAATGCACTTCTCTAACAAGTCTAAGAAGAAAAATCTTTAATCAGAAGAGCCCTTACGAACTACTTAGCAACCCGACAACAGAAAACATTGATATAATATACAAATTTACAAAAATCTCCAAATTGAATATTTAAATATAAAATAAAAAAAATCTTATGTTTATATTACAGAGCTGATAGCCCTGGCAGCTAGTGCTCGTATTCCTAAGTTAACTTTATAATTTAAAATTTTAAGTTAATAAATAATAATAATAATAATACCTGCAATCCGTTGGACTAAGATCGGCAGCGTAGTCTACGTAGCTCAGTTTCTCTGACACAGGATCGAGAACAAACAATAGGATTTCTGTAATTGCCGAACTAAATGGCCAAACCTTTCAATGGCCAAAATGCCGTACTTGGCTCATATGATTTAAGTTAAAATTCATCTTAATTTTATTTTTAAAAAGTGCTGATATTTAAATGAAAAATACTAGTATTAATTATATTACAATTCTTACATCGTCTCTTGAACTCCTCCCCACTATTTCATATTTAACATCGTTTCATACATTGAAATTCACGTTTCTTTCCGCGTTTCTTTCATATTTATTTTACTTTCGCTTCCTCATTGACTCATTGAGATTGACTTTGAAATTATATGCTGTGCTTGCATTTGTGCATCTAATTGTGTTAGCTGGTCAGTTAGCGCATTGTTTACATTTGTTCATGCTGAAATGTTAGTTGTCATGTGAAATGTCATTGCCTAATGCCATTCAATAAGCGTTGTGTGTGACAAAAAAACAGAAAGAAAAACAATATTCGTCGCTGCATAATTTTAGGTGGTTTTGCGGTCTCGTGATACCACTATAATGCTCAAGATATCGAACACTTTTCATACAGAGCTGCACCTTGTCCCTTGTTGCGGCTCCTGCGACCACCCGTCATTGAGGTGTCACAAAGAAAACTGGTGTTTTGTTTTCCTGGTTTACGTTTTTACCGACTAGCTCCACGGTATAAGCAAGCAGGGACAAACAACAACTTATTTTCTTTTATTTTTTTTAATTTCACTGAATTTGTTATACTTGGCCCAACAGAGACTCAGATGTTATTGAGACCTGTGGTCTTGCCCTCCCCTTTCTAATACTAGATATACAGGGGGTCTTGTCAGCATCAAGACGTCTTTAATAATAATAATAATATTAAAAAAACTCACGATTTGGAATTCCTGAAGGAATGTGCAGCCAACGAGTCAATAATTTTAAATCCCCATCAAGCGAAGTTGAGCGCTCAATTTCGTAGCTGTCCAATTTTGATGATGACAAGATGCGCTAGATCAAGAAAATGGTTGTTGTTAATGCATGGCTTAGATAAATAATTAAACATAATTCAATTGAACATACTTAACATAATTTAATTGAATAATTAAACATAATTTAATTGAGCGTTATAAAATATTAATATATAAACGAATTATATAATAATATTTATATAAATAATTGATAATTAATTAAATATAAATAATTTGGGTTTATAAAAAAAAGTAGACGGTTAATATATAAAAAAAAAATAAACGACTGCATGGCAGCTTGTCGGTGATGATGCGATCCTGTGGTCCGTTCACGTATGGTGGATTTTCGCTAATGAACGGTAAAAATTTTTTTTACAATATTGTGTGGAATGCCCCATATGTAGTATTTTTATGTAAATTTCTTCTATGTCCGCAGTTAATGATTGATTCGGTCATATAGTTCGTTTCATTTTATAGATCTCATAATGAACGAGCAAACAAAACAAACTAAAAGACCTATTGAACTAAAAAAGACAACGAGCTTACATACCTAATGATCTAAAACACCAAACAAACTATAAGACCACGAACTAACAACATGAACAAATGCACGAAACGAACTAAAAGAGGGAACGAACGAAATGAACTAAAAGAACTATATAAATGAACTAGTTCATTAAACTCAACTGAACTAAAAAGACCGATCTTTTTAGTAAACTAAAAAGCCCAAGCCTACTTGGTAGCACAACATCGAAGCCAAGTTGTCCGAGATGGTCATTGAGCATCTTCTCGGCAACAAGGGTGGTGCGCTTCCATCTTTCGAATCTGCGGATGTAGTGCGAGGATTCCGGGTCATCAAATGCGAGGATCAGTTCTCCAAAGAATTCCTAAGCGAGTGCGTCTCTAAGATCAGGGACGCATGGGACGGCTTAAGCCTTAAGCTAATCCCGGCTAAGGATATTCCGAGGAGACCTCGTGCTCGCATTTGGTTGCCTAAGATGAAGCTTGAGAAAAGCAAGCTCATCGAAATCCTCCAACTGCACAACCCAGACATTCCCATGAACGACTGGGCCGTCATAAAGACTGAGGACCCCCAGCGTAACAGTATGACCTTCCTACTGCTTATCTCAGACGAGTGCCTGGGTGCTCTGGAGAAAGCGGGCAACACCCTTAGGTTTGGCATCCGTCGTGCCAAACTAAAGATCTTTAAAGACCCATCCGCGGAAGAAGGCGTCAGCGTCGATGATATCCTCGATTCCCTTACAATCGAGGATCCGACGGTGCCTTCCACGCAGCAGCCACAACAACCACCAGCCACGTAATGCCACTATCGGTAATACAGGTTAACCTGCAGCACGCCAGATGTGCTGCTGATAATCTGGCCATCCTCATGATGGAGGATGGTATCGACGTGGCCATTATACAGGAACCCTGGGTCAGAGACTCAGCAGTAAAAGGGTTCCAGAACAACCACTATAACATCTACTACAAGAGAACAGCAGGTAAACCAAGAACTTGCATTGTAGCCAAAAAGCACATACACTTATTTCTTCTCCCTAACCTTAGCTCTTCAGACCTGACAGTTGTCAAACTGGAGGGCACCAACAATCTATTCATAGCCTCAGCCTATATGGGCCACGACAGGGAAGCTCCTCCAGACGAGGTGAAGCGGTTAGTGGCTACGGCAATGCTGGACAACACCACCACAATTTTGGGCTGCGATGCCAATGCGAGACACACACTATGGGGCAGCTCTGAGATAAACACTAGAGGTGAGTTTTTATTCGACTTTATAATTAACTCTAACTTAAACATATGCAATAAAGGAAATACACCTACTTTCACCTTTCCAAGTACTGACAACTTCACAGGTTGGAGTGAGGTCTTGGATATTACCCTTCTATCAGAAAACGAGTCTCTAAAAGTAATCAATTGGAGAGTTTCGAGCAAAAGTTCCTTCTCGGATCACAGCTTGATCCTCTTTGATTTGAGTCTTGAAACAGGGGCCCCTCTTCCATTTCGTAACCCCAGACGTACTGACTGGGCCAAATTTGCCAAAGTGGATCGCCCAAAAATCCGTTCTTTAGCCTACAAGCAAATCTCAACTGCGAAGGAGTTAGACTCTTCAGTGGAGGCCCTAGAGCAAACCATGCAGGTTGCCTTTAGAGTCTCATGTCCCATTAGCAGGGGCAAGAAGAAATCTCTTCCTTCGTGGTGGAGCAAAGATTTATCCGACCTTAGGAAAAGGGTTAGGAAAACTTTCAACTCGTGTCACAGACAGTGTCTTTGGCAACCATACAGAGACATCCTCAAAACCTACAAGAAAGCAATTCGAGACGCGAAAAAGTATTCTTGGCAGGAATACACCCAATCGATCGACAATATAAAAGAATCGGCAAGACTAAGCAAAATTCTATCCAAAGAAAGCACCAGTCCATCTTTCATTCGGAAAGACGATGGTACGTGGACAGAATCTACCAATGAATCCCTGGAACACTTACTCAACACACACTTTCCCGGCTGCAGGAGCAACTGCAATGAGAACTTAGGTATAGAATCACCTGAGGCAACTGCGGCGGTTCCGACTGGCTCCTTTATCTCAATGGAAAGGGTTATCTGGGCCTTAAGCAGCTTCTCTCCATACAAATCCCCAGGTCCCGATGGCATACTTCCAATAATGTTGCAGAAACTACAAGATGTAGTTGCACCTATTCTACTCTCTATCTTCACTAAGTGTCTTTGCCTTAACTACACTCCAAGGAGCTGGAGAAGAGTTAAGGTAATATTTATACCCAAAGCTGGGAGGAGAGGTCACGAATCAGCCAAGGATTTTAGACCAATAAGCCTCACATCATTCGCACTGAAAACCCTAGAGCGTGTACTGGATATTCATCTCAGGGACGTTCTAAAGGGAGCTAACATATCCAACGCCCAACACGCATACCTCAAGGGCAGATCCACAGATACCGCCCTACACGAGGTTATTACCACCATTGAAAGATCAATATACTTTAAACAATACACTCTTGCGGCCTTCTTAGACATTGAAGGGGCTTTTAACAATATTCATACTAGGGCCATTTTTGATTCTCTTACCAACCTTGGCGTACAAGCACCGGTGTTGTATTTTCTTGCGAAGATACGCGTAGATTAGAATTTCTGCAGTTCCCTATGGGCAAGCTCGAAAGCCATAAATTTTGCCGATTTGTGTTTTATCCCCTAAGGGAAAGCACACACTGCCATAAACTGCTGTTCCTGAAAACAAAGAATATACTTACCAAATGAAACCTGCGGTTTGTTGGTATTCCGTAAAAAAAAACAACACACCTTTTTTAGTTGTTTGTCAATGGTTTTCTGCCGAATCTTTATTGCTAGCGGAGATCTGATATTTATATCAAATCTGATCTCGCTTTCTTCTTCTTCATTTTCTTAACTTAGTTACAATTTTCCATTCTTGGCCGAGATTTTATTTGGCTCAATAACTTAACCTTAAAATATAAACAACCTTAAAGTAAAATTCTTAACCTAGACATTCTCATTGTTATTATTTTATATATACAAAATAGTATTTTTATTCTTAAAAACAAAACAATTATTCATGCTATTTGCATGCACATACATATTTAGTGCTGCCGCTACTCTTCTAAAACAAACATACAAACACTTATACTCGACCGCCCAGCCATGGGAACTTTGGCTCAGATTTCATAACCATGTTGGTTACAACAATAAAATATCAATTTAAATATTTACCTCACGCTTAATAAGCCAAAGTCCAAAAATGCAACAGCTGCATTTTTGTAAAACAGTAGTCAAGTCATGTTAACAGAAGCGCAGCTAAAATAGCAAGCTGGCTTTCTCTATACGCATATTCTTTCCTCAACTATTTAGTCGCTTATTAACCATGAGCTTGACTTTTGAATTGCAATGAATGCTGATTACTCACTTTCAATTGAGGCAGATCAGTGTTCATTGCAATCATAACTGTTTTAAGTTAATTATTAACGTTTGTGACTAATTAGTCACAACATTCCTCCCCCCTTTGACCAAGAAAATTTTTACCTTGAAGAGGTTGAAATTTTCGATGACTTTGCTTTTTGCGTATCGACTATGTTTGTATGCTTAATATATAACGTTTTCCATTACTTTTTTTTTTCTTCTTCTGTGAAACTGACTATAAACAAATTTTTTCTTATTCAGTTCTTTTGTACATTACATTACATTACATTAAATTACATAACATTACATGACAATACATTATCAGTTCCAAATTCGACTAACTTAAATTTTAATTTGTTATAAACACTTTTTGTCATTGAATAGTTCTTGTGAATGTTTATGTTTTCGTTTTACTTTTGATATCTTAAATAATTGTTAAATGTAAAATCTCATTTGAAACCCATTACATCTTACTAGTTCCCTATGTCTTGTATACATCGGTGACATCTCGTCCTCGTTGATTCGGTCTGCTTATGCTCCACTAGGTATCTTTTATCTTTGTTCCGCTTCTGGTGCTACTGCTACTGATGGTGACTCAATGGTTGTCTTTTCTAATTTCATGGTACCAAGTTGTGTAAACAGCCTTTAACTTTTTGTTTTCATATACAATACAAGCTCCGAACTTTTTGCGTTATAGCCTGTCAAGTTCAACAAATCTTTCAGCTAATCCATTGATATCGGATGTATAAACAAAATATCCTAATTCACCCAATCTATTGTTGAACAACCTCGTAGTGTTATAGACTTCATTATAATTAATTTCGTTGATGATGCGGCCAATACGTTATCGTAAAGGCTATTATTCTCTTCCTTCGCCATATGCTCCACAAGAAAAATTGCCAGCATAAATTTAAGGAAAATGTTAAAAGTAACAAAATTTCAAACTATTCCAAAGTATGTAACATATTTGCACACTTTTGTTTCTGCGAAAATCATCTGATGAATGAATGAGCTGCGGCCAGTTATGAAATTATTATTTGCGATGCAACGTTTCCATGTCTGCGCTTTCTACACATCTTCAATTTGCTGTGTTGTCTCAATGTTCGTCAAGAAACTTTCAAATGTAATTCTTTCAAACTCATATTCTCTTTCTTGTACTTCAAATAACGTTCACTAACGGATTTCTTCCCTCTACTGGTTCAGACACAATTAAAAGTCTTCGTTACTTCTTTTACTTGAATATCTCGTTCCTGCTTCAACCTCCTCTTCTTGTGTTTCTGCTATGTTGATGCATACAAGACCCTTGATATAGCCGTATTATATCTTAATACATTTTTCTGTTATCAAATTTATTAATTTTTGATATTGTTTTTATCTTAACTTTACTTCACATTTACCTTGTTATCAACTCAACATACGACTTCAAGGATTTAAATTCCTTTTAATTTACTAACTTCGTTAATTCCCTTTAAATTTATTTTTATTTTTCTTTCTATTTACGCAATTTTTAACATACATATTTTTAATGAATCAACTGTATTTGACATTAACATATCATTGTCATTAATCTGTATTTTCTAATTTTGATATAATCCAATTTAATTTTTATTTAGGTTTTTTATACTTTTATGCAAATCTTAAATTTTTTTTTGTCAATGTTTTTATGCGTAAGCGCATTTACATATAAATAAACAGTAAGAAATTTCAATATAGGCTTTTCTTTTGGTTTGTTCTTTAAAACATTAATTTTTCATTTTTATTTCTCCAATTCAATATCTTTAATTCATAACTTTACTTAATATTTTCCTGTTGTGAGAATTTAGTTTCCTTTAAGTTTTGTTATTTATTTATTTTATTCTTTTGTTCTTATATTTACTGCTCCATTTTTAAAATTCTTTGTAAAGTCCTTTGTAAAATTATTTTTCCTTTTATCATTGTTTCTTTAAGTAAAAATAATTTGTCTCTTTCATTATTTTGTTTTCTTTACTTTCTGTATCATTTTACTTATTATGTTTTATTGCGTCTTCATTGGACGTTTTCAAATTTCTTTATTTTCAATTCATTTGCTTTTTTTTTTTTTTTTTTTAAATAACATTTAATTACTTTAATGACTATTTTAAATCCAAAACGAAATTTACAGAATTATTTAAAATAAAGTGGCACTATTTTGGGATCTACAAGTAGAATCCGCTGTACTAGAATTTAATCCTTGCGAGGGATTTCTGTAACAACGTTGTTCACTTTGAAGATGCCAACACATTTGCCTGTAACTTTAGGTTTTCCCCGTTTCTTTTTATTTTTCTCCTGCCATATCTTGGCTCTATAACTGTTTCATTTAAATAAGTTTTATTTTTTTTCATTTATATTCCTTTCTACTGTATCCTGATTACATAACCTTTTCTTAACTGTTCCTTCAGTAAGTAGTTTCCTTTACTCCATTTATTTCACATCGCCGTATTCTGGCCACAAATATGCTTTCTTATTCACTACTTTCCTAATTTTGTCTTTGTAACATTTTTTATTTATTTATTTTTTAAAAATTCTGTTTTTTTTTATGAATCATTTCTTTTTATATACTTTTAATAAATCTTCTATAGTACAACACTTATTTTATTCTCATAATTGTACTCCTAATATGTATCCTATACTACTTACTCTCTGCTTTACTGTACTTTCTTTATTTTATGTTACTAGATTTTCCCTAAAAATATTTTTTTTCTTTTCGTCTTATACACTCTGTAAATATCTGTGACGTCTACCAAATTTTCACCTAAATAACCTCTTTGTGCAATCTCTTGCTTCTGATCCACTAACTTGGGGATTTTCGTAGCATTTATTTCGACGTCTGTACTATAATTACTTGAACTTAAATCATTTCTCCGTTTCAAACTATTCCTTGACGTGTTTTGTTTGGCTAAACTCGTGTCCGCTCCGGAATCTACAAGTAGAATGAGTTTTCCGTTTTTTGTATCCTCGCAAGGAACTCCTACGAACACATCATTCACTTTGCGAATATCCGACAATTCCCCCTTTTCCGTGCCCAGCACTGTCATTTCTTTGTGCGTGCAACCATTTAACTTTTTTTCATTTAAAATTTCTACTACCACATTGATTTTTTCTTCTGTAATATTTTTATTTAATTTTCCTGCTCCCACATTGAATTTTTCTCTTCTTACATTTTCATTTAATCTTCCCGCTACCACATTGAATTTTTCTTCTACCATATTTTCATTTAATTTCTCGAATAGAACATCTGATTTTTCTTTTATCATATTTCCATTTAATTTTCCTGCTACCTCATTGACTTTTTCCTTTCTTACATTTTCATTTAACTTTTCTGCTACCACATTGAATTTTTCTTCTCTCATATTTCCATTTAATTTTTCCAATATCACGTTGCATTTTTCTTTTATCATATTTCCATTTAATTTTCCTGCTACCTCATTGACTTTTTTCTTTCTTACATTTTCATTTAATTTTTCGAATACCACATCGAATTTTTCTTTTACTTCCCCGAGTGTTTCTATAACCTTTTTTGATGTCGCCTGCAACGACTCAACTGTTTCCTTCGATTCTTGGCTTATGTTTTCTACATTCCTTCTTGAATGAGGTGTACAGAAATTTACAATCCTTTCGGGTGTCAAATTCTCTGTTACTACTAAATGATCTGTTACTGAACTTTCCACTGGCTTGGATGTACATATACTCACAATCTCTTCAGATGTGGAATTATCTGTTACTATCCTTTCTATTGGCTTAGATGTACGGATATTCACAATCTTTCTAGACGTAGAATTATCCGTTACTATCTTTGATGGCCTTATATCGCTCTTATTTCGGGGTTCCCAGCTCATTGGCCTTGTCTGGGCCCCTGAAAGTTTCCCTGCCGATTTTCCCAGTTGTTCCTCCTATAACACTTATCCTGCACATGACCCACCTTGTCACACCACATACAGTGTACCTGTTGCTGTCTCACTTGCAGTTCATTACCAAAATTATTTGCCCTAAACCTCAATCGATCGTTAAATATGTTCCTGTTTTCCTGCTGTCTACTAGCAAATTGTCTAAAATATTTCTGCTGTCCCCTTGGTGCGAATGAGGGTGCACTCATCCAACAATTTTCATGACCATACTTCTGACATGTTTCGCAATACGGAGAATTTTTCCTCGAAAGACACTCATCTCTTGTGTGTCCTTGTCTGTTGCAGAATGAACACCTGATGTTCATTTTATATTTGTCCTGCTTTTCGTCTTCGAACCTATCTTCTGGTGTTACATCTCTTATTCTTAAACCCTGATTTACTCTTCTATTCCATCTGTGTTCTTTGTCACTTTCTTGTATCGTGCAAGTTTGACGCTGTGAATGTCGTCCTGACCCATTCCTGCTTTTGTCCTTCAACATATATTCTAAATCTGAAGCCCTTTTTACCAACTCTGATAGGACATTCCCTGACAATGATAACACTACTGTCCTTATCTCAGGATCCAATATACCGACTTTAAATGCTGTAACTACGGAGATATTTAATTGTTTGAGGAGTGATTTGTCCTCCCCTATACAGTCCCTCCCTCTAGCTTCTATTGAACCTAGCCTTCGTGCAAACGCAATTATTTTTTCCCCGGGCTCTTGTTCACACCTAGATAATGCAATAATTATTGAATCGTATGTAGTTGCCCTCAGATAATTTGACGTAATCAATATGTAAATATCCTCTACTTTGTCAAATTGTCGGCTCCTACATAATTCGAAAGCGTCCCCGTGCAACCGGAGTTTTATGCACTCTATGAAAACTGGGATATCTACTTTCTGAACTGCTCTTGCAGCCAGATCACATCCCTGGATGAACCTATATACTTCTGTCGGTGACTCGGTACCCGAAAACAAGGGTACCAAATTATTCACCGTTTTCGCTATGTCGTTTACATTCATATTTGTTCGTTTCGCCTTGCTTGATGCAAATTTACTCTAATACTCCGTGTGATCGTTTTCAATAAAAATACAAGTTCTCCTCCTGCCATGAGGTACATGAACAAATACAAATTTAAAGCTTACAAAACACATTTTTCTATTTTTTTTTTTTTTTTGTTTAATTCGTATTTATTTAAGGTTTTTGCCATATATTAACCATACATAAGTCGACTTTTGTAATACAAATATTCTTAACTATATTAAAAAATTATATTTTTTTTTTATTTTGTATATTTTATAACAAATTTTAAAATTCATGCCGCTGTAGACTTCCTTGAAGCTGACTGGTTATCTTCTCTGTTGATAAATCTTCCACGGTTATTTGTTCCTTTTCTATTTTTCCATAAAATCTGCTTCCAGGTTTGGTTTGCTATGACGGTCTTCGAAAATTCTCCTAGTACAGTCCTCATGATTGTCACTTAGTGGATACAAAAAGTTGTTGTTGACAATATGTGTTATCTAAAAAAAATTTTTACCAAAAATTGAATTCCTAAAAAGGGTTCAAACGAAACTTAAACCTTTAAATACAAAAGAAAAATATTCTTGCCATCCTCTTTCCAAGAGGTGTTAAAAGATGAATTCGCCATCAATAATATATTTCCAGCAGAAAGATAAAAATCTCACAGAATTTTAGGCCAAAAACTATTATTTTGCACAAAAAAAATTTTTTGTTTTTTTTCAATATACCCAACAGTGTACTTCCATAATTTATCGTTATAAATCCTTTATTATTATTTAAAACATTATTATTTAAAACATTGAACACATATTTTTTTTTTTTTATTTATAAATGTCCTATCAAAAAAAAAAATTCATTCTTTTAAAATTTTTACAAAAACTTAAAAAAAATATCCTTATTGTTCCTGTAACAAATTCCATAAAAAAATCTTTCCAAAATATGCTTGTTGTTCCTGTAACAACAAGGTCTCACCGACCACTTTGAATCTTTCCAAAAGAACCAATGTCCTTACTGTTCCTATAACAGCAAGGATCCTAGCAATTACTTTTTCTTATATCCATTTTTTTTTAAAACACCTGCTGTTCCTGTAACAGAAGGATCTAACAAAAATTGTCTTTTTTTTAAAAACATTATAAAATTAAACAAACCAAAATTGTCCTTATTGTTCCTGTAACAATAAGGACACTAACATCCTTGCTGTCCCTGCGGACAGAAGGATCCTACCGGCTGCGCCATTTTGTTGTATTTTCTTGCGAAGATACGCGTAGATTAGAATTTCTGCAGTTCCCTATGGGCAAGCTCGAAAGCCATAAATTTTGCCGATTTGTGTTTTATCCCCTAAGGGAAAGCACACACTGCCATAAACTGCTGTTCCTGAAAAAGAAGAATATACTTACCAAATGAAACCTGCGGTTTGTTGGTATTCCGTAAAAAAAAACAACACACCTTTTTTAGTTGTTTGTCAATGGTTTTCTGCCGAATCTTTATTGCTAGCGGAGATCTGATATTTATATCAAATCTGATCTCGCTTTCTTCTTCTTCATTTTCTTAACTTAGTTACAATTTTCCATTCTTGGCCGAGATTTTATTTGGCTCAATAACTTAACCTTAAAATATAAACAACCTTAAAGTAAAATTCTTAACCTAGACATTCTCATTGTTATTATTTTATATATACAAAATAGTATTTTTATTCTTAAAAACAAAACAATTATTCATGCTATTTGCATGCACATACATATTTAGTGCTGCCGCTACTCTTCTAAAACAAACATACAAACACTTATACTCGACCGCCCAGCCATGGGAACTTTGGCTCAGATTTCATAACCATGTTGGTTACAACAATAAAATATCAATTTAAATATTTACCTCACGCTTAATAAGCCAAAGTCCAAAAATGCAACAGCTGCATTTTTGTAAAACAGTAGTCAAGTCATGTTAACAGAAGCGCAGCTAAAATAGCAAGCTGGCTTTCTCTATACGCATATTCTTTCCTCAACTATTTAGTCGCTTATTAACCATGAGCTTGACTTTTGAATTGCAATGAATGCTGATTACTCACTTTCAATTGAGGCAGATCAGTGTTCATTGCAATCATAACTGTTTTAAGTTAATTATTAACGTTTGTGACTAATTAGTCACAACATTCCTCCCCCCTTTGACCAAGAAAATTTTTACCTTGAAGAGGTTGAAATTTTCGATGACTTTGCTTTTTGCGTATCGACTATGTTTGTATGCTTAATATATAACGTTTTCCATTACTTTTTTTTTTCTTCTTCTGTGAAACTGACTATAAACAAATTTTTTCTTATTCAGTTCTTTTGTACATTACATTACATTACATTAAATTACATAACATTACATGACAATACATTATCAGTTCCAAATTCGACTAACTTAAATTTTAATTTGTTATAAACACTTTTTGTCATTGAATAGTTCTTGTGAATGTTTATGTTTTCGTTTTACTTTTGATATCTTAAATAATTGTTAAATGTAAAATCTCATTTGAAACCCATTACATCTTACTAGTTCCCTATGTCTTTTATACATCGGTGACATCTCGTCCTCGTTGATTCGGTCTGCTTATGCTCCACTAGGTATCTTTTATCTTTGTTCCGCTTCTGGTGCTACTGCTACTGATGGTGACTCAATGGTTGTCTTTTCTAATTTCATGGTACCAAGTTGTGTAAACAGCCTTTAACTTTTTGTTTTCATATACAATACAAGCTCCGAACTTTTTGCGTTATAGCCTGTCAAGTTCAACAAATCTTTCAGCTAATCCATTGATATCGGATGTATAAACAAAATATCCTAATTCACCCAATCTATTGTTGAACAACCTCGTAGTGTTATAGACTTCATTATAATTAATTTCGTTGATGATGCGGCCAATACGTTATCGTAAAGGCTATTATTCTCTTCCTTCGCCATATGCTTCACAAGAAAAATTGTCAGCATAAATTTAAGGAAAATGTTAAAAGTAACAAAATTTCAAACTATTCCAAAGTATGTAACATATTTGCACACTTTTGTTTCTGCGAAAATCATCTGATGAATGAATGAGCTGCGGCCAGTTATGAAATTATTATTTGCGATGCAACGTTTCCATGTCTGCGCTTTCTACACATCTTCAATTTGCTGTGTTGGGTCAATGTTCGTCAAGAAACTTTGCAATCAGTTAAACCAATCCTTACTGCTTCCATGTAATTCTTTCAAACTAATATTCTCTTTCTTGTACTTCAAATAACGTTCACTAACGGATTTCTTCCCTCTACTGGTTCAGACACAATTAAAAGTCTTCGTTACTTCTTTTACTTGAATATCTCGTTCCTGCTTCAACCTCCTCTTCTTGTGTTTCTGCTATGTTGATGCATACAAGACCCTTGATATAGCCGTATTATATCTTAATACATTTTTCTGCTATCAAATTTATTAATTTTTGATATTGTTTTTATCTTAACTTTACTTCACATTTACCTTGTTATCAACTCAACATACGACTTCAAGGATTTAAATTCCTTTTAATTTACTAACTTCGTTAATTCCCTTTAAATTTATTTTTATTTTTCTTTCTATTTACGCAATTTTTAACATACATATTTTTAATGAATCAACTGTATTTGACATTAACATATCATTGTCATTAATCTGTATTTTCTAATTTTGATATAATTCAATTTAATTTTTATTTAGGTTTTTTATACTTTTATGCAAATCTTAAATTTTTTTTTTGTCAATGTTTTTATGCGTAAGCGCATTTACATATAAATAAACAGTAAGAAATTTCAATATAGGCTTTTCTTTTGGTTTGTTCTTTAAAACATTAATTTTTCATTTTTATTTCTCCAATTCAATATCTTTAATTCATAACTTTACTTAATATTTTCCTGTTGTGAGAATTTAGTTTCCTTTAAGTTTTGTTATTTATTTATTTTATTCTTTTGTTCTTATATTTACTGCTCCATTTTTAAAATTCTTTGTAAAGTCTTTGTAAAATTATTTTTCCTTTTATCATTGTTTCTTTAAGTAAAAATAATTTGTCTCTTTCATTATTTTGTTTTCTTTACTTTCTGTATCATTTTACTTATTATGTTTAATTGCGTCTTCATTGGACGTTTTCAAATTTCTTTATTTTCAATTCATTTGCTTTTTTTTTTTTTTTTTTTAAATAACATTTAATTACTTTAATGACTATTTTAAATCCAAAACGAAATTTACAGAATTATTTAAAATAAAGTGGCACTATTTTGGGATCTACAAGTAGAATCCGCTGTACTAGAATTTAATCCTTGCGAGGGATTTCTGTAACAACGTTGTTCACTTTGAAGATGCCAACACATTTGCCTGTAACTTTAGGTTTTCCCCGTTTCTTTTTATTTTTCTCCTGCCATATCTTGGCTCTATAACTGTTTCATTTAAATAAGTTTTATTTTTTTTCATTTATATTCCTTTCTACTGTATCCTGATTACATAACCTTTTCTTAACTGTTCCTTCAGTAAGTAGTTTCCTTTACTCCATTTATTTCACATCGCCGTATTCTGGCCACAAATACGCTTTCTTATTCACTACTTTCCTAATTTTGTCTTTGTAACATTTTTTATTTATTTATTTTTTAAAAATTCTGTTTTTTTTTATGAATCATTTCTTTTTATATACTTTTAATAAATCTTCTATAGTACAACACTTATTTTATTCTCATAATTGTACTCCTAATATGTATCCTATACTACTTACTCTCTGCTTTACTGTACTTTCTTTATTTTATGTTACTAGATTTTCCCTAAAAATATTTTTTTTCTTTTCGTCTTATACACTCTGTAAATATCTGTGACGTCTACCAAATTTTCACCTAAATAACCTCTTTGTGCAATCTCTTGCTTCTGATCCACTAACTTGGGGATTTTCGTAGCATTTATTTCGACGTCTGTACTATAATTACTTGAACTTAAATCATTTCTCCGTTTCAAACTACTCCTTGACGTGTTTTGTTTGGCTAAACTCGTGTCCGCTCCGGAATCTACAAGTAGAATGAGTTTTCCGTTTTTTGTATCCTCGCAAGGAACTCCTACGAACACATCATTCACTTTGCGAATATCCGACAATTCCCCCTTTTCCGTGCCCAGCACTGTCATTTCTTTGTGCGTGCAACCATTTAACTTTTTTTCATTTAAATTTTCTACTACCACATTGATTTTTTCTTCTGTAATATTTTTATTTAATTTTCCTGCTCCCACATTGAATTTTTCTCTTCTTACATTTTCATTTAATCTTCCCGCTACCACATTGAATTTTTCTTCTACCATATTTTCATTTAATTTCTCGAATAGAACATCTGATTTTTCTTTTATCATATTTCCATTTAATTTTCCTGCTACCTCATTGACTTTTTCCTTTCTTACATTTTCATTTAACTTTTCTGCTACCACATTGAATTTTTCTTCTCTCATATTTCCATTTTTTTTTTCCAATATCACGTTGCATTTTTCTTTTATCATATTTCCATTTAATTTTCCTGCTACCTCATTGACTTTTTTCTTTCTTACATTTTCATTTAATTTTTTGAATACCACATCGAATTTTTCTTTTACTTCCCCGAGTGTTTCTATAACCTTTTTTGATGTCGCCTGCAACGACTCAACTGTTTCCTTCGATCCTTGGCTTATGTTTTCTACATTCCTTCTTGAATGAGGTGTACAGAAATTTACAATCCTTTCGGGTGTCAAATTCTCTGTTACTACTAAATGATCTGTTACTGAACTTTCCACTGGCTTGGATGTACATATACTCACAATCTCTTCAGATGTGGAATTATCTGTTACTATCCTTTCTATTGGCTTAGATGTACGGATATTCACAATCTTTCTAGACGTAGAATTATCCGTTACTATCTTTGATGGCCTTATATCGCTCTTATTTCGGGGTTCCCAGCTCATTGGCCTTGGCTGGGCCCCTGAAAGTTTCCCTGCCGATTTTCCCAGTTGTTCCTCCTATAACACTCATCCTGCACATGACCCACCTTGTCACACCACATACAGTGTACCTGTTGCTGTCTCACTTGCAGTTCATTACCAAAATTATTTGCCCTAAACCTCAATCGATCGTTAAATATGTTCCTGTTTTCCTGCTGTCTACTAGCAAATTGTCTAAAATATTTCTGCTGTCCCCTTGGTGCGAATGAGGGTGCACTCATCCAACAATTTTCATGACCATACTTCTGACATGTTTCGCAATACGGAGAATTTTTCCTCGAAAGACACTCATCTCTTGTGTGTCCTTGTCTGTTGCAGAATGAACACCTGATGTTCATTTTATATTTGTCCTGCTTTTCGTCTTCGAACCTATCTTCTGGTGTTACATCTCTTATTCTTAAACCCTGATTTACTCTTCTATTCCATCTGTGTTCTTTGTCACTTTCTTGTATCGTGCAAGTTTGACGCTGTGAATGTCGTCCTGACCCATTCCTGCTTTTGTCCTTCAACATATATTCTAAATCTGAAGCCCTTTTTACCAACTCTGATAGGACATTCCCTGACAATGATAACACTACTGTCCTTATCTCAGGATCCAATATACCGACTTTAAATGCTGTAACTACGGAGATATTTAATTGTTTGAGGAGTGATTTGTCCTCCCCTATACAGTCCCTCCCTCTAGCTTCTATTGAACCTAGCCTTCGTGCAAACGCAATTATTTTTTCCCCGGGCTCTTGTTCACACCTAGATAATGCAATAATTATTGAATCGTATGTAGTTGCCCTCAGATAATTTGACGTAATCAATATGTAAATATCCTCTACTTTGTCAAATTGTCGGCTCCTACATAATTCGAAAGCGTCCCCGTGCAACCGGAGTTTTATGCACTCTATGCAAACTGGGATATCTACTTTCTGAACTGCTCTTGCAGCCAGATCACATCCCTGGATGAACCTATATACTTCTGTCGGTGACTCGGTACCCGAAAACAAGGGTACCAAATTATTCACCGTTTTCGCTATGTCGTTTACATTCATATTTGTTCGTTTCGCCTTGCTTGATGCAAATTTACTCTAATACTCCGTGTGATCGTTTTCAATAAAAATACAAGTTCTCCTCCTGCCATGAGGTACATGAACAAATACAAATTTAAAGCTTACAAAACACATTTTTCTATTTTTTTTTTTTTTTGTTTAATTCGTATTTATTTAAGGTTTTTGCCATATATTAACCATACATAAGTCGACTTTTGTAATACAAATATTCTTAACTATATTAAAAAATTATATTTTTTTTTTATTTTGTATATTTTATAACAAATTTTAAAATTCATGCCGCTGTAGACTTCCTTGAAGCTGACTGGTTATCTTCTCTGTTGATAAATCTTCCACGGTTATTTGTTCCTTTTCTATTTTTCCATAAAATCTGCTTCCAGGTTTGGTTTGCTATGACGGTCTTCGACAATTCTCCTAGTACAGTCCTCATGATTGTCACTTAGTGGATACAAAAAGTTGTTGTTGACAATATGTGTTATCTAAAAAAAATTTTTACCAAAAATTGAATTCCTAAAAAGGGTTCAAACGAAACTTAAACCTTTAAATACAAAAGAAAAATATTCCTGCCATCCTCTTTCCAAGAGGTGTTAAAAGATGAATTCGCCATCAATAATATATTTCCAGCAGAAAGATAAAAATCTCACAGAATTTTAGGCCAAAAACTATTATTTTGCACAAAAAAAATTTTTTTGTTTTTTTTCAATATACCCAACAGTGTACTTCCATAATTTATCGTTATAAATCCTTTATTATTATTTAAAACATTATTATTTAAAACATTGAACACATATTTTTTTTTTTTTTTTATTTATAAATGTCCTATCAAAAAAAAAATTCATTCTTTTAAAATTTTTACAAAAACTTAAAAAAAATATCCTTATTGTTCCTGTAACAATAAGGATCCTATTAAACATTCAAATTCCATAAAAAAATCTTTCCAAAATATGCTTGTTGTTCCTGTAACAACAAGGTCTCACCGACCACTTTGAATCTTTCCAAAAGAACCAATGTCCTTACTGTTCCTATAACAGCAAGGATCCTAGCAATTACTTTTTCTTATATCCATTTTTTTTTTAAAACACCTGCTGTTCCTGTAACAGAAGGATCTAACAAAAATTGTCTCTTTTTTTTTAAAAAACTTTATAAAATTAAACAAACCAAAATTGTCCTTATTGTTCCTGTAACAATAAGGACACTAACATCCTTGCTGTCCCTGCGGACAGAAGGATCCTACCGGCTGCGCCATTTTGTTGTATTTTCTTGCGAAGAAACGCGTAGATTAGAATTTCTGCAGTTCCCTATGGGCAAGCTCGAAAGCCATAAATTTTGCCGATTTGTGTTTTATCCCCTAAGGGAAAGCACACACTGCCATAAACTGCTGTTCCTGAAAAAGAAGAATATACTTACCAAATGAAACCTGCGGTTTGTTGGTATTCCGTAAAAAAAAACAACACACCTTTTTTAGTTGTTTGTCAATGGTTTTCTGCCGAATCTTTATTGCTAGCGGAGATCTGATATTTATATCAAATCTGATCTCGCTTTCTTCTTCTTCATTTTCTTAACTTAGTTACAATTTTCCATTCTTGGCCGAGATTTTATTTGGCTCAATAACTTAACCTTAAAATATAAACAACCTTAAAGTAAAATTCTTAACCTAGACATTCTCATTGTTATTATTTTATATATACAAAATAGTATTTTTATTCTTAAAAACAAAACAATTATTCATGCTATTTGCATGCACATACATATTTAGTGCTGCCGCTACTCTTCTAAAACAAACATACAAACACTTATACTCGACCGCCCAGCCATGGGAACTTTGGCTCAGATTTCATAACCATGTTGGTTACAACAATAAAATATCAATTTAAATATTTACCTCACGCTTAATAAGCCAAAGTCCAAAAATGCAACAGCTGCATTTTTGTAAAACAGTAGTCAAGTCATGTTAACAGAAGCGCAGCTAAAATAGCAAGCTGGCTTTCTCTATACGCATATTCTTTCCTCAACTATTTAGTCGCTTATTAACCATGAGCTTGACTTTTGAATTGCAATGAATGCTGATTACTCACTTTCAATTGAGGCAGATCAGTGTTCATTGCAATCATAACTGTTTTAAGTTAATTATTAACGTTTGTGACTAATTAGTCACAACACCGGTAAGAAACTGGATAGTCTCAATGCTCAGAAACAGAATAATCCAGGCAGACCTGGGTGGCTGCCAACTCACAAGATTTGTCAGTAGGGGTACTCCGCAAGGAGGAGTAATCTCCCCCTACTCTGGCTCATCGCCATGAATGAATTTCTTAATACACTAAATTGCAATGGGGTCAAAGTGGTGGCTTATGCGGATGACGTGGTTGTTATGGTGTCAGGACTGTTCCCCTCTACACTCAGTGAGCTAATGGAGGTTGCTTTGGGAAAACTCAGTGTCTGGGCTGCCAGGTGCGGCCTAGGAGTTAACCCTAGCAAGACGGAACTGATGTTATTCACCACAAAAACCAAAGCGCCACAATTTGTCCTTCCAAAGCTCAATAACCAACCTCTTACACTATCCAGTAGCGCAAAATACCTAGGTGTCATTCTGGATCCTAAGCTAAGCTGGAAAACTAACATCGAACAAAGGGTCAAGAAGGCCTGTATAGCCTTCTACGCCTGCAAAAAAACCTTTGGTAGAAAATGGGGTCTTCAACCAAAAATGCTCTTATGGCTATACACAGCAGTAGTGCGACCCATCTTGGCGTATGGTTCACTAGTATGGTGGCCTGCACTGAATAAAGCATACAACACAACTAAACTAGCTCGGATCCAGCGATCCGCATGCGTAGGTATCACGGGGGGTATCCGCTCATGCCCCACTGATGCACTTAATGTCCTGACACATTTACTCCCCATAGATTTACACATTAAGCTTACCGCAACAAACAGTGCAGTCAGACTCAGAGAGTCGTACAACTGGCGAAATAGACCATATGGACACAGCAACATTCTTAATCCGCTACCTCGGGAACTGCTTCCTGGAAAAACGGACTACGACACCCCCAAACTCGACTTCACGAAATCCTTTACAACCAAGTTTCCCACCAGGGTGGAATGGCGCAATGGGGGAATTGATCTAGCCTTCGATGTGTCCTTTTACACGGATGGCTCCAAGATGGAGTGCGGAGTGGGAGCGGGCATATACTCTGAGAAACTGGGGGTGGCGGACTCGTTTCGTCTACCAAACTCAGCCAGCGTCTTTCAGGCCGAGCTTTTTGCGATAAGAGAAGCTTGTCGCACCTTAAGGAGAGCTAATACCAACCACCTTAACGCAGCTATTCTGACGGATAGCCAAGCTGCCGTTAAATCTTTAGCTGCGATCAGTACCAACTCCAAACTGGTAAGGCAGTGTAAGGATGAACTGGCCCGGCTAAGTCACCAACTTAGCATTACCATAATCTGGGTTCCCGGCCATAGGAACATTTATGGTAATGAAAAGGCGGATGAATTGGCCAGGCGGGGTTCTTCCCTTGACGTTTCCAGAGCGGAACCAGTCGAAGTTCCACTGAACACAGTCAAGGGAGGAATTCGTTCTTACTACTTAACCTTAGCCGGTCGTAGATGGAGAGAACTACCAACCTGCAGCACATCAAGAAAAATATGGCCCCTCTACAATATAGGCAGAACTCAACAGTTGCAGATTAACGGCTATTATTACGGGTCACTGGTGCATCGGAGTTCATGCCGAGAGAATCGGACTACCTTTCAACACCCACTGTCGCAGCTGCGATGACCCAAATGAAAAAGAAACACTAACACACTTTCTGTGCACCTGCCCGGCCCTGGCCAGGTCCAGACTAGCAACGCTTGGCAGGCCCTTCCTCAGCAACCTAGAGGAACTCTCAACAACAAAAATCAACAATCTTCTAACGTTCATCAATCGCACCGGATGGTTATAACCTAGCAGTGCGCTGCCCAGCCAACCAACAGAAACACGAGGTTATGGTATCAAAACGGCTCACTAGAGCTACTTGGATCCTGCTTGCATGTAGAGTCACCATCTAAACCAACTTGGTAGCACGCGTGGCACGAGGAGGTAGTGTGTCGTATGTTGGTGCGGGTGTGCAGAATTGAGGCGGCTTAGCAGACTTCGGAGCGGCGTGATTATTCCACGTCGTGGAAATTACGTTGCGCTTAGACACTCTTTGCTTGCAATACGGACGGAAGAAGTACACTTTGTAGTATAAAGGTATAGGTAGTATAAAGGTCGCTCAGCCAAGTACTTTACGTGGGCGGCAATTTCAAGGCTCTGGTAGAGAAATTTAAAGGGGGACGTTAAGGGCTGTGCACTACCAATTTCGTGCTATACACACTTACCTTAAAGGCCTTCAGCTTGTGCGTGAAAAACCGAACGTATTGGCCGCAAGGCAGCAGTAATATATGCGCTCAGTAACTGCGTGTAAATTTGTGATTATTCGCAGCTCGGCGAAAATAATCAGCGTATGAATAATGAGCGCCCGAAAAGTGCGTGCAAATAACGCGATTTATATAATTTTAATACAAAACGGAAAATTTTCTTGTGGCAGTGAAACTTTTCAACAAGCTGCAGACAACGTTCTTCAACCAAAATTCAATAAGAAAAGACAGCTAATATATTTTTTCTTGTGGTCACACAGTGAGCTCCAACACCCTGTTAAATTTAACATTTATCTCTCGTGCTTTATTAAGCACTCTTTCACCGTTTTGATCGTGTTCTTCCCTTGTTCTCCCTCCTACTATAACGTCGTCGATATACATTAAAGTTACCGGGAAGCTGCCCAAGTATTTCATATTCAGCTTTTATTTATTTTTTATTTTATTTATTTATAATCTGCAAGCCAATAAAGGCCAAAACGATTTTGAAACTTGTTTTTCGCTTGTTTCTCAGGTGCTGTTTTTATCCCAAATGAAAGAACATTTTACTCGTTAGTGCCAAAGAGTGTACTAAAAACTGACAATTTGCATGACGTTGGATCGAGTTTATGTTGCCAAAAGTCTTCTTTCAAATCAAATACTGAAAAATATGTTCCGGTCCCTGTTCCCTAATTGATCCTGACTTAGGCAGGTAAAGCGAAGGGTTTTGTGGTTTCAAGAATTCCGGCTGCGTGGGTTCTCCTTCGCTTCGAGGTCCCGAATACAAACAAAAAAAATATTTATATAAATAATAAAGGCATACAGAAAAGGGGAGCATGCTTGTTAGCTCCTGACCTGCCCACCCCCTTAAATTCACAAAGAATCTCCTGTGTAGTCGCTTGGTCCTCGTTTGGCGACCACCCTACTCTCACTTACTCTGTTAGTCATTTTCATCCATACCGGCGGTCTCCATCCCCAAACTGTCCCACTCTAAATTAAGATTCCTACTGCATAATTATAAGAACAAGTTTAAATTTTTTATATTTACAGCCCTATTCTGGCAAATTAACAAATTGTTAACCAGTATTTTGAATATTTCTATGTGTTTGTTGTTTTCAATACAAAATTTAAAGTTCAAAAATAAAAAATTTTGATAAAAATTGTCAACTGCTTTTCAGTTATTGACAATTTCATTAACAAATTTTGTTTTTTGAGCTTTAAATTTTGTATTGAAAACAACAAACACATAGAAATATTCAAAATAGGGCTGTTATTCCATATTACTTCTTTTATATTGAATAACTCATTAAAGTGAAAATTTTATAAGGATTTAATTAAGAAAACTATGGTACTTCTAAAATTTAATTCATCCAAGCAAAATCAACAAAAAAAAAACCGACTATCGAATTTATTCTGTTGGTCAATTAAGCAACAAAAAAAAAAACCAAACACCGACCCATGTCTCACCATCTAATACGTCTGCGTCTCAGCATGACTCACCAAAGACAAACTAAACACAATATAGGTTTTTAGAAAATTTATGACTTACATGTTTAAATCCATTAGTATGGATAGCTCAGTTTATGATATTGCCAATAAATTTCGTTGTGAATCCTCCGATGTTGAGCGCTCAAAATCGTGGTTTCTGGTTAACGCGGGTGAATACTTTGCGGACTTGATGGATGCTGAGCTTTGGGTGGTATATAAAAGAATTTTAGTACACAAAATGGAAATATGAAATTTTAGTTAAAATTATTTCTTATAAAATATTAAATATTATATACTATATAACACACCATACATCATATTCTCTATATGACCTTTTATATCTTATATAGAATACACTACATAGTATATATTACATAGTATACACTATATAGTATATACCCTATAATATATATCATATATTATATATATGCTTAATATAAATCTGCGTGATGGATGTACTTCCGTTTGTAGGCTGGATGCGTCTCTAAGTACACGTAATGAGTATTGCCTGTCGGTGCTCTGTGTACGCTGCAGAAATGTAGTGCTTATGCGCTCGTGGTAGTAGCAGCTGGATGCAGTTTGGCGGTGCCTGAGGGCACTTGACAGTAAAAGGCGGTGCCTGTGTACGCTGCAGCAATGTGATGCTTAGGCGCACGTTGTAGTAGCAGCTGGATGCAGTTTGGTGGTGCTTCAGTACACTTGATGGTACAGGGCGGTGCCTGTGTACGCTGCCGCAATAAAATGCTTATGTGCTCGTTGTAGTAGCAGCTGGATGCAGTTTGGCGGTGCCTGAGGGCACTTGACAGAACAGGGCGGTGCCTGTGTACGCTGCAGCAATGTGATGCTTAGGCGCACGTTGTAGTAGCACCTGGATGCAGTTTGGTGGTGCTTCAGTACACTTGATGGTACAGGGCGGTGCCTGTGTACGCTGCCGCAATAAAATGCTTATGTGCTCGTTGTAGTAGCAGCTGGATGCAGTTTGGCGGTACCTGAGGGAACTTGACAGTACAGGGCGGTGCCTGTGTACGCTGCCGCAATAAAATTCTTATGTGCTCGTTGTAGTAGCAGCTGGATGCAGTTTGGCGGTGCCTGAGGGCACTTGACAGTACAGGGCGGTGACTGTGTACGCTGCAACAATGTGATGCTTAGGCGCGCGTTGTAGTAGCACCTGGATGCAGTTTGGTGGTGCTTCAGTACACTTGATGGTACAGGGCGGTGCCTGTGTACGCTGCAGCACAAGGTGGTGCTCAAACCAACGACGTGGTTACAGGCTGGGTGCAATCGTCCTAAGCCCACGTGATGGCACACTTGATCCGTCGTGCTTGAGCCCACTTTATATCTTCCGGTTATTTTGCAGGTCCACACTCGTCCGAAACGAAAAAGAAAGGCAGGCAATCGGAAAAGACGCCATTAGACAATTTTCGTTTCTCAGGTTGAGCAACTTTTACATGTCTACGCGGGTATGTTCATTTACATAGTAATCGAGGCAGTGTTCGTGGTAGCCCGAATTTACACACGTAACAAATACTTTATACCTCTCATGGAATCACAAAAATCGTCGAGTGTGGGAATTTTAAAATGTTCATCTTTTAAAGTACTAATACATTGTGTAAAAAAATCCATTTTTTTCGTTAGAATATGGTTCTTTAAGGTCTTAAATAGGTGTACAAAATTTTAGAAAAAAATATCAAATAGAAAAAAGTTATAACATATATTATATTCGTATGTCGTGTGATATTCAAGAACCTTTCAATTTTTAATCGCGTTTTACTCGAAACAAGGTTTTTCGAATTGGCTTTTAAGATATCTGGAGCTCTATTTGATTGATTTCGACGAATCTTGATTCATTGTGATCCTTATAAAAGTTTCGGCAAAAAAGGGTGTTTTTTATAAATTTTTTTCCCTTCACACTTAACCCTTCGCTCAAATTCACTTTGATTTTTTACTTTAAGACGCTTTGTAAATGCTGAAGACGAGAAGCCAATTGCAACAATTTTTTAAACACGCTAACTACAACGACCTGTAGAAAATTAACAACTATAAAGAAAAAAAAATGTTTTTTTATTTCCTCATGAATAATTCTTCATTATGTAAAAAATTTGAATCATTAAAATTAATAATACTAGGTAAAAAAAAGTAATAAAAAGGTGTTTTTTATAGCTACACACTGTAATAGTACCTTAAATTTTTATTCAACGCATTTGGATCGTTAAATTTTTCAACCACTAATTGGTGTGATCATGATGCTGGTTCAACTCGTCTTCTAATAACGCCACGTTGCTCCATTTTTTCGAGAGCCTCTTCTACTTTCAATCGTATACCTTTTGGTATCCTACGAGGTTTGCTAACGGGAATAGCATCTGGTTTAAGCTCAAGTCTGCATTTATCTGGGAATCGACCATTACCCGAGAAAACGTCGCTACATTGAATGATAACACTGTGCGACAAATGGTAGGGGTCAGTGATCGGGAAGGGTTCAAACTACCGAGGAAAGTTAAATCGGTAAAAAAGAAGTTATACGTGTCCCGGAGTCTCATCTAGGAATCGAGATATATCGATTTGAAGTTAGTACGTATCGTATAGGGTAGTCCGGTTTTGCTCAAACAAATTAAAAAAAAATAAAAATTACAATTTCTTTAATATTTTTATATAACGTCACTGTATTTACATAAGCAACAGTTATAAATAAATGTATGAAGAAAAAAAATATTTTTTGCCTAAAAAATTAATTTTTTTTTTAAATTCATAAAATATCCAAAACGGAAAAAACTGTCAAGTCCTATTACCTTCGCGCAAAGTCTTATAACCTTTAAACAAAATGAGACATACATTATGAAAATCGATAGACGCGTTTCGCTTTTATTCACAATTAAGTGAAGATATCTCATTTTGACAAGAATATTGATTTTATGTTTCAATGAATTTGGATAATATTTATTATATATTATTTATTATTAACACGTAAAATTAAAAATATCAGGTTATTACATAGATACATAGGTCATAAAAATCGATGAACGCATAAACTTATTTTCGTTTGTTTGCGCCCTTTACTTTCTTGTGTGGTGGTTCGCCCACTTGTTCAGAGTCTGTATCGGATGAGGATCTGTCTTCCTCTGGAAAAAATCAATTGTTTTTAATCAGTCAGTTAACTTTATTTTTGTGACTTACCCTCGGAGAAAACTCCCATTGTATATTCTTCTTCTTCATCTTCATTGTCGGAATCGTACGTCTTTTGCGACCACCAACAAATTTCAGCCACCAGCCGAGCCTTTTGCCTTTATATCGCGTTTCCATTGGCATTGCCACTTGATGGAAGCGCTCGCCATGTTCATCCGACTCTGAGGCTAGCTGCTTGCTGAAGTATTCGAGATGGTGATGCAAGAAGTGAATTTTGAGGGACATATTCACTCCAATTTTCAGATGTTGTAGTGCAACATCTTGGTCACAAGAGCGGGGTAATTGTGTGCCCAAAAAATATCGTATGACTTTCTTCACTGCCCTCCACGCAAAGTAATCATTACCGACTAAAGCACCTTTAAATTCCTTTGATTTCATGAGCTTTCGTATATCCGGACCATGCAGAACACCTTCCTTCAATTTTGCTTCGCTGATTCGTGGGAGAATATTTTTCAAACAATCAAGAATTTTCGGTTGCTTCACAATGGCCTTGATGAAATTTTTTACGATTTTTGTTTAACATGGAAAGGGGGCATGAGGATGTTCTCCATTGGCACCAGTGGATCATTTACGCAGTTGTGTCCTTTCTCCGTTGGATCTCGAGCAAGCCAGTCATGCGTTTCGTATTGGTTTCCTTTAAATCGGGTATCCCGAAGACACAAGAAACACTTGTTTTTCGTATAGCCTCCTTGGAGACCTCTTAGCATCGCCACGACTTTCAGATCACAACTGATCCGCCACATGTGATCAGTGTAGCAAACTTTATCCAAAATTGTTTTCATGGAATCGTATGTTTCGCTCATGTCTGTGCTGTAGCCAATGGGAATGTTTGGTTTTTTATTATATTTATGTAGCAAAACGACTTTCAGGCTTGATTTCGAAGAATCGATGAACATTCGCCAATCAGCTGCGACGTAATTAATGGCCATCGCCTCCATCAGTCCCTTTATATCGTGGCAGTAAACAAATGTGTTCCCTTCGTTGAGTGTGTAGTACCGTTGGAATAGCAATTGTCGTCTTCGATATCCTGACATGCAATTTCTGGACAAAAACACAAAAAAGATAAAAAAAAGATAACAAAAAGAGCACTTCGAATAAGAATGACAGAACACAAGCTGGACATAAAAACAAAAAAACAACAACAGCGCTATCACAACACATATCGACGACAGGCCACACAGCTGACTTTGAAGAGGTGAAAATTTTAGACGTTGAAAATAGAACAAATAAAAGAATGACATTGGAAAGTTTAAGAATTCAACAAAAAGGGGAAATAGCAATAAACTATAAAGAAGACACTGACAACATAAACAACAATTATGCAGTAGCAATTGACGCATAGGCTATGAAAGCTAGTTTATTAAATAATTGTTAAAATAAATAATCTGTTTGTCAAAAAGTTCATGAAATGTAATGTTTTGTGTTTGTAATTTCAAAATTTTAAAGTCAAGTTTAATGTAAAGTAGGTTTTTATTCTTTTTTATTAATTATCTTTTTTATTAATTTTTTATTAAAAAGTGACGAAACTTCGGCAAAAATTTAATTTTTATATTTTTTATATTAAAAACTGCAATTAAAAATTACTGGTCAAAAACTTTACATAACTAAATAAATAACCTTTAGTTTATTCCTTTTTTTTAATTCTGAGAATCATAAAAAAAGTCATCAATATTTTTTCCAAGGAATTTTGAGCATATCTCGAGCAAATTTTTGAATTTTATACCTTTACTTAATTTTTAATAAAAGCGAAACGCATACATTGATTTTTGTGATTGATTGGTTTTGTTTAAAGGTTATGTGACTTTGCGTGAAAGTAATAAGACTTGACAGTTTTTTCCGTTTTGGATTTTTTATGAATTTAAAAAAAAAATTAATTTTTTAGGCAAAAAATATTTTTTTTCTTCATCTATGATCTATCTTAGATCTATGTAAACGCATGGTTAGTTGTTATGTCTTGTGTTGTCCCTGAGCCCAACCCATATTATGGTGGGTAAATTTTTCTCACTTTAGATTGTTTTGGACCACTCTTGTCGATATCATTGAGATACTTTAATGTTATTTGGACTGGTTCTTAAGATGATCTAATGCGGAGAAAGTGCGAAAAAGCTGTAGTAGCTGAACTCTATTGTTATTGCATGTTACATTTATTTATAACTGCGAAACTGTTGCTTATGTAGCGAAAAGTTATATAAAAATATTAAAAAAATTTTAATTCTTAATTTTTTTAAATTTGTTTGAGCAAAATCGGACTAGTGGTTCTCGAGTTATGACAAACAAAAGAACCTAAAACTTGACAAATTCCCCTTTACGATACTTAGTAACTTTAAATATATATCTCGATTCCTAGATGAGACCCAGCGAAACGCCGGGACACGTATAACTTTTTTTTGACCGATATAACTTTCCCCGTTGGTTTCATCCCATCCCGATTTTGGCTGTCGCACAGTGTAATTGGTTTCTTTCCTTTACTTCCTGAACTCTCCGTATTAGATTAAATGCTATGCATGTTGGCAATCCCAATAAAGGCATTGATTTACCCTTTACTACAATAAAATCTATCTTGATAGTATGGTTTTCAAATGATGTTCGTAGACTAAATGATCCTACTGTCTGAATACAAGATCTTCCGTATGCTTCGATTTTTGATGTACACGGTTTCATTTTTTCCTCACAGTTAATATTTCGCACAGCATCAAGGGAGATTAAATTGATGTCAGATCCGCTGTCTAAATTTTAGTTCAAGCAAACATTTTTAAAGTTTCATACCAACCACGACCATCTTGCCGAGCCTGCAACCAACCTGTTGTATCGCATCAATATAACAAACCGACTCACCGCTATTACTTTTACCGCCACTATCAGATTGATACATGTTAATATTATGTATTCTTTTAGAATTACAGACCGCTGCAAAGTTATTGTATTTTCCACACACAAAGCACTTTTTATGAAATGCTGAACAATTACCCCGTTAATGATGTCTATTGCACTTATTACATACAATCATGTTTAATTTTTTCCGCTAAGCTTGTCGATGCCTCGCTGCCGCGCTGGTCTCTGTCTTTTGTTACATTATCTGGTGAACGAAAATGAGAAGTTGAACTTGAAATAAAATGTTGTCTATTGTTGCTATATTTGTTTGAATTTAAGCTTCTCTGTTTTCCTCTTTTATCTTGAATGAGAAGTTGAATATGAAATAAAATTTTGCCTATTGTTGCTATATTTTTTTTAATTAAAGCTTCTCTGTTTTGCTCTTTTATCTTGAATAATCAGCAACTGTTCCACGTCCTGCTTGGGTTCCTCGTTCCTACTGCATTTGTTGCACCTGTGTATACCTGTTTTCTTTGGTAATATGCACAGCTCCTTAGCTTTAGTTAAGTCAAGGTTGTCCGTTTTCAGCAATTGCAGACGTTAATTCTGTTCGCGATACCTATGACAATTCTGTCTCTTATCATCGTGTTTCTTTGATCTTAAAATTCGCAATTTTTACAATGTCCGATACAAAACGTTCACATGGCTCTGCTTATTTTTCATTGCAAGAAAAAATAAGTACCGTTCATAAACCACATTAGTTCGTGGTATGCAGTAAGATTGAAATGCTTGAATAACTCTGTCAATTGTTTTTTTCTGCATCAGCTATCGGCAATGTTTGATAAATTTCAATAGCAACTTCTCCAGCACACGATAAAAACCTTGCTGTTTGAATTTCTTCTTTCTCCGCATTAGTTTTGGTGGCTACTGCATATATTTTCCACATATTATAAAGCTTTTCAGTTTTTATTAATGTTTCCCTTAAATGACAAAGGGACTGGACGATGAAAATCATTGCTCGCCATTTCAGTTGAATTATTAAATTTTCTTTTATTCTTCAGAAAAATATTTTGTTGTTCAATTTATTTTCGGCGTTGTTTTAATATACCGACTGCGCCATGTTGTATTTGATATTTATCTTCTGAGATTACATTATGAACTGACTTAAGAACTAATCAAAGAGCCAGAGATCAGCACATCAACAGACCCATATGAGCGTTCATGTGCACATATGTGCTACGCAGAGCATTTTTATTTATTTTGAGATATTTGATGTTTGCAAAAATCCTTATATAAAATTAAGAAATCAATTACAACGTTTGTTCAGATAGTAGATAATAAGCAAAAAATAAGCCTCTCATACATCTAAACAAAATAAATTTATTTCCAAAAATGGTAAACAAAATGGCTTACTTTTACAAAGGCTTGAACTTACGTAGTTTGTGCTCCGAACTTTTTAAAAATATTCGCTTTTTTGCTTGTTTTCTTATAAACTTTTTACTTTTCTCATAAATTTTTGGATTGTTATTGTTTTTATTGCCTTTTTACATCCTATGGCGATTTCCTTAAGAAATGCGCTGTCTTCAGTAATTGTGGACTTAAGTTCTTTGTGCTCTGAACTTTTTAAAAATGTTTGCTTTTTTACGATTATGGAAAGCTTTTTTTATAAATTTTTGGATTTTCATTGTTTTTATTTGCTTAGGAAAACAGTAAAAATTCATCCTTTGCCGATTTCCTTAAGAAATGCGCTATCTGTAGTAATTAGGGACTTACGTTGTTTGTATTTTGAACTTTTTCGAAATTTCGCTTTTTAATTTTTTTCATAATATTTTTATTTTAAATTTTTTAGTTTTGCTTATATAAGTAAAACAAATTCATCCCTTGGCGATTTCTTTAAGAAATGCCCTGTCTGTAGTAATTGTTGACTTACGTTGTTTGTGCTCAGAAAAAAAGGGAGAATAAGCAAAAACGAAGTATTACATATTATTCATGGATAATGAAACGTAACAGTTTCTAACTCGGACCTCTAAAAAATTTTATTTTGCTGTTCACTTTTATGCTATAACTCTATTAAAGAAAAAAATTTGACTTACGCCAGTTGTGCTCTGCGTAGCTCATATGTGTGTGTTGCATGTATGTGCAGTAGAGTTGGTCGAAAAAACCACCCCCTATATCAAAGCTGACTTCGAGAGCATTCCAAAAACAAATAAAAAAATTTTTTTGGACCTTCGGAAAAAAAGCCGAAATGTTATTTTTTTCATAACTTTAGTATAACATGTCCGATTTAAAAAATCGTTTCTTGTTAAAAAGAGCTAAACAAATACTAATTTTTTTCAAGTCGTTTTAATTTCCGAAGTCATATTGGACTAGTAAGCCCTGTTTGCCCGATTTACCCCCCTTCAATTATTTTTTTCTCATAAAATTAAAAACTTTTAATTTTCTATGATATAAATACAAATTCTAAATGTTTGATAGTTTAAATCATTCTTGATCAAATCATTTAAATCATAGAAAATTAACGCAATAATAAGGTCATATAGAAAACTTTCAATTGTAATCAAATGGTAGAGCCTGACCAAAAAAACTGAAACAGCCTGAACATTTTTCAAAAAATCAAAAAACAACTTCAGTAACTATGCTTTGTTAGTGGCGAATTCAGACAAATAATTGGACTCCATAATAACATAAGCATAAACTAAAGTAAGCAAAAATCGAACAACAAAAAAGTATGTAAAGGGAGAAAAACTGAGAAATTAACACTGAAATCTCATCGCCTCTGTAGTGAAGTGCGATAAAATGCGCTGGCACGGCGATCCACGCTCGGGTTTGATTTTCGGTGGTGGCATCACAAAGATTTCTGATGAAGCCTGTAGCAGGGCCGAAATTGCCATAGAATCAGCTAGTGATGTTTTCCTTTTCATATTGAAAAATGTTGTTGTTGTTGTTTCTTTGGGAAAAATTCGTTTGAGCAATTAATTGTTCTAACCTGACCTAAAGTTCAATAAACGATTTTTAAACTATCAAACTTAGAATTTGTATTTAAACCAAGAATGATTTAAACTATCAAACATTTAGAATTTGTGTTTAAATCATAAAATATTATCACAATGATAAATAATAAGGTCATATAGAAAACTTTCAACTAAAAACCGTTAAATTTTTTACTTTTTGCCAACAAAAAAATTTAATAAGTCAAAACAAAGAAGTTTTAAGAGTTCAAAACTAACAATTCTTACTTTTTTTTTTAATTCAAACAAAATGGAAAATTTACTGATATAGTTTTAAGAATTAAAGAATGAAATGATGCGTTGGGGAGTGTAGAACAAATTTGCATCAAAATGTCCGTTTCGAAAAAATGACTTCAAGTTGCCCAAAAAAATCTTAAAATAAATAAGTATAGTACACCAAAAAGGGCCAACCAAAATAGACGAGACAGACGATAGCAATTTGACGAACTACTCGTTACGGATGTTTTGACATTTAACCCAAAATGAAAAGAGTTGCTGAACTTGTCTAAATCAGCTGATTAGTTAGCAATCAAGCTGTTGTGAAAAGTAGCAGACGTTTGAAATTCGATTCTTATGGAACATAACGTCATGTCTAAATGTTTCGTTCAGTTGCGATCAAATACGTAGGACTATTTTGGTTATTAACATTGGTTCACATATACATTCACTTACTCGTTATGTCTCGTCTCGTCTATTTTGGTTGGCCCGAAAGTTGAAAAAATTCTTCAGTAATTGTATCAACGTGCAATCATAGTGGTAAAAAAGTAGCACGAAAGTGGTAAAAACGACGGGTCGGAGGTGCAAGACTATTTAGTCTCATAAAAAATATGGTTTGGAATTGGAAAAAGTGGAATTGAACAAGATTTTTCTTAGTTCAAATGAGGCATAGAAACAAATGTTAAATTTAACTTCTCCAATTTTGATACGATTCCTTAAAACGCTTAATATTTTTATATTGATCAATGTGGAGATGTTATCTTTTGATAATGTACAAGAGGCAGTTGAAGATGTTGAAATGGCTGATGTGTATTAAATGGCCATGCATTTGTATGCGAACTTTCAATATTTTGAAATTATTAAAAATGCCTAGTTAAAAACGCGAGGCTTATGCTTGGTTTTCACTACGTCATTTTCAGTGGCCAGTTGCCAATCAAATGGAAAATGACAGCATGTTGATATTTTTTTACATTTGGCAATCATGAAACATTTTCTCCCGGGAGTTGTAATAGGGAGTTTCCGTTTTTAAGATAAAGTTTAAAAATTTTTTGGAAATTTTTAATGCAATTTTGTTTATCAACCGCCTGCATTCATTGGTGTAAAATAAATAAATGAGATGTCTTTCTCTGCTATCTTTAAACTGGAAAATCCTTTTTACAAATCCCGGGAGAAAATGTTTCATGATTGGGCTGATAAAGTATGCAATGCTTTTGTTATACAAAATAAAATAAAAAATTATCTCATTTATTATTATATTGAACTTGAATTAATTATTATAAACTTCAATATTCAAATAATACAATTTTTTTTTAAATTTTTTTCTTACGTGTATGGAAGTACTTTTGTTCCTTTTATTAAAAAAAATTATTTGTAAAAACTTAAATTTTCATATTAACCAGTTTTGGTTTCTGTTTCGGCCGAATATTATGAAATGGCCGAATATTCGGTTTCCGCAAAAATTCCGGTTTCGGTCGGACACTAAAAATGACAGTGAAAATCAAGCATTAGGATAAAAATAAACATGTATTGATATTAGTTGGATACGAGTACGCCGAGAGATCGCGAGTTGATCGTTTTGTTTTTTATATGGAAAAACGCGAAAATTTATTGAGTTTTTACATATTTTTTGCTCATAAAACCTAATTTTGTAAAAAAATCGGTATGAAGTTTGGTGCAGTTGTCTGTATGTATTAAATTCTGTATACAAAATTCCGCATTAACATAAAACTGTGTTAAAAAAATTCTGTATGCCAAAATTCTGCAAAATATTAACTAAAAACTTCAAGGTAAATAAGCTTAAGATAACAACTTTCCGTACAAGGGCAAATAATTTTTTCTTAAAAACCATTTTGTATCCTAAATACAGTAAAAATACTGTGAATGGAGAGCATTGGTTTTTAGACAAACAGTTTTTTAAAAATACTGTAAAAATTACAGTATTTTGACAATACAGACTTTTGACAAGCAGAAAACTGACCCACTCCCTCTGGTATGCACTTTGTTTTTTTGACTGTTTCTTAAAATAAGCTGGGCCGTACCTGTAAAGGTTTGAGAAATGGCATGTCCAAAGGGATATGCTGGCACCAGCCGAACTACAGGGATGTGATTACGTTCAATAACTTTGTCGTTATGAAGTTATTTACTAGAAGTGTAGCATTTTGTAAATTTCTAGTTTAAGTATTTTTTTATAGTCTTGTACCTCCTACCAGTCGTTTTTACCACTACCATGCAAAAGGCTGTACGTTGCCACAATTACTGAAGAATTTTATCAACTTTTGGTGTACTAAGTATAATTATTTATTTTACGATTTTTTTGGTCAGCTTGAATATATTGTCACGTTTCGTGGGCAATTTTGTTTTAACAATGTTATTGCTGCGTTCTTATTCCTAAATATTTTAAGAAACAGTTTTTAATTTATTATTATTATTACTATTATCATTATTATTTATTAACCTAAAATTTTAAATTATTAGAAATACGAGCACTAGCTCTGTAATATAAACATAAGATTGTTTTTTTTTAAAATATTCAATTTGGAGATTTTTGTAAATTTGTATATTATATCAATGTTTTCTGTTGTCGGGTTGCTAAGTAGTTCGTAAGGGCTCTTCTGATTAAAGATTTTTCTTCTTAGACTTGTAAGAGAAGTGCATTCGGTGAAATAGTGTTTAATCGAGGACAACTCCCCACAGCTATGGCAGGATGGTGGTGGTTCTCCTCTCAGAATATGTTGGTGAGTAGCAATTGTGTGTCCTAGACGGAGTCTTGAGAAGGTTTTAATTGGTTTTTTCCCTGAGGTTGTTGGGTATATGGGTGTTGATAAGTGTCAATTTATGAGTGTGTAGTGATGGTGATTATATTGGTACCAGCTTTCCTTTTTTTTGTTATATAGTTTGACTATCAAATATTGTCGTAAGTCTGTGCCCTCAATAGTGCCATCCATTGTTATAGGCGCAGAGCATGTATATTTAGCTGCGGTATCCGCATATTCATTTCCTCCGATGCCAATGTGTGCTGGAGTTCAAATAAGTCTTAAATGAATCTCGTTATTTATGAGCAAATCTCTAATTTTGTTTATGGTGTTCCATTTAAGTGAAGATGGGTTGATGATTGCTTGCAACACGGAGAGGCTATCAGAACAAATTAAGGGTTTTTTTTTTATCAATGCAATTTTTATTGCATTATAAATTGCTAAAGCTTTTGCTGTAAACATTGACGAGTGACTTGACAGTGTTTGGAGCAAAAGGGGCCTTCCATTTTCATCAACAATTGCGTATCCTGCGCATGTGTTTCCATTCTTTGAGCCGTCTGTGAATAAACAATTTTTCCAGCCATCATGTTTATATTCGGAAAATCGTTTGTAAAATAGTTGCGAGAGAGCTTGTGTTGATGTTTTAGATTCTTTATACACAGTAAGACTGAGGTCGCAGGAAGTATTCTTGATTTTCCATGGTGGATGGAGTAACTGCGTCTTCATGGGAGTGGTGAGAACTTCCTCTTATTTTGCTATTTTGAGTGCATGGAAGATTGCTGATGGAATCCGAAGAGTTTTTTTTTAATGAAATTGATTGATAGATGTCGGCATCAATGACAGAGTTCATGGAGAAAAGGAGTTTCGGTATGAGCCTTGTTTTGATCTCTAAAGTTCTATCTTCAATTGAGGGAAGACCCGGTTCGGCTAAAATGTTTGTTATGGGAGTTGTACGATACGCGAAAATACTAGATACTACTGCTTGGTTGTAAATAGGTTTTATAAGATTTAAAGTAGTTTTAGGACTATTTCCATAAAAATATACACCATAATCAATTTTACTTAAAACAAGTGCTTATATATGATAGAGTGTTAATATGTACATGGCTTCTTGTTTTGGAAAGATATGATATTAAATTAACTCTGGCAGCTAGTGATTTTTTAAGATATATTAAATGATCATAAATAGGTACATAAGCAGTTAAGTCCTAGGATTTTTAATTTTTTAACATTTTCAATTAGTATGTTGTTAATACATATTGTGTGGGACATAGAATCACAATTCCTTTTTTTCAAAATATAAAATTTTTTAGTTTTTTCAAAAGATATTCTAGCGCCAGATTTTTCTGACCAAATATAAATATTCTGCAACAGCCTTTCAAAAATTGTGTTTGTTTCCACTTTATCGTTTCGTTTAGAAAGAATGTACAAGTAATACGACTGATTTCATTAAAAGCAATTGAAAAGATAATGACCGACAAGGGAGACCCTTGTGGAATTCCATTGGACAAAGGATGAATTCTTGAAAGGGTATTGTTGATTCGAACTCTGAATTTTCTGTTTGATAAGAATGATTTAACAAAATTAAAAATTTTTGGTCCTATTCAACAATTTTGCAGAGAGTTTAAAATGACATGAGACCTATGCGGTCGAAAGCTTTTTCGAAATCTATTGATAAAATTGATACATGATTTTTGGCCGAAAGACAATTTGTTATATAGTGGTCAATGTGCAGAAGAGCATCGGTATACCAATACAACATGTATACCAGTAGATTCTGTTTGCTATAATTCTTTCTAAGACTTTAGATAGACACGATAACACTGATATGGGACAATAGGATTTGAAGCATGTTATATATTTTTTAGGTTTTATTATTGGAATTACGGTTGCTATTTTCCAGCTCTATGGAATATCACCTGTTTGAAAAATAACATTAAAAAGGTTTAATAGTGTATTTTTGGCAAACGTTGAAAGAGATTTAAGCATTTTGTATGATATTCTATCGTATCCCGGGGTGTTCCCTTTCATTTTGTTAAGACTAAGCTCAAGTTCTGTGAAAGATATTATATCTTCAATTTTTTTTGCACATTGATTTACTGTGGATAAAGCATACGTTGAGTTGTTGATCAGAGTCTTAAGATCATTGTATTGACTAGAAAAATTAGTGTCTGAGGAGTAGTTTGACCATTCTCTAGCAATGAAGTTTGCAATTTGTAGTGGTTCTGTTATCGGTGTACATATTATTGTTTTTTATGACCATTATTTGTTGAGAGGGATTTCTATTTGAAAGTCTGTTTATTTTGCACCAGAGTTATGCTAAAGGGGAGTCACGGTTAATGGAAGAGGTAAATTTTTGAAAGTTGATTTCTTTTTGTCTTTTTATTTCTTTTCTAAATTTAACGTTGCTTGATATTTTATTTTCTCTGGAACTGCAAGCTCCTTACTCCACCAGGGGGGATAATTTTTTTTTTGTAGAGTGACTTTGAAGGATGTAAAGATTAGCTGCAGCACGAATGGCTTTTCCTATTGATGCTGCTTCTTTATTACTGGTGTTTGAGGGGAGTCTTTGCACGAGTTCTGAGTCTACTTTCATCGAAAATCTTTTCCAGTCTGCAAGATTTAGGAGAAATTTGGATGATGTCGTAGGCTTGACTGTGTTATGTGAAAAGGAAATATTTAATTTAATAGGGAAGTGATCACTATTGTGAAGGTCAGGAAAAATATCCCATGAGATAATAGGGACAAGGGATGGAGAGCAACAGGATATATCGATATGGGTTAAAGTTCTATGTGTAGAAAAGTGAGTCGGCCGGTCATCGTTCAGAATACAAAGATCAGATTGAATCAATGCATTTTCGACAGTGTTACCTCGGTTATTGTTATATTGAGAGCCCCATTGAGTGTTCCAGCTGTTGAAGTCGCCTAAAACCAGAAGGGGAGTATTGGTAGAGAGAAACATGTCTGCTAAGTCCCTTGAGGTGAAAGGTTGAGGTGAAAGGTTGGAATGTAAAAAGATATGATAGTAAATTTAATTTTTAGTTGAACTTCAATAGCAATTAACTGAAATAATGAGTTGATGTCTAATAATTTATGTGGTATACTGCTTTTGATAAAGACACCTACGCCCTGTTTGGCTGTGGTATTAAGTGGAGAGTTATAGAAATATCCTACATAGGATTTTGGGGGTATGGGGTTGAAATCATGTTTAAAGTGAGTTTCTTGGAGAGAAATAAGGTCAGGGTTAAGCTCTTTTTGTAGCTGCTGAAATTCACTTATATTGTCTGAGTAAACGAGGATAATTTCTGAACTGTGATTGTTTTTGTTTGGTTATTTTGAGAGACCGAGTTGGTTCTCTCGAAAGAAGGGGAGGAGGTGAGGGTGTATTGGTGTTTTTTTCTAATTCTTTGTTGATTGTGTTTGTCTGATTGTTAACTGTTACAGCAAAAGAGCTAACATGTGGAGTGACAGTAACTATATTTCTTTCATTGAACTTGCGACGACCTTCGCCCATACTGCATTTATCGTTTGTTTTAATTTTAAGAATTTCTTTAGCTTGTAAAAACCTTGGGCAATTTCTGTCAGAAGCAGAATGGTCACCTAAGCAGTTGGCGCAGAGGAGACGGATGCAGTTAATAGGTTGATGTGGTGGAAGATTGCAGTCTGGGAATGTCGGGTCGTTAGCGCATCGTTTTTGGGTGTGGCCTTATTTCTGGCATTTTTTACAGCTCATCGGGTTAGGAATATATTGGTGAACTTTTACTTTATACCATGCAACATCAACTGAAATTGGTAGTTTAAGTAAGTCGAAGGTTAATACCATTTGGCAAGTGAATGTTGTCTTTCCCTCATTGAGACGGGTGAATTTGTAGACTGCTGCTACACCTTGGGTTTTCATTTCTTTAATGATTTCTTCTTCGGGGGCACGAATTAAACACGGAGCAAAAACTACTCCTTTAACATAATTGAGACTTTCGTGATATATTACAATTATTGGGCACATGTTCGACGGTGTTTTGGCCTTGATAAATTTTTCTGCCACTCTAGCGCTGCGCACTAAAACAAGTAGACTGTCGTCTCTTAATTGAGAAATAGAGTCTATTTCGGTTGAAAGTGATTTCAGGCTTTTTTTAATAGCGAAAGGACTGAGTTTTGAGATTGGGTTGTTATTATCGGCTGCCGAAATTAATAGGTATTTTGGATTATATGTCGGAGGAACTCTGACTGGGAGGGGAGGGAAAGTTGCTTGTCTCGTGTCGGCTTTTTTCCTTTTGATTGGTGTATCAATGAAATCTGCCAATGGAGTAAATCTATTTGCTAAACTATCAGGAGGCCCGGGGCCATGTTTAAGGAAGCCAATCCTCTATGCGGGTTTTAAATATATTCTTTAAGAAAAGTAAAAATTTTAGAAAATATCGAACAAAAAGAATTCGAGGAACACTGTTGAAAAAGGGTAATACACACTAACAGCCCTATTCTGGCAAATTAACAAATTGTTAACCAGTATTTTGAATATTTCTATGTGTTTGTTGTAATTTTTTATTTCAAAACAAAATTTGAAGCTCAAAAATAAAAAATTTTGATAAAAATTGTCAACTGCTTTTCAGTTATTGACAATTTCATTAACAAATTTTGTTTTTTGAGCTTTAAATTTTGTATTGAAAACAACAAACATATAAAAATATTCAAAATACTGGTTAACAATTTGTTAATTTGTCAGAATAGGGCTGTAAGAAAATACGAATTACTCACACGCGTCTGATCGCAACGAATGATAGTCGGTGACTGAGTTTTTAATTTAATTTCATTATTTAATTTTTAAAACTATTTCAATAAATTTTTTTATTTTCTTTGAATTAAAAAAGTAAGAATTGTTAGTTTTGAACTCATAAGCGGGTGGCAAAAATTTCTGTGGCTGACTGTTGAATGACGAAGGTACACACACGCGAACTTGCGTAAAAAGAGAGAATTTGAGCATGAGTGTCACTCATGATCGCTAATGTATACCCCGCTTTATAACTTCTTTATTTTGAAACTTATTAAATATTTTTTTTTGGCAAAAAGTAAAAACTTAACGGTTTTTAATTTTAATATAAAAAAAAATTTAAGGGGAGGTAAATCGGGCTAACGGGGCTTACTTGCCAAATATGACTTGAAGTGAAAACGCTCTGAAAATGAAATGTAGTATTTGTTAAGCCCTTTTTAACGACATACGATTTTTTAATCTTATACTTAAGTTATGAAAATAATACCATTTCGGCTGTTTTTCCGGTGGTCTAAAAAAAATTTTATGTTTTTTAATCCTCTCGATGTTGATATAGAGTATGGTTTTTTCAAACTTTTTTTTTTGTATGGAGGCCGACCCACTCTAATGTGCAGTTTATGTGTTCAGCCTACTTATACACCACCAACCCTCAATGGCAGATGTTTCTACAGCTTCTGCCACATTAAGAACATCCTACACAAAAGTTTTACTTGATTACTCCCTTCCTTCACAACGGACCAATAACCATTAATATATCTTCTTAATACGTATTAATTTGCTTTCTACTTCATATTGGGATTCATTCCAACATATTGTTAAACGTATAACACGCAACTTAATTGTAATGCTCCATAACCCAGACTCCAACTCCCAGTCGTTGTAGTCGGTAATTAGTGTTGCCGTTTGGATCCAATTGGATCCATTTGGATAGTTTTTTCCTTATAAAATGTATGGATACTTTTTTTAAGCCTTAGTGTAAGCTTGGATACTTTTTTAAAAAATCTTTATTAACATGAATATATGTTTTTGTTTGCAAAAAATAAAAACTGTGCGGTCCCTTAAGTTCGATAAAAACGTTAAGACAGATGTTGACATTGAGACATTTTTGAGAAATATTTTCTTAACAAAAAGTCCATAAAGACCTCATGGCTCAGCTGCTGCTGATCGTATTTTTTCTGAAACTAACTGAGAACGATAATACTAATATATTTCCTTTGGAAATAGTAGAAATATATTTTTATTTAAAATGCTTACAAAATAATATATTTAAACTTCTGAATTTAAAGTGATATTGCAAAAAAAAAATATTAAAAACACCCAATTTAAGACATTTGCTGTGAGTTCGGCCCAATAGTAGAAAGTGAGTGCGAATTTTTAAAAAAATCTGTAATTTTTAATCCTAAAGATCCCCGTAGCGATTGTAAATTGTAACAAAGGGGCTGTTCGAAAATGCATCATGATGCGCTAATTGCTTTTGCTGCACAAGCAAAATGTTCGAAAAATTAAAATTTTGCAGCACTGCAACGTTGAACGTCAAACATTGAACAAAAACAAAATGTAATTTTTCTATCAAGCGTCATTCATCACTCGCATCAAAAAATTCACGCTGCAATTTGGACGCTTGATGCCAGTTATGCGCATACTGCAAGTCGTGATGCATTTCCGAACAGACCCAAAACTTAATAATTCTAGTATAGGTTGTACTAACAAGTACCTTTATTAATATGCGCTCTGATTTTTTTGTTTCCGATAAATTTGGACCAAAATATCTTGACCCTGGCTGAATACGATTACTTTTTTACGCCTCCCAGCGAGAAGGAAATGCATTATACGAAAAATAAATTTCAAGTCATGTTGACTTTTCACAATAAGTGTTTCTATTTGAATCTTTTTATTTTCTTTTCAACGTGCAATGTAAGCTTAATAAATTTAAAGGGCAATAGCAACCCATATAATTTATTTTACACTAAACTGAATAAGTTATATAATTTTGTGTTAATTTTTTATGCAGTTATATATTGCAGTTTATATATTGCTTTTCTGTAAATATTATACTTATAAAATTAATGTAATTAAAGGGCAATAGCCACACATATAAAAACTGAAGTACTGAAATTAATGTTCCTTTTTAATGTTATTATACATATTTTATTTCTTTTTATTATATTTTAATAAAAATATGTTATTTAAAAATATTAAAGTTATATTTTTGTGTAAAAAAAGAATATAGTATTATTTTTGGATTTTGATACGTGGATACGTTTTTTTCAGAATTGGATACTTTTGGATACTATTTTGACCTTTTCCTGGATACTTTTTTTAGAATCCTTGCGGCAACACTGTCGGTAATATGTTGCGTACAACATGTTAATGACCTTCAAACGAATGGTCGTGACTTTTGTAGGGTTGCCGACTTTGGCGTAAGTTAAGAATTTTAATTTGATTTATCTTATTGAATTATTCTGATGTAATTGATTGTGTGGTAACACTATACACAACGGACGATATGAAGAGCAACGGTTTTGTTCTATATAATTTTTTGGAGTTAAGTGCGCCATTGTTCCGATTGCTGGCTGCATCAAAGCTGACTGCATCAAAAATTTAAGAAAATAAATATTTTTGTATGCATAACTTTAACTATGAAACTACCCATATTGATGATTTTAATGACTGGTTTAACATTTTTTATTTTATGCTTTTATTTTATTCTTATGATTTTCATGATTTTGAAGTATATGAATATAATTATTTTTCTTAGTTTAAATAAACAAACCTCATTAAATTGATATGTCTTCTTATAATTTCTTTGGAAGAAGCTCCCTTTATATACAAGGTGTGTGGTCTTAGTTTTTACACCATGGCGTAAATCGCACAGCAAAATTCCATAAAGAAATGTTTACCGCAACTTAAGTAAAGGCAAGCGAATTATATTTATTTCATTAAAAAAAATTCGGTGGTAACCCTTCTACTCTTCTAACAGCGAAAGAAACAGAGCGTTAGTTCAAAACAGCCACAGCATTTTCATACAAAAATAGGCTAGTAATGAGCTATGAGACTGCTACTTGAGCTATGGGACTTCTGTTTGAGCTATGAGTATTTGGTATGATTTATAACAAGGTTTGATGTTGAAGTCAGTATTAGGTTGCACTATGACATTCGATTGATGAATGAAACACCCCAGTGGAAAAAAGAAGGGATAAAAAGCGACTTAGAACCACTTCTCCGGGAGCCAGAAGTACTTTCCAACTGGATTCTTTTCTTTCTTCTTTTTTGTATGAAACGAGACAAAAAGCAATGCATTTCACTTACGCTTCTACCGCAAGAGCTCACAGAAGTTGTTCTATGTAATAGATTCAAAAATGATTTCTACGGATTTACTTACAGATCGATTTACTTACAGTCATCGAACTGAACATAGCCCAGAAGTGCTTACATGCCACTTCTAGAACAAATTTTCAAAAATTCCTTCTATAATCGATTGCTAGAGAACAATTTACAAAAGAGGTACTTCAGAAGAGATCTTAGAACAACTACTTTCAGTTTCATATGGATAATTCAGTCTTTTTATTAGCATGCATGTTACTTTAAAGCTATTATAGGAACTAATAAGGAACGTAAAAACAGTTTCATATAAAAAAACTTTTATATAAAAAAGTTTTATACAAAAAAATCACAATTCATTTCTGTTAAAGTTACTTAAAATAAAGAAAATTTAATAAATTCAATTATTGTTATAAGTATATAAAGATCTAGTATTAATAAACAAAAAACATAAAAAAATATTGGAACTAATTTTCGTTGTAAGGATAAATAAGAATTAAATTAGAATTAAGTAATAAATAAGAATAAAAAAGTAGATTTAAGTAGTTCAAAAATTAGAATTAAGTAGATAAAAAAGAGATTTAATGAAGTTTTCTTTTTGGTTAGGCAATTCGATTTATGAATTTTATTTTTCGCTGCTTTGAAGCTTTTTAATTTCGATGATGTTATTTTCTTTAGCTATCAGTGTGTCTGCTGAGCTTTCTGGAATTCAATAAAGACAAAGTTATGTTGATTAATAAAGTTATAAAAATGAAACTTACTGAAAAAAATATTGTTAATCAATTCAAACATTTTAAAAGGTTCCTTATTGTGGATTTCATCATAATTATGACTTAGGAAAATACATGTCCAATCCCTTGGAATGTAGCACTTTTAGTAGAGCATGAACTGTAGCCCTGTTTGGGTTATGATCGTTGTACCATTTTACTAATGTCCTCCTTAGATTACCCTTTACCAAATAAACTGCAGCAGAATAAGCCTGATCGACATCGTTGCGTCTATATTATTGTTATTTGCGCAGTTTTTGAGTTTTTTTAGTAAACACTTTTTCTTCTGATATTTTTTTATGTATTGCGCTTTTGCTTATTGTTCTTTTCACTTTCATTGTAAACCAATTCAATTAACCTTTTAATTTGTAATATTTTTAGTAAGTAAGTTTAACTTTTTTATAAATTTTTGACGTCCGTGCGCACGCATTAACAGACAACAATAAATGACAAGTGGCGTAATTTGAACTGAACGTGCGTCCAGTTTTCGTCAAGTACTTTTTTACATAAACAAACGCGTGCATTGTTTTTGTAAACAAGTTATCGTTGCAATTGACGAAAACATGTCAACGAAGAAAGTGTGATACAAGTGGTGTAAGAAGCGAGAAGTGCAAGAGAAGTGATTAAAGGAGGTGTTAAATGGTTGCGTAAAAGCGGTTATAGAACTGCTTCTGAATGGACCCCTTGCCAAATATTTCACTGGGACTGAACGATGTGTTACTCTCTGAAGCAAGAGTGCTTCGAGTGGTAGTGGTGGTTGTTGTTTGATGTGTACGTTTAACTATTAGATTTTGCATGGATCACTATAAGTCGCAAAAACATGACTCGTTGCAGACCTCTGATTGGAACCATCTTAATAGATTCGAATGAATTCCAAGGGAGGCAAGTTTAAAAATTAAATGTTTGTGGCAGACTTTATCGAACGCCTTCGCAAAATCAGTAAATATGTATAACATCAGTTTGAAGGCCACCCTCAAAGTTTGTAATAAAAAAATTGCAAAGGAGTGTCAGGTTTGTCAATGTTTATTTCCGATTAAGAACCCATGTCGTTCAGAGGAGATAACCTTTTTGACATGAAAGGACATTTTGTCATAAATGATTTTATCAAAGACTTTAGGGATATAGGAAAGTTTACAAACGGGTATTTACTTTTTGATATCCTACTAAGAACCAGTGTTATGGATTGGGACGATATGAGAATGTTTCCAATTATTTAAAAAACAACTCGCGGATAAAGAATTCCTAAATATCAAGAAAAGGGGTGATGCCAGAGAAACGGCGCAATTTTTCAATACCGTTTGATCTATGCCATCAGGGCCTGCAGTTGGACTATTTTTAAGGTTTGACAGAGCAGATTTAATATCTTCAATCAAAAAAGATAGATTACCAAGATTTAAGACTGATTCAGAAGGGCTAATAAGTGATACTGGATCAGGATTAGAAGCCGGAGAATAAACAGACATAAAATAATTAGCAAACAAGTTACGTGTAGTTTCCATACTGTCCGAAGAAGAGTCAACATAGAACATAGAGCTAGGTAATCCATTAGATTTTCTTTTATTGTTAATGAAAGTCCAAAAATATTTACTGTTTTCCTTGAGTAATTGTTCAGTTGAGGAGATGTAAGAGTTGTAAAGGAATTTGTTAAGAATGTTGAACTCATGATTAAGAGACAAGTAGATGGTTTTTAGATTCAAGCGCTTAAAAGCTTTAATCTTTTTGTTTTTCAAGTTAACGAGTCTCTTGTTAAACCAAGGAGGGTTATTATTTCTAGCAGTCTGTTTCAAGGGTACAAATTGACGGATTGAGCGTTGAGGTTTGATGTTGAAGTCAGGGTTTGATGTTGAAGTCAGTATTAGGTTGCACTATGACGTTCGATTGATGAACCAAACAACGAACGATGTGTTACTCTCTGAAGCAAGAGTGCTTCGAGTGGAAGGGGTGGTTGTTGTTTGATGTGTACGTTTAACTATTCAATTTTGCATGAATCACTATAAGTCGCTAAAACATGACTTGTTGCAGACCTCTGGTGCGTATGTATCTCTGACAATTACGGCTGAACTACTGAAGCTATCCACCATATGTTCACACCATTTGTTCTTTTGTTTTTGCTTGTGTTAGACCCCCTAGGTGGAGATGGGGTCGCATTTTTGAAAATTGACATTTATAAGCCGATTGGCTCCAATTCGGCTCTGCGAAATAAATCCCCAAAACCAAAACGAAATAAGGCCCCAAATATGGGGCTTTATTTCATTATGAAATAACACCCTACGAATTAAAGCCCCAATTCGACGAAGTAAAGCCCCAAACTAAAATGAAATAAGGCCCCAAATTGGGGCTTTACTTCATTATAGAACCAGCTTCTTATGAAATAAACCCTAATATATGATGCAAGGACCCAAAGTCAAATATGCCAGTTTTTTAAAAGGCTCCACAAAAATGCATCCCAAAATAAAAGGCCTCAAATCTTAAAACGGAATCAGACTCCAAAATTGGGTATAGTTCCATTGGGAAAAAATACCCCAATATTATAGAAATAGCACCCCAAAGCTTATGACGAATGACCCTACAATAAATGAAAACACCCCAAAATTGTTAATATTTTTTGAAGTGAAAACTTCTTTAGGCGCGTTGAACGATTTTGATAGAGGGTTTGCATTGGTTCGCATCATCGTATTTTTCCAAGGAAATCGTCAACAATACAGACAGAAAAGATACCAAGATAAGAAAATTACAAAAATAACCTCAAAAATGTTTGCATGTATTTGTGCATAAAAAAATCAACAGTGATCGTCACTCTTGTTCTTAATCGGCCGCAAGCTCACAAAGAAATCACTTGGCAACTCCTGAAATTAATGCATATAATCTGTTTGTTAGTATATAAATACTTAAGTTAGGTTGCAATAAGATGTTTGCAACCAAAACTTATTATTAATTCAGTTTATATTGGTATATAATTGCCTTTAAAGTTTGGCAATTTCTTCAGTTGTTGTATTTGTCACCATTTTTAAAAAATTTGCTTTTACTCAAACAGCTGCTATTCATGGTGAGATTTAAAAATGGATCGATCTTCTTCTTTTTCTGCTGGAACTTCGTTTGCAAACAAGAAAAATAATGTATGGATTGAGTGTTTTAACATTTTAATCTTTAAGTTGTGATAAAGGAATATGTTGAACATTCAAATTATTACATGCATGCTCTTATTTTATTACATATCGTCAAACAAAGTTTGACAATTTTCACACTTGTTGTATTTGTCAGTGGCTTTTTATTTTCACTACAGCGCCATTTTATTTTCAGAGTTGCCAACTATCATTGTTTTTTTAATAAATTTTTTCATAAAGGGTGTGTCAAAAGGAAACTTTTCAGTCGTGGTAGGATAGAAAATATCAGGTTGAATAAAATGTGTGTGTGTGCTGAAATAAATTCTTTTGCAGTGTCAAATGGACGATGAAATTTTGACAGTTGCAAATTTTGACGTTTCACATTTCGGTCGTGTTTTAGCGCAAATATTTTATTTTATTTGCATTTTATCAATTTGCGACATATTTAATTCGAGAGCTTGTACTTGCAACATATTTCGTAAACTTGTAATATTGTAAACTTAAAAAACTAAAAAAATAACAAATTAATGAAAAAAAAATGAACGAAAGTGCTTGAGTTTGTGTGTGCGTGTGGGCCAACGGTCTCCAACATCAGCAAGTGCAGCAAAGTTAAATTGGCTTTCTTTGCTGGCGAGCGTCCTCAAAGTAACGACAACGATTATTATCGTTAAATTTTTGTGAATTCCACTACAGTTTAGTTAAACACTAGTTTCTAGCGAAGAAGAAAAACGCGTTTCAATTCTATGGTGTGTTTCAGCAAACTCGTCGAGCCCAAATGAATAAGAAACAATAAATAAGAAGCAACTGCAACAGACACACGTCGTATAATAAAAATGGCCAATAAGAGAATACACTTTTTAGAAGTTTATTTAAACAGGTGTCAAATCATATCAGGCTTAAACAGTGGTGTATCGACCAATTTTGTCCCTTACAAAATTGATCGTACATACAAAAAAAAAAAATAAATAACATAGTTTGATTTTAACTTAGATATTTATAGACAATTATAAATTATTAATAATTCAATGTTAAATTTTAATTTTCTATGTTTCATTTATGAGAACAAAACACCCTGTCTGGACTTAGTACAATAACGGAACAATCGAACGATTGAACAAGTAGAATAAATAAGCAAAAACAACTAACACATAGCCACGTAAGGCATGCGTTGATTGCCATGACAACGGCAAACATGCGTTGGTTGGAAACTGCAGTATAAAAGGAAGATACATCGAGATAGTTGCTAAAGATCCGCAGTGGAGTGCATTGTGGTGGAGGAAATTGGAAAATAAATTTTCCACTGCAATAGTTGGGCCTATCGTTATTTCATCATACGAATTGGTAAAAACTAAATTCAACCACCTGTCGTTCTGATTTGGGGTAGTGTTTACTTGTTGCAGATCATTGCCATAAAAGGTACTAAATAGGTTAAAGTCAATCGAATTTGAGAGGTTGATCGGAAGAAGATAGCTCTCATTCTTATCAATGACAAAGGAGATATTTGGACGGTTAAAGTCTCCAAAAATTATAACTTTATCTTCTTCACTTAGGCTCGCGGTTAAAGGTGAGATTGATTCACATAATTCGTTATATGTATTTTCATTAGAACAAGGAGGGATATAGATGACACCGATGTAGGTGAATATATTATTCCCTGAACAAATTCTGATTACTTTTTGCTCAAAAAGTTTGTGGGGATTGGTTTCGATAACCTCACTGGTTAGGGAGTTGTGAGTTGTAATTAAAACACCACCTCCACGGGATAGACCTGAGCTTGAATAATCTAGATCATTTCGGTAGACTGTCCAGTTGCAGTCGAGAATTTCCTCATTATTGAATATGTCGTTCAACCAGGTTTCAGTGAAAACTAGCACATTAAAAAGACAAGATTTTGCTTCAATAAACAGTTTGTTTAGTTTTCCTCGCATCCCACCACAATTATGGTAAATATGTTGAACGTTGGTATTGAAGGGGCGGGTAGAATTGATCGGGAGGGTACAATTGAAGGGGAAGGTGAGCAAGGGTCTTGGGGGGTTTGATAATTGACTGTATTTAGGAGCAATAATAGTTCTTGAAGTTGGAGCGAAATTTTTGGAGGTTCCAAAGACGCCTTGAACTTCCATCCCAACCGCAGTAAAGCATAACATTTACTGGGACCGCAGTAAAGCATAACTTCGCGGGGCTTGGGAACAGCACTAGGCTGGAAACTGTTTGGCTACTGCCGGGACCTACTGTGGAATGGTCGTCGGGTCAACAACCTTTACCTCATCTATATTGTGCGCGCTCAACTCTTCGCAGCTCTTCGGTTATTTTTCTAGCCAGGGTGCTAACCATCGACGCTCTTAAGCATAAGAGAAACAATATTTTGCTGTGTTAACGTTTCGCCGAGACAGGCCGAGGCCTCAAGTCTGGCGTTATGGAACATGGGGCACACAAAAAGAACGTGCGCCGCGTTTTGCAGCTGTATTTTCTGTGCAATTAGTGCAGTAAGGATCGACCGCGTGTTTATATTTGTGAAGGTATGCCCTGAAGCAACCATGTCCGCTCAGTATCTGTGCAAGGTAGACTTTACGCTGAGCCGTGGCTTCTGCCATACCACTCGGTTAGGCTAGGGATGAGCTGGTACGTCCACCAACCCTTCTCTGAACTATCCCAGCGGTCTTGCCATTTTTGCAAGCTTCTCTCTCTAGCGAGTTTTTTATTAGCTGTTGTGCTTTCACTACCAGCTGTGAGTAGCGCTTCTTCCACGAGAAGGTCAATAGGGATCGCGCTAGCTAGAACCAGTGCTGCATATCCGGATACCGTTCTGAAGCTGCAGCAGACCCTGAGTGCGCCAAGTCAATAGTGTGACACAATCTTCGTGAGGTATCGTGGTACTCCAAAGTTCCTGAGGGCTGTCATAATCAGACTCCAGTTAGCTGAGTTGAAAGCGTTCTTTACGTCGAGTGTTGCCACCAAACAGTACTGCTTTGCTCCCCTCACTCCCTCAATTGCTTCCTGCGCGGTTCTTGTAACTAGCTTAATAGCGTCCGTCGTTGATTGGGCCTTTCGAAACCCAAATTGTCGAGCGGAAAGTCTTCCTCCGGCTTGCACACCACTCGCTCAAAGACTTTGCCTATTGTGTCGAGTAGGCAAATCGGCCTGTAGTCTGAGGGGGCGTCCGTGGAGCCACTGCCTTTCGGTATGAGCACTAACTTCTGGGTTTTCCACTGCGTTGGTAAAATGCCCTCTAGAAGGCACGCGTTGAAAAGGTGGGCAAACTGATGCGGCTGCGACGTAATCGCAATCTTCAGTGCGCGGTTCGGAATATCAGGACCTGGCGCCTTGTCGTTTTTTATGTTTTTTTACTACGTTAACAATCTCCTCTATGGTTACAGCCAATATGGTCCGTAGCTCGATGTGTTCCTCGACCGGCTGGGCCGCTGGCTGCTGTGGAAAGAGTGTTCTAACTATAGCACTTAGTGCCTGCGGGTCCGTAGGTGCTGGTCGCCTGAACGACTTCAGTTTTTTCATAACTTATCTGTATGCAGTACCCCATGGATTGATTTCTGCTTCATCACATAGCTGTAGGAAGCATTGGCGCTTACTCGTACGGATTGCTATTTTCAGGCCTTTCTTGAGCATTCGATAGGTTTCGCGGAGATCATTGAAGCTATATGAACCTATTGCGCGGTAGTACATCCTCCTTGCTTCGAGGCATTTCCTGCGTGCTTCAGCAATTTTCGAAGTCCCAGTGACCGGGTCTTGCTTGCGCTTGCTAGACCGCCTCGAAATCATCGCTGCATCCCAAGCTCTTCTTGTTTGGTCCAAGGTCTGCCTTGCCATATCATTTGGCGTGCCAGACAGGTGCATATCGGCCATTGCTACTTTCAAAATGTCCTCGTCTAGTGTTTCGACTCTGTACGAATATTTATATCCCGTATTTATGCTGTGTCGGCTACGCGGTCGACCATTGAGCTTATAAATGATAGCTTGGTGGTCGCTGTGCGTGTACAGATTGCTAACATGCCACTCTGCTTGCCTTGTTAACTCGCTACTGGCGAAAGTCAGGTCGATGATGGAGCTTCCGCCCGTACGGCTGAATGTTGCTTGGAATCCATTATTGAGCAGCACCACGTCTAGTAAAGCAAACGCTTCAAGGAGAATAAAGCCACGTTGGTTTGTTTTTTGACTTCCCCAGTCAACTGCCCACGCGTTAAAGACACCAGCGATAAGGAGTGGTTTCAGGCCTCTCGTTTCGCTGACTATCGTGTCAAGAATCTCCGTGTATTCCTGGATCGACAGACTTGGCGCTAGGTAGCTACTCACAACATGTATGCCATCTGCTTCCGCGCGGACGAAACCGTTTGCACGTGTATGAAGCCTTAGATAGAAGGGAGCCCTTCCACAAGACCATAGGGCGGCTTTCCCGGTAATGTCCGAGGCCCATGCTCCTACGGTTTTTTCGGCGTAAGGTTCACTCAATATAGCCAGGTCGATGGCCTGGTCTCTGACGGTTTACCCGAGGAGGTCCTGTGCTGCGCCACAGTTGTTGAGGTTCAACTGCAGTACTCTCATCTGCGTCTCCGTTGGTTGGTTCCTTGAACGGACTGGCATTTCAGACTTCCGGCGCGGTGGTTGGAGTCTTGGCCTTCTTTAGCTTTGCAAAGAAAGCAGCTCGCCTTTGCTTCGCAATCCTTGGCCTTATGGCCTTCTGTACCGCATTTCATACAGCACCCACTCCGGTCTGTACTTTTGCAGCTTCTTGCGGTGTGCCCAAAGTCAAGGCATCTGAAGCACCTGATTGGAGCTACCTTCTCGCGGGCTCTGCAAATTACCCAGCTAACTTTGATTTCACTGATTTTGATCAGTTTTTTCGCCTGTGGAGCTGGTAGGCCTACGAATGCTGTTTGGGTGCCGGCGTACGCTTTGCGAAGTGACTTAACGTTAGCCACAATAATGTCGCCAAGCACCCTCTGGATTGCGCTTCGCACCTCTTCAGGTGTCGTCACCTCGTCGAGATCCTTTATCTATATTAGAGTCTCTTCCGTGAGCGCTTTTGTCTCGGTGTGACCGGCGAACACCGAGTCGAACTTCTCTTTCAACTGTTGGGTCGTCTGTGTGGTTGAACGCTTCAGTTGGATCAACACCTCACCCTTCTCTGTTCGTCTTACTCTAGAGACGTTTTCTCCGAACTCGTCGAGTGACTTTTCCTGTTTCATCTTCAGGAAGATGTCACTGTATGAAAGCTGGCCTACTTTCGCCACCACGATTGCGTCCGGTCTTACTAGCTTTGGTGGTGGTTTTTTCTGTTTCTTCCGTTTTCTTGCCTTGCTGATCACCTTGGTCCAGGGCTTATCATAACGCTTCGACTGCGATGATTGTTGATCAACGTGGGGGCTTCTTCAGTAGAAGAGGGGTTGGGTGAGTGTACTTGGACCGCCAACTGCTGTACTCTCTTCTTTTTTGGTAGCGTAGCTCGAGAGCTTTGCTCGTTTGCCCTTTTTGATGCTGCCTTCGACGCCTTCGAGAACAGTGGATCTGTTTGGCAATCCTTATCGGCGCAAGGTGCCTGACTGAGCGGTTGTGGATCCCCCGAGTAAGCATTTAGCTCTTTAGATCCTACTTCCTTTATTTCTCTCGCGAGATCAGAGTACGCGAGTTTAGAGAGATTAATAAGACTCTTTATCTCGTGGTGAACGTTTGTTCTAATCTTTACATATTCTGCCAGGCCATCGATGTAAAGCTTCAGTTTGCCCATGCTAGAACTGACAGGATCGTCAACTCTGGGGCTTGGTGTTTCTTCCGAGGGTGATTTATCTTTACTCTTTTTCAGTTGCAACAGGGTCTTTGTGCCTCCGAGAGTGCCTTTAATAGGCGAACGCTAGATCTTTGAACTCAATGTAAAAGGGTTCTCAGCTTTTTTGTTGCTCGTAGCTTTAACTGGTGCAGCGGCCGAGTTTGCCACCGTTGCAGCAGTGTGAGGGGATGAAATGTTGGGTAGGGCCTCCGGAATCCGTGCCCCTGCCGTGGTAGTGTCCACGGGTGGATTTTCACTATTGTGGTTGCCACCTGGAGTAATTTTGTTATTCTCCGACATTCCAAGTATATGATTTTGTTTTCAGGGATATCTACACCAATCCTTTTATACCTACGGACAGGTTTAAATACTGCCGACCGCTACAGTACAGACGCAGACCAGGAAGCCGCCCAATGTGGGTCAGACGCGCCTGGATTTCCTAACTGGGGTCCGCGGGTTCGTTATGCCCGAAGGTCCTGGGTGACACAGGACCTCCCCTGCGGGTATGGATACTTATACTTTAACTTATACTTATACTTATACTTATACTTATACTTATACTTATACTTATACTAATACTTATACTAATACTTATACTTATACTAATACTTATACTTATACTTATACTTATAATTATACTTATACTTATACTTATACTTATACTTATACTTATACTTATACTTATACTTATACTTAAACTTATACTTATACTTATACTTATACTTATACTTATACTTATACTTATACTTATACTTATACTTATACTTATACTTATACTTATACTTATACTTATACTAATACTAATACTAATTTATTTATTCATTCATTTATTTGGCCAAGCAAGGCAATATACTTATTCTAACAGGTTGGTTTTTAATTTTATTTTTTTTTCCTCACCCCTTTCCTTGTTTTGGTGACATGCTAATCGAAGTGGGCGTAATCTGCCCTCCTGAATGACATGAAATACGTCAAAAAGAAAAGGAGAGAAGAAAAGAAAAAATAGAAGGAGCCTACATACTAACATATTTTATACAAAGTAGTAGAAAATATGACTATTAAACTATTAACTACTATGCTATCTTATGATTAATAGGGAACAGTTAAAGAAGCATGCATGGTGATTGATGATCGTGATAAGGATAGATTCTTGGGGTGGAAAGAGGTGATTGGATAGGGTACGCTTGAATCTGTATTTAGACGTAGGTGGTAAGTAGTGCATCATATCAAGAAGAAGAGGAGGAAGATATGTAGAGGGGCTTATAAGAATGGCAAATAAGTCTTTTCCAGTTTATGACATTGAGAGTCAGGATGAAAGTAGGGCATTGGAGAGGGTACGCTTAAATGAGGATTTTGGCATGGATGGCGTATAGTGCTCGCTGATATTATTAAATACTCTACAGCACCTATTTATAGGCTCATGACTTGCGTAAACAGCATGGTGTTGATACTCGTTTAACATTCGGGTGTGCCTTGTACGTCTTATTGGGTCATTAAATGTTATCTCGCTAGAGATGTATTCGCTGTCAATTACTCCTTTAATAACATCGAAGGTGAAACATGAACTCAGTAATGTCCTTCTTGATGATAAAGGCATCAGATTGAGGAAGCTGAGTCTATGTTCATAAGGCGGTAAGTTAGAATAATCGCGGGGGTTAAAAGTCTCTCTCAACGCAAAAAGCAAGAATTGTTTTTGAATGGACTCAAACTTCTCACTATGAGATTCAAAGGCTGGGTTCCAAATAATGCAGACATATTCTAGAAGGGGTCGGACCAATGCACAGTATAAGGATTTAGTGACCCATACGTTTTTAAATTCTTTTGCACGTCTTTTTATAAACCCCAGTTGTTTGTTAGCCCTTGACAAGACTTTATCATAATGTAGATTAAATCGCAGCTAAGTATCCAAAACAACTCCAAGGTCAGCAATACTGTTACTTCTGCTTAGGACAGTACTCCTATTGCTTAGGAGGTCTACTCTGTGTTACTAAGTTCCTTTGAGAGAAGCTGATCACACAGCATTTCTTAACATTGAGATAAAGTCTGTTTTGACTAAACCATTGCTCTAGTAAGGATAATTTTGACTGAAGGAAAACTACATCCAGTTCCGATTTAATAACCTTATACATTTTTAGATCATCGGCATACATAAGATGAGGGATGTCGCATAGAACATCAGATAAATCAGAGATTAAAGATTAAAGAGAAATATTAAAGAGTAGAGGACCAAGGTGGCTACCTTGTGGAACTCCGGATGAGACTCTTATTTCCTTTGACAAAAGGCCTTGAAATTTAACGAACTGGGATCTGTCACGGAGATAGGACGAAAGCTAATGGAGCAATAAGCTCGAAAGACCAAAATTTTCTAACTTTCAAGTTAAAATATCATGGTCAACGCGATCACAAGCTTTACTGAAGTCTGTGTATGCAGCATCAATCTGGTGGCCTTTCTCCATTTGATTTAAAGCGTCGGAGACCATGATCATAAGGTTAGTGGTAGTTGAACGGCCTTTTCGAAAGCCATGTTGCTGTTCATTTAATCGGGGATTGATGAGACACGTCAGTTTATCGCATATGATTTTTTCAAATTATTTTGGAATTGCTGATAATATGGCAATGCCTCTATAGTTTTCAACCGACCTCTTATCGCCATTTTTATATATTGGTGTCAAATGGGAGGTTTTCCAATATGTTGGAAAAACACCTAGCGATAATGATTTATTAAAAATTATTTGTATAGGAATTTTAAGTTGGTTTACGCAATGAACTAGTAAACTTGTTGGTATGAGGTCTGGTCCTTGTGCTTTGTTTGAATCCAGTTCCTCAATAGCCTGTTGCATCCTCCCACTTGGATGCCCGTAAGTTCTCCTGTTCCCTAAAGCCCTGCTTGCCAGGCTGGGAACTTGTCCCACGCCCTAGTTATGTTTGCACACCTTATATTATTAGGCATGGTGTGATATGCCGATCAGTAGGCAGCCGTGAGGTTGCCGGAATGCTACTACTTACTATAGTTGTCCATTTGAGTTCCACTTCGAGAAGTTGTATGGTTCTTGGGTCCTTCACTACGTACAAGACAGGAAGAAATTAAATGCATTAAATGTATATAGGTTTGTGCTAGTCCCACCAGCGACTGAATCTCTTTATTTCTGCGATCACAAATCTGTTGTCACTACTCACAATTTTAAGATACGTTTACACACTAACTATTCTCTTAAAAATACTTACGCTTAACACCTCGGTCTTAATGCTAATTAGCTGCACTCAGCATTTGTGCAAGATTGCCTTCCGCATCTTGCACAATAATTTAACCTATTACAATATCATCGTTTTTCTTAATTTAGTTTACAATCTAGCTAATAAGAACTTCATTATGATGTTCCTATTCAATATCTAGTCAATATTGCTTAATACTTAATTTCAGCATTTCTGAACATACATACATACTATCTCTTAATTGAATTCGAGCTGGACAAGTGTACAAACATGTTCAGCGTGGATAAAATTAGGTTACATGCATAGCCAAAATGTATGCATGCTAATTGCAACAATAAAATATTAATATTAATTAACCTCTGCTTTCTGCCGTGTCAGCATTTTCCGCAGTGCAAGTTGTAAATTACTTGTTGGTTTGTTTTTACTGTGTTTAAAATAGCGCTTGCTATGAAAGCTGATCGCCCAACTGGCGTCAGTGTTTACTTTAATTGCTTCTGTTTTGAATGTGCCGGCCTTGGCATTGAATTAAATTAAAGCGCTGCAATGCATTGAAAGCTGATCGCCCGATTTGCGGTAGATCAGTTCTCATTGCAGGAACTTGACCATTTATAAACAGATAACATTTTGGGGAAGCCGCGTTGTGAGTCACAACAAGCCTTAACAACATCAGCTACCGTCAGACTGATATTATTAATTGTCGGTGGCGCGCTTGGACATGGAGATGGGTTAAGAGTCCTGGTTGCAGGTATACAAAAAACCTCCTTGAAATGGTCAGCGAAGAGATTGAAGATCTCTTGAAGGTTTGAGGAAACCACGGCACCTTTAATCATGGATGTTGGTTAACCGGATGATTTTCGCTTGACATTAACGTAGTCAACAAATTTTTTCGGGTCTTCAATGATTTTCTCTCCAATGAGGCTGATGTAGATATCATAAGCTACTTTTGACTTAATAGCGAAATCTTTTGAAAGTTCTTCATATCTCGTCTTCTCTTCATTGCTTACATAAACGCCCCTTTCAATGGCTTTATATAGCTTGTTTCTTTGATTTCTCATATGTCGGAGACATTGATCAAGCCATGGTTCTACCAAGTTATTTTTTTTTTTCTTTATTTTAGGCACAAATCTTTCAATGCTTGTGGAAAGGCGGTGATAGAAAAGTAACATTTGGTGCGTAGTACTAAAGTCATCACGATAGTCACAAGAAAAGTTGGCAGAAGTACCAACCGCGATTTCGGTAACAGACACGTCGGCAGAGCTATCAGCAGAGACGCAGGCAGAGCTATTAACAGAGACGCCGGCAGGACTAAAAGTAGAGCTAGAAAAGAGACACTGTTAGGATAGCTTGGTTGCTATTGAAGTCCAAAAAAAAAACACAATATTTAATTTTAGTTTTAATTTTATTTATTTCGGTTAGATCGCGAGTGACCAAACATTTTCAATACAGTTACACTCCTTGACTGACTTCTTATGCTAGTCTTAATCTAAAAAGAAACTTACGAAGAAGGGTGTACGTGACAAAAGTAGAAAGTCAAGTATCGATGCAATTCGACATTGATACTTGAGTTCAATGACTAAACGCGAAACTATGAGAATAAACGAAATATGACCCGGTCATTAACTTTAATAATTTATTGTGGAATTTGGAGTTCAATAAATTCCGAAATATGACGCGGTCAATAACTTTAAGGGAAGGTTCTCCTGGATTTTTTTGAAAAAATCCATTTTTTTTTTTTACATAAAATGAAAGTTACATATACAGGGTTGCCAATATTCGACGGACCCATCTGGCAACGCCATAACTTTTGACAGAGATGTCAGATCGCTTAATGACATACCGCGTTTGAAGCGTCAGTCCAAGCAGATTTTTACCATGGAACAATACACGCCATGCGAGCGCTCTGAAAGAGTCTTCGAAATGGCCGAAGATGACGAGGAATTTTGGAACAAAATTATCATGTCCGATGAAGCCCATTTCACATTGAATGGGACCGTAAATAAGCAAAATTGCCGTATTTACGCCACTGAAAATCCTCAGGAGATTTAAGAAGTGCCTCTTCATGACGAAAAAGTCACAGTTTGGTGCGGCGTTAGTGCGAAAACGGTCATTGGGCCGTTTTTCTTCCAAAATGAAAATGGCCATGCTGTTACCATCAACCAGGAGCGTTATCGCGACATGATGACCAATTTTGTGATGCCAATTATTCGTCGAAAGCGTATGAGGCAGTTCTGGTTTGAACAAGACGGCGCTCCACCGCACACAAGTCGCATAACAATCGATTTTCTGAAGAATTTGTTTCCGGGCCGTTTGATGTCGAAAAGTGGTGATTTGGACTGGCCACCGCGTTCGCCCGATTTGACGCCGCCTGACTTCTTCTTGTGGGGATATTTGAAGTCAAAGGTTTACGTTAACAAGCCAAGGTCCGTAGAAGAGCTCAAGGACAACATTCGTGAAGAAATAGCCGCTATTCCGGCCGAAATGTTGGCGAAAACGATGGAAAATGCTGCAAAAAGGGCACAATACGCCATCAACGCCAGAGGCGGCCATTTGAGAGATATCATATTCAAAAATTGATGTAAACAAATCTACTTGGAACAAATTAAATGATTAAGATAGAGCGTGTCAAACGTACCCATGTCACGCGCGCGTACCAACTTTCTAAAAACTTTAAACGCGTTTTTCTCGGAACCATGTTTTCTAATCTAACGGACAGCACAGGGCTTGTTCTATTGATCCGATTTCCTTCATTCAAAGAATGTTTGAAAGTATATACTTTTTTGTACGCCTGGAACCTAACATTGGCATAAAAAATTGTTTATTTATAATTTTTAAACGAGATCTAAGTAAAAAAAAAGCAAAAAATTTCAATTTTTTTTTTAAAAGTCCATAAAATTGGTTTTTTTTACCAAACTTAATTGAAGTTAGGTTCCAGGCATATGAAATGTTATCAATTTTAATGAATTTTATACATTTCTCATTTCAGTTCACTACCTGAGGCCCCACACTGTCCGCGGGAGGTCGATGTTTTGCGCGCAGAGGTCGACGAGATCCGCCATTTTCAAGCCGCCATTTTGAATTTTTCAAATATCTTTTTTTTTTTTTACTCGTCAATAAACCACGAATCAAAGTTCAAAAGCATAAGTTCGTATGTTTTTTCATTTTCCCACAAACCATTCTCAAATTTTGCTTGTTTTTCGGCCAAATCCAAAAAAATCCAGGAGAACCCTCCCTTAATAAGTTATTGTGGAATTTGGAGTTGAATAAATTCCGCGCTATTTGATACTGCACTTACACTTAGGGTGATAAGTGCAATATGAGTTTATATGTAGTATGAACGAAGTATGTATTGATTTGCATTGTCACGCTACAACACAAGCAGAGCTTGTAACTGCGACACCGAAAGAGACGCAAGTATAACTCGCAGCAGAGACATCGATAGAACACGCAACAGAGTCAGAAGCAACAATCTGTATCATAGAAAGAAAAAACACAGTGACGTGCAGAAAGGTAACTATGATAAAGAAATAATTTATCATAGTTTACTTCAGGAGTTAGTTTATCATTATAGTAAGTTTTAAGATTTCGTTTGTTTATCAGTTTTCTAGTCTCCACTGAGCTAATAAAGAAGACTCCTTGGTCTAACACAGACATATACGAATCTTTAGTTTATTTTTCATATTCAGGTTAAGATTTCGCGTGTTTATCAGTTTACTAGTCTTCACTTGGCTGATAAAGAAGAATCTTGGTCTTACACAGACATACATGACTCGTTAGTTTATTTTTCACATTCAGGTTATAGTTTTCGCTTGTTTATCAGTTTACTAGTCTCCACTGGGCTGATAAAGAAGAATCCTTGGTCTTACACAGACGTACATGAATCGTTAGTTTATTTTTCATATTCAGGTTACAGTTTTCGCTTATTTATCAGTTTACTGGTAACCACTGGGCTAATTAAGAAGAGTCCTTGGTATTACACAGACATACAAGAATCTTTAGTTTATTTTTCATATTTAGGTTATAGTTTTCGCTTGTTTATCAGTTTATTAGTCTCCACTGGGCTGATAAAGAAATATCCTTGTTCTTACAAAGGCATACATGAATCTGTAGTCTATCGTTATATTAATTTTAAGGATTTCGCTTGTTAAGTTAACTTGTCTTCACTGGGCTGATATAGAAGAATCCTTGGTATAACGCAGACTTACGTGAATCAATAGCTTATCTTTATATATAACTTTTTTTATTTGGCTTATCAGTTTTCAAGTCTCTAACTTGCTGATTAAGAGCAATCCTCAGTCTATTAATTATCCTTTAAGACCCCATAGATAGTAACTTTATTAGTAAGCCCAAATAGATACGAATACATCAAACGTCACTGTGTTTTGAAATAACTGTGGGACACGCTATAAGTTACTAGAAGTACGCGCCAGAACCAAAGGACACGGTCATATATTTATTTTTTTTTATATAATATATTATTAAGTTTATAACGTTTAAGAAAGAAAATAAAGAATAAAATTAAATAAACCTAAAATCAGTGTATTTATATACATAAATGATTGTGCGACCCTGAACACAGGCTGATCTATCCCAGCTATAGATCCTGGGAAACAGGAAGTCGTTACAGTGGTCACAGCTGAATCGCTCAAGGCTGCTGAAGAGGAAATGTAGCGATTTCTCAAAACAGGCAGTCTAGTCTGCTATGTGATTGACTCTATACAGAGTTGTTGTTGTTGCCTTCTTAAAACTTACTTGATCTAAGCAGCTCACAACTAAAATCATGTAAACCTGTCCAAGCATTTTTCTTAATGCTTCCTCACAAGTCCCCATGTAAAAAGTTTATGTTTACATATGATTCATAAACATACATACATTCATACGTTTATGAGTCGCATACTAGTTGAAATAAAATCGGTAAAAAAAAAACGATTATTTGTTGACTTTTTGAAAATATCATAACCGTTACGGTCCCTGTTTTGGGATGTTTGGAAGGTATTTAATCTAATATAACAATATAATGTCATTTTATTTAATGACAGCGGATATATATACACTATATAATTTAAATTAAAATAAAAATTTTATTAAATTTAATAAAAAATATTTAATCTCCAGTTTTCAAACGTGCCTAAGTACAGAGGCTGTTTTTCAATCAAAGCCGATAGTTACGAACTCGATACAGGTTACAGAATTCTGGGCGATCATACAAGAATGATAGCAACATGTCTTGCCGATGGAATGCTTCCTGATCAAAGGTATAGTTGCGTATAAAATCTTATTTTGCAGATTTATTTTTTAATATGCGTATTTACTTTCCAGTCATAAACTCAGACGAGTTCTAAGAAAAGCACAAATTATTTCCGAAAATATTTTTTCGAATAATGATTTGCTCGCTCAACTCATCCCAATTGTTGTGGAAACTCTAGGATCAGCTTACCCCGAATTGCATTTAAAACAAAATGCTATACAAGAGATAATTGCTCACGAACAAGAAGTTTTTAGAGCGGTCCGAAATTTATCAAAAAAAAATTTTTCTGAATTTTTCACTGAATTTCCTTACCTAGATTATAGTGATCTGATGGAAATGCCTGGATTTATTCCGGCATATCGAGAGCTAAAAAAGCAAAAACATACCTTTAAAAATAATACTATTCCAGGAAGTTTTCTTTACAAACTGACTGACACATTTGGACTTACAAGGGAATGTTTTTCCAAATTGGCGGAAATAGAGGATATGCTTTTGGATGATGAAGGATACTCGTATGCAAAAGACAACGCAAAAAACAGAATAAAAAGTAATTCAATCAAAGATGAAGAATTAAGTCTAAAGAAGAAAGTTGACGAAAAACTTATTAGGATAACTCAAGAACTTTTGCCAACAGACACAATTTCTAAATACAAGTATGCATATGAAGAAACTGAGCAGATGTACAAAGTACCCAACGTAACTGCTACTGTTTTACGTATTCTTCTTAACGATATAGAAACAACTGATTTGCAAAGGCTAAAAGTATCGTATTCTGATACAATTTATATTATAACCAGCTCTAGCAATTTTTATTATTTATCTGGTGGGCAACAATCGGACCAGGGAACAATTTCTGTTTCAAGCGACACCAAGAAAAAATATGAATTAAACGTATTTGATGTTAAATTCTTAAATGATTGCGTGATACATGTTTGCAGAGTTGTAAAAAATTATAATAATATACCTCTTTCTGTGGGGACAAAAGTTGATTTGATTGTAGATTCAGAGCGTCGTCATTTAAATACTTTGCACCATACAGGTAATTTTAATGTATTTATTTAGATATATGTTTATACACACCGCGTACTGCATTAAAAGTATTTTAACTATGTCACTCTCTTAACCGGCCGTTAGTGTGGTGGAAAAAGTCACGCCATTAGTGTGGTGGGGTATGATATACCCCAAAAGAAAAAGTCGTATAAATACTACAAAAAAAAAATTTTATCGAGAAATTTCAGATCGCTTCTGATTTCTTGATTGATATACTATTAAAAAATAATATTTTTGTGCGTTGCAATTTAAGCAAAAAATAGTTTTATTGAAACCTACAAATACTACTTACAAGATATTGAAGCAAATAAGGTCTCTGGGGTATGTCATACCCCACCGGCGGGTTAAGAAGATATATTAACTTCGTAACGCCCATAAGGGAGCTTAGCAAGGACAGAAAAGTATATCAATGAAACTCTGTAATGTTGTACATAAAAACTCGAGTACATAAAAAGTACCAAAGACGGGGAATTAAAAAGCACGAGTTATTGAGATAGTATCAATGTTTGGGTCCGAAATATATATTTTAAATTATAAGTCAAATAATATCGTTACATACAAAAAAGTGTGACGTTTATAAAGGATTTTTTTCGTACTTTCCGAAAAAATAAAAATAAAAAATAAGTTTCATATGACATTAAATGTATTAACAATTAAAAGATCGCAATGCATGGAAAAATTACCTGCGATTCACACTTGTGAACGAACGGCTTGCCATAATCCGCATCAAGGTTAAATTTTTTAATATAAGCCTAATATGTGCGCACGCTCCGACAGGAGACAATGACATTGAGACCAAGTAAATTTTCTGCGAGTGCTGCCCTCGTCACGACGTAAAAATTGTACTTGGTGACTTCAACGCTAAGGTGGGCAAGGATAATATATTTGGTCCAACAGTCGGAAATGTAGCCTCCACGACAACACCTCCGATAACGGAATGAGACTGATTGACTTCGCCACAGCACGAAACATGGTCGTAAGTAGCACTAGATTCAAGTATCTCAATATTGATAAAGCCACCTGGATGTCCCCTGATCAAAAAACAAAAAATAAAATTGATCACGTTTTGATCGACGGAAGGCACTCTTTCAGTGTATTGGATGTACGCACAATCCGTAGTGCAAACATTGACTCGGATCACTATCTTGTCGCAGCCAAGATCCGTACAAGCTTCTCGCCGAAACCAGTGGTACGACCAGGAGTGTCACGACGCCACTGCAGAAAAAGACGCCGCCTACAAAGCCACCCCGCAGTCGGATGTAACGCGCGCTGTTAAGGAGCGATACAAAGAAAAGAGGAGGGAAGAGAGACGTATTTTCAGGCGGAAAAAAGAGAGGCAGAAAAGAGCGAGCAGGATAAGATTGAGATGTATGGGACAGGAATGAGGTCCGAAATTTTTTGGCCTCTCGACGAACGAAAATCACGCTCTATAAATCGCTCATCATGCCCGTCCTACTTTATGCATCAGAAACCTGGACGCTGAGCAGTTCAGATGAAAAAACTTTAGGAGCATTCGAGAGAAAGATTCTTCGTAAGATTTACGGATCAATCTGCGTCAATAGCGAGTACCGAATACGGTGAAATGATGAACTGTATGAACTGTACGCTGACATCGACACAGTCAAGCGGCTTCGCTTCAAAATCGAGCAGCTTCACTGGCTGTGAAGAAAATATTCGATTCGGTACCCAGCGGCGGTCAACGCAGAAGAGGACGACCGCATCTTCGTTGAAAAGACCAAGTAGAGGACAAACTGACGAAGCTTGGAATTTCCAACTGGCGCCAGTAAGCGAGAGACAGAAATGGCGGCGAAAATTCTTAGACGAGGCCAATTGTTTTTCTGTTAGTTTGTTTATCAATGTTTTTTGGTAAATTTTATGGTAAAAACTTATAAGCAATGTCAAAACATTTGGGACCTTGAATTAAAACAATATCACGGAAGACAACATATAGCGGCGCGTACGCACGTGCATTCAGTACAATTAGAGCATGCGATGCGCAAGTTTCAACCGTTAGTATTAATAATTATTCGTGATCATCAGATATGTTTTTAAAATCAATAGTTAAGAAAATATTTAAAATGGCCAACAAAATTTAATTTTTTCGGTATAAATATTGCTGAATTTTTTTTTTAATATTTTTATCGGAAAGTTCGAAAAAATCTTTTATTAACTTCAAAATATTTTTTATGTAACGATATTATTTAACTTTTAATTTAAAACTAGCTGAACCCGGTGTGCTTCGCTACTCCCCTCGTTATAAAATTAAAAGTATTTATATATTTTTCACGCCATCGAATTTTCGAAATAAGTCCACCCCAGCGCCACCTACCGTGTCCATTTATACACAAATTATTTTCTTATGATCAAACAAACAAACATTCTGAATTTCAGTTAAATTGGTCCATAAATTCAAATTTTTGATATAAGTCCACCCCAGCGCCACCTATCGGGTCCAAATATAGCCTATGTTACCCACCGTACCAAGATGAACATTACCTGAAAATTTCATCAAAATCGGCCCAGCCGTTTTGAAGTCCATACGTTACATACATACACACATCCTATTTTATATATATTTAAAATATATATTTCGCTTAACACATAACAGCCACCCGTGCTTTTTACTTCCTACTGTGAAGGGTTGGTCACAGCCGAATCACTTAAGACTGCTGAAGAGGAAATGTGGCTATTTCCGAAACAGGCTGTCTACTCTGCTGTGTGATTAACTTTTATGCAGAGTGGTTGATGTTGCTTTCTTTCATAAATTACATAACCCCAATATAACATTGTAAAATCATGAAAAGGCAAAGCTTAAATAAACTTTGTCACGCCACGTGGTGTCAGCCAAAGAAGCGATTAACCAAGAATTGGATGGTAAAGTTATATAGCTTAAAGTCACGCCGCCCAGTGATTATCGCTAAACAAGCTGTTAACCAAGAAGGGGATCGTGAAAAGGAGGAGCCACTTTTTGCACACACACAGCAACTCTAATAAAGTAAAAGACTTGTCCAATAAAATATCCACTTGTTCTGAATTACAATTCAGCGTCATATGAGTTCAGATGTATTTACTCTAACATGTGTCGAATCATATGCACGTAAAACAGAGGGTTATGCCCCTATCACCGTCTGCGAATCGAACAAAAATTAAGTTGAATTCGCCAAGTTGGTATCTCCGTCGGCGAATGTTTAAATTTAATTCGACTGAAACGTCAAAAACAGGCGAATGAAAAAACTTAGTGGTATCACTGTTCGCGAATTTCGCAGATGTCATTCGACTTAAGCGTCAAAAACAGACGAATAAAAGTATTTGGTGACAGGCCGGCGAATGCGTTTGATTTCTTTTTATTTTTCATATAAAAATGGAAAATAATAGAAAAAGGTAATGCCCCTATCACCGTCTGCGGTGATTTATTTATTTTTAGTATGAAAAAAACCAACAGCCGGCAGTTCCATAAAATGGTCCAGGTTATGGGGCAGAATCCAAATATAGCGTCTGGATTGGGAAAATTCGACTCTTCAAAAGTCAGCCACAAGGAGTCGTGGAAAAGTTTTGCTGTTGAATTAAATTCACTGGGACCGACTGTGACCATATTGTGGTCTCAAGCCTGCATATAAAGTGGTTAGAAATTTAAATCAATGTCATAATATAGAACCTACGATCTTTGCATTTATGCTGAAATATCCCTTTCGGTTTAAGTAATGGTGTGAATGCCAACAATGCCAATATGCGTGCCATCGACGCAACCGATAACTCCCGGGAATCCTGATTTTGCATAAAAAAGTTCCGAGTCTGTTCTTTTTCCTGTTCTGTCTTTGTTGCTCTTATGCATACAGGGCAAAGATTACGCTCAATAATCCCGACAACTTCGCTTAAAACTGTGGACACCGTTGATTGCGCAAGACCCAATTCAAAATAGTTTCCAATGCTCTTTTGGTAACTACCCTCAATTGTAGAGCACTAGCTAGCTTCAAAATAGGAGGAATCGCACAACTTCGAATTGACTACAGACAAAGGCTTTCTTGTTAAGCCTAAAATAGGATTGAAACCTTTAAGAGGTTTTAAATATTTCAATGAAGATCAACAGGGCATATAAAAATACTCACAGGTCGACAGGAATCTCTAGCGGATTGGATTTATCCCTAATACTGCGTCGTAATCTGCACAAAGTTTGTGTTTCCTCAGTTTCTCCAAAGAATAGCTCCGTGCTGCTGAACACTTTGATATATTTTATTATTTATTTGTATATATCGCGGCTTAATTGAAATTTGAGGTTTGAGTTTTGACGTTTCTAAACTAATTTTTATGTTTTCTGCTTTGGCAGCACCGTATCTGAGGCGACTAAATAGGTTCGCAAACAGTGATACCACAAAAAGAAAAATTCGCCAAATGATTCGATTCGAGTGAAGCATTCGATTCGCAGACGGTGACAGGGGCATTAGTCACAGCTAAACCATTCAAGACTACTGAAGAGGAAATATAGCTATTTCCGAAACAGGCTGCCTAGTCTGCTGTGTGATTAACTTTTATACAGAGTGGTTGTTGTTGTTGTTGCTTTCTTTCATGAATAACTTTATCTGACGCTCAATATAACCTTGTAATAAATAAATAATTTTTTCGGTATAAATATTGTTGAGATTTTTTTTAAAATTATATATTTATCAAAAAGAACGCAAAAAATCCTTTAAGAACGTCAAACGATATATTTTTATATAACGATATTGTTAAATTTATAATATTTATTTCAGACCTAAACCCCTATACCTCAGCAACCCGTGCTTTTTACTTCCCCTCCCTTTGCACTTTTAATGTACTCGGATAGTACCACAATCAGTTCCTGTGTTCGCGCACCCCCGCAGATTGACAGCGGCAGACTCGACGCTGCGAAGAAAGAGTTTCAATCGAACAGGGGATTTTGTTGCGTCCTCCCGTGAGGATGCGCGTAGATCCTATCGCTAGTCTAAGGCCCTACTGGTCAGACCGGGAACTCGTCCCAAATCCTGGTTATATTTGCTCACCTTATTGTATTAGGCATGGTAAGTTATGCCGGTCAGTAGGCAGCCGTGAGTTTGCCGGAATGTTACCTTAATTATACTTACTCATGTCGATGCCGTTTGAACAGTCCTCTGGTCCTTCTCTAGGTCCTTTGTTTTATTTATTAAAAATAACGTTTCTTGTACTTTTCTTATCGGTCACACTAGTGACTGTATACTTTTATTTTCACAGTTTTACTTGTGTTCACAATTAACAATCAACTCACTATTCTCTTAAAAATACTTATGCTTAACACCTCGGTTTTAATGATAATTAGCTTTACTCAGCATTTGCCTCAGATTGCCTTCCGCATCTTGCACAATAATTAGTCTTAGTTTTTTATCGTAATTATTGAATTCTTAATCTAGCTTACAATTATTTGGATGATGAAAGACATCAGCGCGCTGGAGAGTCCTTCAAGGATTACGTTTTGGCATTGCAGAATTTAATGCGACATTCAAGCTACGACGAAGGCCAAAGAATCGAAAGAACCTTTCGCAATAGTCGGCAAGAGTACCAACTCTATATTAAGAGGAAGGACTTTGTAAGCCTAGACGAGCTTATAGCACTGGCCGAAGACTTCGAATGCATTCATGCGAACACGGCATCAACACGAGTAGCACTGGCTCAGCGGCCGAGAGAAGAACGTCATCGCATGGTCACGCAAGCGCCGGAGGCACCTATTAACCCCCAGACGGCATGTAGACGATGTGGCAGAGATGGTCACAGGCGGTACGAATGTCGGAACCCATGGGTAATGTTCTGCTGGGAGTGTGGAAAGCGTGGCCTACGGACAAATGACTGCTGTCGTCGGCAGTCGGGAAACGGACGGAACATCCGATAGAGGAGAGGCCTATCGGGGAACGCAGCCACGGTCCCTCGCATCCCGTAGAAAGTCTGCAGCACGACAAGACGCACATTTTTGCAAATATTTCCCTAAGTTTTAGGGACCACTGTGGATACAGGGCAACCAGGAGTTTCATAAGTGAAAAACTAGCCGAGAAAATGACACACGTGACAGAGAAAAGAGAGGAAAATATCATCGTACGTATGGCGGACAGTTCTGTACGAATCGTGCGCGAAGCACTGGTGCTGGATATAAAGTTGGGAGATGAGTGCTGCAGTATTCCGTTACTTGTCCTATTAAATGTAGTAGACGATGTTATTTTGGGAATGGACTTTCTACTTAAAATTCAGGCAACCTTTTCATGTGGTGGCCACACCATCACGTTGAAAAAGAACGAGGCGACAACAGGTGCTAGCGATTCCCCATCATGCACGGTGGTGCGAGAAGAAGAAACAACGGAAGCGCAGTTAATAGAAAGTTTCTTGGAGAAAGAACTGGATGAGTTTGGAAAACTAAAGGGTCTGTCCAACATCACCACACATAAAATTGTTATGCAGGATGATAGACCGATTAAACAAAGATACTTTCCCAAAAAACCCGCAATGCAAGCGATAATAAATCAAGAAATCGATGAATTGATAGCAAAAGGCTGCATTGAGCCCTCATACAGCCCTCATAGCGCTCCGATAGTGCTGGTAAAGAAGAAAACGGGAAAATGGCGACTATGCGTGGACTACCGGCAATTGAATGCAAAATCCATTCCGGACGCTTACCCGATACCAAGAATTCACCACATACTAGATCGGCTGCGTGATGCAAAATATATAAGTAGCCTCGATCTCAAGAATGGTTATTGGCAGATTCCGATGGATAAAGACAGTAAGCAATATACAGCATTTACGGTACCCGGTCGCGGGCTTTTCCAATGGCGAGTGATGCCTTTCGGACTTCATTCAGCACCGGCAACCTTCCAGCGATCGTTAGACCAAGTGATTGGTCCCGAAATGGAACCACACGCGTTCGCGTATTTAGACTATATTATTGTCACGGGGAGCTCATTTGAACAACATATGCAGAATTTGAAAGAAGTGTTCCGAAGACTACGAGCAGCGAATTTGAAGATAAACACGGAAAAATGCGAATTCTTCAAACAGGAAACTAAGTACCTGGGGCATGTGGTGAGCAACCAAGGAATACACACGGACCCCGAGAAGGTATCGGCCATTAAAGAATTGAAGCCTCCCACCAATACGAAGAGTTTTGGGAATAGCTTCATGGTATCGACGTTTTGTTCCCGAGTTTTCGACTATAGTCCACCCACTTACGACACTGTTAGGAAAAGGAAAGCATTGGAAGTGGAGTGAGAGCCAACAGGAAGCGTTTGATACACTCAAGAGAAAGCTAACAGAGGCACCAGTCTTAGCATGCCCAAACTTTGACGAAAAGTTTACCCTGCAGACCGACGCAAGTGACTTCGGTCTAGGAGCCGTTCTGACGCAAGGCCAAGGAGACGAGGAGAGGGTGATTGCATATGCTAGCCGACACCTGAACAAGGCGGAATGTAACTATTCACCAACAGAAAAAGAATGCCTCGCGATAGTGTGGGCAATCCGGAAGATGCGGCCCTATCTCGAGGGCTATAAATTCACGGTGATAACGGACCGTTTGTCGTTGAAATGGTTGAACTCAATAGAGAGTCCCTCAGGTCGTATCGCCAGATGGGCGTTGGAACTGCAGCAACATACTTTTGATATCCAGTATCGCAAAGGAAAACTCAACGTAGTCGCCGACGCCTTATCGCGACAGCCATTAGAGACGTTGCGGAAAACAGATACGAATGAGATGGAAGAGGAAACATGCAACTGGATACGTAAGAAGATGCAAGAAGTTTTGGATAACCCTGAGAAGTTCCCAGACTATGTCGTCGAAGATGGGCAAATGTACCGGCATATAGCAAGTTAAGCAAGTGATGAAGATTGTGTTTCATGGAAACTTTGCGTACCCACCTTTTCAAGAGAATGAGTACTCAAAGAGAACCATGATAGCCCATGCGCCGGCCATTTAGGAATACGGAAAACGATTGCGAGAATAGCCAATAGGTACTATTGGACAGGCATGTTCCGTGATATCGGTCGATATGTGCGTCGCTGCGAATCGTGCCAACGCTACAAGTCAAGCCAACAGAGTCCCGCTGGTAAAATGCTTACCCAAATCGTGGAGGAACCGTGGTCAATCTTGTGCGCTGACTTAGTAGGACCGCTGCCCCGATCGAAGCACGGCAACACAATCCTCCTGGTATTCTTAGACAAATTCTCGAAATGGACTGAAGTGATCCCTCTCCGCAAGGCAACCAGCGATCACCTCCAACGCGCGTTTCGAGAGCGTATTTTAGCACGATTTGGCGTCCCAAAAGTCCTTGTAACGGACAATGGCGCTCAATTCACGAGTCGAGTATTCAAAAAGTTTTTAGCAGAGCTAGGTGTGCAGCACCAATTCACTGCACCGTATACACCCCAGGAAAACCCGACGGAACGAGCAAACAGGACAATCAAGACGATGATAGCCCAATTCACCGGTGCAGACCAAAAGTTTTGGGATGAGTTACTCCCGGAAATCTCGCTGGCGATGAACACGAGCGTCTCAGAAACCACAGGCTACAGCCCAGCCTTTCTAATTCAAGGAAGAGAGTTAAGGTTGCCAAAAACACTTTACGACGAAAGTACATTTGGCACAGGACAAGAACCACAAACTGCATCAGAACGAGGAATTAAACTTAAGGAGATTTTCGAGATTGTACGTCGAAATCTAGAAAGAGCGGCACAGGATCAAGCCCGCCATTACAATCTGCGAAGACGAAACTGGAGGCCGAAGATTGGAGAAATTGTGCTTATCAAACAACACCACCTTTCGAAGGCAATTGATAATTTTGCGGCTAAATTGGCTCCAAAATTCGACGGGCCATACAAAATAATGGATTTTATATCACCAGTGATAGTGCGCGTTAAGCGCCAAGGTGAAACCCGAACGAAAACTGCACACGTCAGTCAACTGAAACTATATCAGACTGACGACCAACAAGTGTGACGATAAGATTTTCTGCGCAGTACCACCTGCGTTAACAACTGGAACCTGTGGCATCAACCACACAAAAAATGAGACCTGTGGCGACACCCACACAAAAAACTGAGATTTTATGCGCAGCACCACCTGCGTTAACAACTGGAACCTGTGGCATCACCCACATGAAAAACTGAAATCTGTGGCGACACCCACATAAAACTGTGGTATTAATGTGGCTTCATCCACACGAAAAACTGAAACCTGTGGAAACACCCACATAAAAAACTGAGATGTAAGGTGGCTTCATCCACACGAAAAACTGAAACCTAACGTGGTATCACCCGCACGAAAGATCCCAATGAAAGACGAAAGTTTGTGACGTCATAAGACAAGGTCATACGGCATGACGTCATCAACATTAAAAAAAAATTAAAAATCTGAAGCTGGCAAATTAAACAATAGTGCTTACAGCGAGGCCTGCGTCAACAGTCTGCAGCAGGGTGGCATGATCACCCGCGTCAACTGAGACCGCGGCGAAACCCGCGTCAGTAGATATCACAGAAGCACCTGGGATAATTGCGCCGACGTCGCAGCCGCACTGAAGCAAACTGCGCAGGCGCCGCAGTCCCACTGGCACAAGCTGTGCACCAGCTACGCAAGATGCAGAGCAGTAGCAGCAGACCATCGGTGACGCAACAGAGGGAGCCGCGCACTAAAGCAAGGATTCCATGCGGCGACACCTATGTTACAGCAACGTCGCTGCATAAACAAAATTTCAAAAGAATATTGACTTATCAATAACTTATCACAGGAAAATTAGGCACAGGGATAGCGCCCGCTGCGCATCCACAGGCAGCGCCGCTGCGCTGTAACGTTGAAATAACCGGCACCCGAAACGCTGCCGCAAAACGCGAAGGCCAAATTTGGAGCCAACCGGTGGATTCCAAGCCTGGCCCACCAAACGAACGGCGCCGTTCGCCGCTCATGAAGATGGATTCTTTATATTTTGGACCACCACAGCAATCACCATAAAAAAATCACAATAAAAAATAAAATCACATAAGTATCCAAGTTAAATTTCACTATGCCACTCGTGGCAGAGACTCCCAGGTACCAGCGGCGTTAGAAACGGACAGCAACAGCAAGGTTCCATGGGCATCGCTGTCACACAAGATGGGATCCCGGTGTGGTAACCTAAACGAGAAGATATTAAGTATATTACGACCAGTCAGAAAATTGAAGAAAATACACACTGTGTGCTTACCTGCAATATCCAGGGCGACGAGTCCATATGTGCCAGGATGAATACCGGCGAGGTGCTCCAGCTGCAACTCCAGCAGGCGCCGCCTGCACATGACCGATGGACAGCGACGCTGAATTGAACATTAATGACATATTAATAAAATGCACAACAAAAAAATTAATTTAAGTTTAACATTAAACTAACCTTTTTTTGTTTTTTTCTGGATCTTGGTAAATAAAAATTAGCACAATAACAAAACATGTCTTCACATGTACCAAAATCGTAAACAAATGGCGAGACCAAAAAGAAACGTCAAAAGAGGTAAATGGCGGAGACCAGTGCTGCCAAATTATACCAGGGGAAGAAAAATCCCAAAACAAAGTGGTGCCATGCAAAGGGTCAAGGGTACGTTCACGTAGGGAATTATGACACAGGAGCAGAAGATGAGCGGACCGGACAGGCGGTCATAAGGAAAAGACACCGGCAGTAAAGATCATTCGATCTTTGACCACGCTGGGAGATATACATATAAAAAAACCAAAGTAAGGCAAGGAAAGGAAATTATATACAGACATAAACGCAAGGTATAAAAACATCACAAAAAGAAACATTAATGAACTGGAATAAACATTAAGAATGAGGCAAATAAATAAATAATTTATTAAACTGAAGAAAAAAAATATATTCACAGAAATGGACGGAAACATGCAAATAATCGTCATAAGCGACAGTGAGACCGAGGAGGAGTCAGTCGGATGTCTGCAGTTCGAGGCAGAGAGGGAGGTCTCAGAGGACGGGACCTTGGACGAAGAGATCGAGGAGGCGATCGGATGTCTGCTGTCCGAAGCAGATCAGGAGGTGTCGGATGTCGGGTCCGACAATGATGACTTTCGGGTCGAAAACGAAGAATAGGCGCCATCTTGGGCATCTGAGGAAGATGCTGAAGAAGAGGAAGAAGAGGAAGAGTGGCACCGACCGGAGGGCCGGTTCGACTTGCGCGTCGAGGAGGAGATTGAGAGGTGGCCGGGCTACCGGATGAAGGTGGTCCGCATTACGGCAACTTTCCTGCAGGAGATCGAAGGCGACGTAGGAGAAAGTGTGCCAATCGTGGAGCTACCACCATCACCACCACCAGCCATAGAATGGACGGACAGCGACGTCAGCTGTCACACCGACTACAACTTAAATTATAATATCATTAACAACGACAATAGCAACAACCACAACGACATCATCAACAATAACAACTACAACAACATCAACAGCAACTATAATAACTACTACAACAACATCAACAACAACAATAGTAACAATGGTAACAACATTAACAACAACAACAGTAACAACGGTAACCACATCAACAACAACTACAGTAACAACTACAACGACATCACCAACAACTCGGATAACAGTCACAACAACTACAACAACAATGAAAGTTACGACAACAGCTACTACCACAACACCAACAAAAGCAGCGGAAGTAGCTCATATAGGAGTGAGGCGCTACATATCGATAGTAGCAACGCTGAGAAGGAGCACTATCCGGTGGCCATCACCAACGCGGTGCAGGCCATGTTGGTAGGACGACGTCCAGGTGAGGTGCGCAACTCGATACGCACCGTCAACGGGTTGCATTATCGTATAAAAATCGGCAGACGAGTAGAGTATCGTCTCGCCAAAGTAGAGGGGGAGTGTGACGCCCAATTCCAACGGCGTTGAAATACATCGTCACATCGCCGGAGTGGTGGCTCGATGAACACTGCCACTACCAAAATGTGTCTAATTACTTTTTTTATATAAACACACACACACTTATATTCACATGAAGATAAAAACAAACAATAAAAAAAAGAAAACAACAACATGAACTTAAATAATAGGCTCTCTCTTTTAATTTTCTTAAGAACAGGAATACCGCAAGATCCATAGTATGACAAGGCAGATGGCACAACTTGTTGGCAAACTAAGCAACAAGGGCAACAACAAAATGCACACATTGCGGTACGTTGTTGACGAGCAAAATGCTTGTTGACGAACAAAAATGCAAGCAGCGGTCATCAACGATACAAAGTTACGGGATGTTGTTGACGAGCTAAACCCAACCAGGCGAACAGCAGTCAGAGAGAGACTATAAAAGGCAGCCAGCGCAGAGATCTGGACAGTCAATCGCGACACTCACGCAAGTGAACTCAGAACAAAGAAAATCATAAACACAGTGAACTCAGTGAACAGTGAACCCAGTGAACAAGAAAACTCAGTGACTGTGAAGAAGTGGATACGGTGAGCAAGTCAACTACAAAATCAGCAAAACAGAGTCGTTGGCTTGTAGGCCCACCTTCTAAGGAAAACCAGCATCATCAGAGTCGTTGGCTTGTAAGCCCACCTGCACAAAACCCGCAAAAAAGAGTTGTTGGCTTGTAGGCCCACCTGTTAAAAAAATCAGCATCAGCAGCGTCGTTGGCTTGTAGGCCCACCTGCATAAAATCAGCAAACAGAGTCAGTGGCTTGTAGGCCCACCTGTTAATATCCGCATCAGCAGAGTCGGTGGCTTGTAGGCCCACCTGCAGAAAAACAGCAAAGTAGTTTCGTAGGCTTGTAGGCCCACCTACTTTTACAATTTTTTTAGCAGTGTCAGCGGCTTGTAAGTATTCATCCCGCAACAGCTCCGAGGCTCGTAGGCCCGTCTGTTGAGTGCAGCAGCGACAACACAACGACGGACAACGACGGGAATCTGAGAAAACAGGCAGACAGGCAACAGTGAAAATAAAAATGAACCTTGGAACCCGCTGAGCATACCTCAGCTTGAAGGTAACAACCAGAGGTTCGTTACAAGTTATCGTTTTTTCATTAGCAACTATGTTGCCTTTGTACAAAGGAATTTGCTTGGCTCATCACTTGTTATGATAAACCAAGCTACCCAAATTCAATTGTTTATAGCTGTATAGTATGCTTATACTATATTCTATGCTTATACTATATTCTATGTTTTAGACCAGGCACTTGAGCCGTGTTCTATTCAATGTATATTTGGTGCATTAACCAATTATACTGTGTTCTGGAGTTAATAATAACACAACTTGAGTTTTCAATCTTGACAATTGTATTCAAAAGTTAATTGATTTTGTGAACTATTTATAGCTAAAATTGAATATTTGGAAAATACAAATATAAACAATATAAACGCAAAATGCTGACAACATAAGTTCAATGGATTGCTACTTAGCCTTGAATGCTAGTAAGTTCATTGTCGCAATATTATGCAGTGTAAGCGTTTTAGGCATATTGCACTGGCCTTGGATTTAGCGTAAAGTTTGTTCTGCCAACCATGCAGTTTTGGATGCATTGCCTTTATTGTTTGTTATGTTTGTATTTTCCTTTGTTTAGACTAATGATAAACATGGCTTATGTATAAAGATATTGAAATATAAATAAGTGCTTATATTACTGTATAATGTGTGTACTATTAATTTACTAAACAATAAATGAACAACAAACATATGATATATATATATATATATATATATATATATATATATATATATATATATCCAAACATATTCCCCAGCGTTGAGTGAATGTCGTTCAACCTTATCTTTCATATGTTGTGATAACTTCAATTTCATGTTCTTGGACGGTATCAAGTGTGTTGACGTTGTGTCTTGGTGCTGGTTGTGGTGAAAATCGATCCTTGTTGTGGAGTGTTTTGATTCGTTTCCACACATACCACATTACGATGCAAATGATGATGACGACACATGAATAACTTATGAAGTATTGATGAATATCATGTGGTCGAACATTGCTGAGATCGCCGATGCGTAGATTTGCGATTTCATGCTGAAGTGCTATCAATTGGCTGAGCTGATCTTCCGCTGCTAATTCTTTGGTATTCAAGAGGTTCCATGTTGTTAGGAGCGTCCAGCTCTGTCATAATGCCTAATTTTGTGTATGACTAATGCGTGGAAGTGGTGACGATGAAGTGCCCTTGTAAATTGGATGAATGTTGTCACATAAAAATGTATCTTCTTTTGCCTTGATACATTGTTTGAGTACCGTGGGGGATGTAGGAAAATATCGGTCACGATGTAGGTTAACTGCCATGGGGGAAGTTGTTGATTTTATGGTTTCCATTTTATTGTTAAACAAGACCGGAAGAGGTATCACATTAAAAACTTCAAATAATTCTTGACTGACCAATGGTATTTTGATGTCAAATATCACATAATCGGCCGAGACGCCTCCTTTTACCCTCATTAGATTGTAGAAGGACAAGAGCTCGTCATACTCCACAGGTAACTGAAATTGGGATGGAAGGTGATTCTTGATGCGCATTATTTCCTGTCGACATTGTTGGGGGCTTATTAGCATTGGATGAATTCTCCCATGATGAGTGTCAATTAAAATATCCAACAATGATGATTGAATTCGTTGTAAATTTGATAGTGTTAATGTCATTTCTACTGCTAATGACAATAACAGTCTAAATGTTTTATCTTGAACTGCTTCTTCTAATGTAATATTGATTCGAATGGCGATTTCTTCAATTTGATGCTCGATCATTCCTAATCTGATCTTAGTCCCGTTTTGATGCTTCTTCATTATTTTGATCGTTGAATTCATTATCGATGTTTGTGTATTCAGCAAACTCTGTACATGTTCCTCGTTAGAATGCACTTTGTCAATGGTCTGAGACATCTTTGCGGCATACTCAGAATCTAGAATTCCAAACAAAGAATGACCAATATTGATAATTAAATCTACCGCGCCTCGCGTTTCTTTTCTTTGAATAGAGGAGACAATTGTCTTGCTTAAGTTCTTCTTGTGTGTCTTGCTTAAGTTTTAATGGTATTAAACCTAGTATTAATGGCAGTATTAAAAAAGCTATTAGTATTATGTTGCTGACCGCCAATTGTGGCAGTCGCATCCTTTTTGATGGTACTTCAGGTTTGTTGTGAGGCTCAGTAATTGTGGTGATCGATGCATCCTCGTTGACGTCCATAGTTTCTTCCTCATTCAAGTTGTGCTAGCTTGTGTACTGCTCTTCGTGATACTCCGGTTGCTGTGCGCACGTCGGCGACTCGAACAAGTCCGTCGTGACCTCGTATCACCTTCGTGATTCGACAAAGGGGCTATTTCAAGGAGGGTAGGTTGTCATTCTTGATTATGACCATTATGCCTGGTTTGATGTGTCTGGATTCATGGTGCCATTTGTATCGATGTTGTAGGCTGTGAAGATCATTGGACCATCTCCTCCAAAACTCTGTCTTGAGTTGCATGACCAGTTTCCATCTGGTTTGATTTTTTACGTTGTTTGGTTGAGCATTAGGATCGATTGTCCAGGTCAACGGCTCTCCTATGAGAAAGTGTCCCGGGGTGAGTGCTTGGAAGTCATTCGGATTTGATGGCATTGGTGTGATTGGTCTTGAATTCATTATGGCCTCTGCTTCAGCCAAAACGGTTCCCATTTCTTCATAGGTTAGTGACGCGGATGCCAAGGTTTTTTGTAGAAAGCTTTTGGCTGATTTTACTGCCGCTTCCCAAAGTCCACCGAAGTGTGGTTCACGTGGTTGGATGAATGAGAAATTGATTCCTTTCGTATTGCATTCATTTGATATTTGTTGTTGCGAATTGTCATCGTGAATTATCGATCGTAATTCTTGCAATTGGTTCCTGGCTCCTACGAAGTTTGTAGCGTTGTCGCAGTATAGTATCTTGCAGTATCCACGACGAGCTCTAAAACGTCTGAGCGCTCCAATGAAGGCTTCAGTTGTTAGATCGCTAACCAACTCCAAATGAACCGTCTTTGTAGCGAAACAATAAAATACGACTACATATGCTTTTAGCGGTGGTTTACCTCGAATTTTAAAGTGAGTCCAAATTGGACCAAAGAAATCTACTCCAGAGGTGACGAATGGTCTTGAAGGCTGTACTCTGTCGGTGGGTAGATTACCCATCAATTGTTGTAATAATTTTGGTTTGGCTCTAGTGCATTGAACACAGTTTTAAGTGAAGGAGCGAGCTAAGGTTTTTAGTTTTAGAGGCCAAAATCTTTGTCTTGTGATAGACATAAGTGTTTGAGGACCAGCATGAAGATGTTCGTTGTGCAGATCGTTTAGTAAAAGTTTTGTAATTATGTTGTTGTATGGTAATAGCATCGGGTGTCTAGCATCGTTATTTAAGTTGGATGACTCCAAACGTCCTCCCACTTTTAAAATGCCTTTATCATCTAGAAAAGGTGTTAGAGTGTGGATTGAACTGTTATTGCTTACAGTGGAATAGCGAGTTAATTGACTAATATCATTGTCAAACTCTGTCCGTTGCATAATCCTTACAATTAGTAGCAGCGCTCCTTCCACTTCATTTGCAGATAATAATGTCGTTTCTGCCTTGCTGAAGACTGGTGTCGAGTATGATTGATGAAAAGTAGAACATATGACAATACCCTTTGCAATTGCCGGAAGGAATTTTTGTGATTGACTTCTTCAAGCCAGTTTCTTGTGCGGTTTTTAGCTGTTGCCGTTGTGGCAGCTACTACCTTCATCCTGCGCTCTAATGAGCATTCTCCTCGTGGTGGTTGGAGAGGCCAACTTGTTATCGATCTATGTAAAAATAGAGGACCATTCAACCAGAAAATATTGTTAATAAGTTTGCTTGGTGTCAGTCCTCTTGATATAAGATCAGCAGGATTGTCTTCAGATTGCACGTGTCGCCATTGTTGTGGAGATTTATGCTGCTGAATGGTTGAAATTCTGTTGGCGACAAAAGTATGATAATGGGATGAATCTGCGTTTATCCATCCTAGCACTGCAGTGGAGTTGGACCATAAGTGGACATTCGATTCCTTGATGATGTTGGCTTCTTGAAGTTTCCGCATAAGTTCTACGGCTAACTTGGCTACACATAGTTCCAATCGTGGTAATGTTACTTGTTTTGTTGGCGCTACTCTTGATTATGCACATATAAAACGTACGACTATAGATTTGTGAGTAGATGTTGTCTTCATGTATGCTACAGCTCCGTATGCCTGCTCTGAAGCATCTGCGAAAATATGTTTTTCAAAATTGTTCGCTTCCTTATGGCCAAAGATTGATGAGGGATGCTGATGCTTTGCAATAATTTGATATCTGTTTTGAATCTTAGCCAGGTAGTGTGAAGATCTTGTGGGAGTGCGGCATCTCAGTCCACTTTCAGTTTCCACAATTGCTGTAGAAATATTTTTGCGGTGGTTGTTACTGGAGCCTATAGGATCAAAAATACGAGATATATCTGCCAAGGCTGTGCGTTTGGTTATCCTATGATCAGTGTTGGTTTCCACGATTTTCAGCTTGAAATTATAATTTTTAGGATTCCACGTGATCCCCATTCTTTTGATGCTCTCATTGAGAGAATTGTTAAAGTCGAGTGCAACCTCTTGATCCGTGGTTGCGATATCTTGTAGTAATTTTGGGTGATTTGCACACCACTTTCGTAGATTGAATCCTGCGGAGCCCATACATAAGGCGTAGTTGTCGTTGCATTTCAAGTGTAGTATTTGCCGGTCTTCAACAGCTGTAAGTGATACCGGAAAGTTTTTCGTTGTTTCAGGAGACTGCTACTGGTTGACCCTAATTAATGTCTGCGAGCCTTGTATGGCGTTTTGTGCAGGTGCCTGACATGCAAGATTTGGCATTGTGTCCACTTTTCAGGCAGTTTACACAGAACTTTGCTTTTTGGACTGCATTTAACCGCTGGCTTGTTGTCATCTTGATAAAGTCTTGGCACTGGAACAGCTCGTGATATTGGTTGTATGTTATGCAAGTTGAACCTTTCGCCACTGAGACACTTAACGCCTGATAGGCCTTCCGCCGCCCTTGTTCTGCCGTATCCTTGTTAGGTCTTCCTCTTAATGCTTCCAATGATTGGAATCTGAGTTCAAGGAAATTCAGGAATTCTTTCAGAGATGGTATTGCCTTCGGTTGGGTTAAGGATTGCTCCCATAATGCGTGCGTGGCTGTGTAGTCTGCTTAATGTTGCGTTTACCAACAGCCGAGGTTCTCGTATCGATCCTTAACCACCGCCCAAGCTGCCTCGTAATCGATTGCTAATGCTGTGAAATGCCGAATTAGTCCTTCCGCCTGACCAGATAGGCTGAACTTCAAAAACCACATCTTTTGACAAGCTGGAATTGGTTGTTTGTCGACCAGTTCCATAAATAGATCGTGAAACTGTCTCCACTTGTGGTAGCTGCCATCGAATTTTGGAAGTTCGACCTTAGGCAGTTTTAATCCTGATGTCATCATGTTTGTTGCTTGCCTGTTGACTGCTATGGGAGAGGCTTGACTAATTGATGGTGCTGATTCTTGGGCAGAGTCCTGAAGCTGCAAAATCTGCGCAGTGATTGTTTGCTCGATCTGGGCAAAATCCTCGTAGTCGTATGCGCTAGGTTCATTAGCTAACCAGATTTTTTGACGCAGGTCCTGGGCGACTTTCCAATGTGCTTCTGCCGTCTTCTATTAACTATTAAGCACTTGGCTTAGCAATCTGCTAGCTGTATCGATTGACCTTTTTTGTTTGTCAATCAGTGAGACTAGCTGACTTGATGGACTTCTGGTGGCTGTCACCATGGTGTTTGTTTCGATTTGTCGAGTAGCTGGCTGCGGCGACCGTGCTCTGTTAGTGCACTCTGCTCCAGCCTTTAATGTTGATGTGGCCTGCACAAGTTTGATGGCCTGCGCTGCATTGTCCATCTCGTCTTGTGCTTCTCGGTATTTCAAGCGAATGGTGCTGTGAATATCCTTCTTAAAATACGGGTGAGTGACTTCCTTGCCATGCTGGCGTGGATGGCGTTGTAGAGTTTTTCGAACTGTACCCACAATTCGTCCAGCTCCCTAGCCTTTGTTGCTATGAACTCTGATGTTCGGCGATCATGTGGCGGCTTCTTATAGTTGGCTATGGTTTTTTGTATAGCCACTGCAAGCTCATTTTGCTTCAGTGCGAGTTCGTCAATGCCCATGGTGATGACGTTTTTTTTTTTTGTTTGACTGTTATGAATATTATGTAGACTCTGTGTACAATACTCTGAATTGCTGAAATTTGTTGTATAAGTTAACGAATTTTTATTTTATTTTAATAAAAAAAATTTTTTTTGTCTAATGTCCGTTTTATTTCATGACCACTTAAAAACTAAACTAAACAATTTTCATAACATAATGATGAAAACAAAAAGAGCTCCAAATTGCTACAGTCTGAAGTTGCGTCAGCACATTTCCTCACGTAGGCAAAAGGTTGTTGTTTTTACACAGGTATCGGGTTCGTTGTCCGTTTATCGTGAGAACTGCAGCGTCGCATTTTATTGTTGTTAACTCTTCCCCTCTTCAATGCTGATGTCCACATCTGCAAAAAGGAGAAGATCTGGTGGTTAGGTGGATTTAGTGTCGAGGTCCTTTAAAAGAATGATGCAACCGAACGTTATCCTTTTCCGAGAATTTTTCTGGTTGCGAGGGTGGTTCTTGTTGTTTGATATTTTGTTTAATTACAAGTTTTGTTTTTTCTCTTAGCAGAATTTTGAATATTAGGATTGCAGCTAAAAGAATGAGCAGAACTGTAGAGAGTACCAGAATCGTTCGATTCTATTTTCCGATTTCAGTAGTTGGATTTGGTTTGTGTTTTTAATGTTTAAGTCCTTCATCATCTCGAGGGATAAGAGTTCTCTGTATTGTTTTTCGTGTGGTGTAGGTTGCAATACAGGTGGTAGAGGTTTGAAGCTAGGGATGTCGTTGGATGTAAACGTTCGATCGTCTATTATTATTGTTGCGTTGTTGAAGTTAATAAGGAATGTTCCATTCAGTGCATGCGGAATGTCGTTAGTGTTAGCTATTCCCTTGAAGTCGTTTAAAAGTCGGAACGCCGGTGGTTATTTCTTCTAGGGTTATAATTTGTTGCCCGCTGGATTTGTAACATGTTGATTGGGAGCTTCTTAGAATGTTGGGTATACATGAAGTGTTGCTTATGTCTAGAAAATTAATTTGATTACAGATTGTTAAAGCATTAAAAAGTTTGCATTCTTTTACTATTGAATAGATAACATCATTGTTTTTTAAAATTGTACTATGTTCGATATCTATTATTGTATTATTTCTTTTTACAGGTTTTATTAAAATTTTCTCAAAAGTATCTATTGTTGTAGTGGGAATATTTACAATATACAGAAGTGACAAATTGTTCGTAATAATTTTAAAATTTGCAAACTCAAGAGCTTCCTGGGGAGTTGCGTAGGGCAGTTTTTCTCTGTCTAACAACGTGGTAGCTATTTCTATTTCAGTGTTTGAAAGCATTAGTGTATTTACAGTACCGGATTTTACAAAATTGATAGCATATTTAATATTAGTTAGTTCTTCTTTTATAAGCTTAAATTTATATTGTAAACTAGATATTAATTCGTGTCTATATTTAGTGTCGGTTTTCATGAATTTTTCTATGGCGTTTGTAGCGTGAGTTATGTTATTAAGTCTGTCGCTTATAAGTTTGTTTATTATGATCTGGTTGTTATTGTTAGTGAGAACGTTGTTTATTTTTTGTTGAATTGTAACGAAGTCTTCGTGGTCGGGTGTCCCTGCAACCCACTTCCAAGCAGATCCTAAGAAGTCTAGCGATCTTTTAATAACTCTTGGCTTAATATGTGCTAGCATTTCCTCGATTTGTGATAATTCATGGCGGAGGTAGGGATATAGGGGCTGGTCTCTTGGAATGTCTTTTTCAAATGCTGCAGTTAGTTCCTGTACAATGTCGTCGTACTGTTTCATGTTAATGTCGTGGATAATCTTAAAATTTCCTGTCTTAATTTTCGCCCGTCCATAGAGGACAGCTACTACTTGTGAATTGGTATATTCAAGAATTTGTATTTCGCATCCTACAAGGATTAAAGATGACCTGGAAGTAGAAATTAATTTCGTATATTACTTTTATGTATAACTTTGCCCGATTCGGTTGTAATGGTGGTGTTTTTATTTTCCCTTGCTATTTCTTGATTATAGCAATCAGTAAGTTTGGATCCTAATCTTTTATTATGTCTGACAAAAACTGTTTCGCCTATTTCATAACTCTTTAGTGGTTTACGTTTTTTATTGTGATTCTTTTCATCTTTTTCCTGTTTTCTTTTGAGTTTTTCAATGTTATCCTGTCTTATTCTTTCGAAGTCATCGGGACTTACTCTGGGTGATCGCCCTAGGAGAAGTTCCACAGGTTTTTTTCCAGTGACGGAATGGATAGTGCAATTATACTCGTGAGTGGCTCTATCCAAAAGTTCGTTGAATTTTCGAGAAATTTTTGGCTTTAAGACATCTCATTATTTCAGCGAGAGTGAAATGAAACCTCTCTATCTGACCATTTACTTCGCTTTTGTATGATGGAGTTTTGTGAATTTGGATGTTTAATTCTTCCATCATGGTAGCCATGGATGCGGAACTTAAAGATTTCTTATTGTCGATTACGACGATTTCTGGCACAGAGAAGAAGAATAGTACATCCCTTAACGGTGTTCTTATGTCTTCGATAGAACGTGTTTTAATAGGAATGGTTTTTGCATATTTAGTAAGCTTATCTATGGCTGTTAGGACTAGATTTTTTTCAGTAGAGGAAATATCAATGTGGACTATGTGGCCTGGGTATTTAGGAAGGGGTGTTGGTTTTAGGATGGGTTTGTTGGGGTGTCGGTCATATTTTTGCAGTTTACAAAGTGAACAATTCTTCGTGAGGGATTTGAATTATGATGACATTCGCGGGAAATAAAAATTTTCTAATAATTGCAATCTGTTTTCTTCTGGATTTCTGTGAGCTCGTCGGTGGATAGTCAGTATTTTTTCCTCTTGTTCTGTCTCGTTCGCAATGTCTTCTACTAAGACTTGATTTCGCCTTATTTTGTAATTACGGAAATGTATCGAGTATACCTCTTGAATCATTATCCTTTCTTCGGCGTATAGTCCATTGACGGTTTTTGGATTTAAATACCTTTTAAATATATTAATGATATCGGTAAGTGTGTAGTGTGACTTAATAAAAATGTGTCTATTGTAGTTATCGAATGGGTTCTGAATTTGGTATGAATTTTCATCGTCTAATTTTAATATAATCTGGTTTCGAAATACGTTTATTGGGGTTTCTACACCGCATATTAAATCTTCAGCGGAACTATCGTGACTATGTTGCGTTGCGGTCATAGAATTGATTTGAACTGTTTTTTCTACCTTTTTATTTTTGCGTTTGTGTTCTTGTTGCTGAGGGCATGTGTCAGTGGTTGGTGGTCTGTGTAAATAACTACTTTTCTGGAACCGTAAAGGAAGTTACGCAGTGAGTTGAGTGTCCAAATGATTGAGAGCATCTCATTAGTAGCGTAATTTTCCTCGGTTTGACTTAGTGTTCTTGAGAGGAAGGTTATTGGTCTCTGGTCTTGAGAAAGCACAGCACCGATTGCGTGATCGGATGCGTCAGTTGTAAGCTCGAATGGTTTGTTGAAGTTGGGGTGCACGAGAAGAACTTCTTCAGAAACGAGGGCGCTTTTCAATTTTTTAAATGCATCTAAAGCTTCTTGGTTGAGTGAAATTACTTTATGTTTAAATTGAATTTTGGACACTCGTAAAAGGGATGTCAGAGGTTTCGCAAGCTTAGCGTAGTCCTTAACGAATTTACGGTAGTATCCTGACATACCGAGGAAAGATCTTAATTCTTTGAGTGTCGTAGGAGGTGGTAGGTTTACAATGGCTTTCACCTTATTGGGATTGGTTTTAATTCCGTCTGGTGAAACTATAAACCCTAAAAACTCTATTTCGCTTTGCAAAAAACGGCATTTATCTATTTGAATTTTCATGTTTGCCTTTTCCAATGTTTTGAAAACAATCTCTAAATTATGAAAATGTTCGTCTTCGTCACGTCCAAAAATTACGATGTCGTCTTTGTAGACGTAGCAACGAATACCGATATGCTCCCTTCAAATGTCATCGAGTGCCCTCTGAAAGATTGAAGGTGCATTTTTTTAATCCAAACGGTAGTCGAGTGAACTCATATTTACCGTGATTAACCGAAAATGCAGTTTTTTCGATATCTTTTTCCTTTAGGGGTATCTGGTGGAACCCGGTCTTTAGATCCGCTATCGTTAAGTATTTATTTCTGCCTAAGTTTGACAAGACCTCACTAATTTCCGGAATGGGGTACCTGTCGGGAATTGTGACCAGATTTAATTTTCGGTAATCCACGATCATTCGATATTTCCTTTCTCCCGATGAATCAGGTTTTTTGGAACGATCCATACAGGCGCATTATAGGGGGACTTGGAGCAAGGCTTTTAATTGAGTTTCGACTTCTCTTTTTAATGCGATGGGATCGGGATATGATTTCGAATAAACTGGACTATCGGAGGTAGTGCGAATTTCACCCTTGACCGTTTTTGTATAGGTCAGCTTTTCATTTGGCTCCGAAAAAAGATTTGGGCATTTTCCAGTTATACCATGAAGTCGTTTTGTTTGTTCTTTGGTCAAATGGTCCGTTCGTATGTCAATCAAGTTCACTGTTCCAGATAAATGCTGTTTCAATGGTATTCTTATTCCTGGATCAATTGTCATGAAATTATCTTGGGTGTGAATTATTGCATTCAGATCTTTCAGTGTATCATTTCCTATGATACCGTTAAATGAGCTGAGGGTCGGAAGAATTTAATTTTGGGTGTGTAATAATATTTTTGGCGATATCGCAGGATCGCCATGTATGCGCCTTTTTATTTTTAAAATAATAAAAAAAAGACTCGCGTTCTATAAAAATAAGTTGAAGGACCTGCCTATTGGTTGCCGGCGAAGTTCGCCACTGGCGCTATTTTAAATATCCTTTTTATGCCGTTCACTAAAAAAAGTGCAGAGGCTAAAAGGGTTTAAGTCGGCAGCTATTAAAGCTCAAGACTTATTAAAATGAAAATAGTTGGCAGCTGTTAGAGCTCAAAACTAGATTGATTTATTTTAAAATATGTTCATCCTTTTATAGTAAGCATAACGGTATTTTGTCTTAAAACTAGTTAACAATTGTTTGTGTAGCTTAGAATGTAAATAGAATCATATGTTCTTTAATTAGTGTAAAAGTAGTAGTAGAATATCGTAATACATATTTGTAATTTAGTATTAATAGTTTAATAGGTGTGAGTGAGTAGACTTATATTTATAGAAAACTTAAACATTATCATATGTTAACATATTTGTGTAGGAGTAAAAAGTATAATATAATATCATATGTTTTGTATTCAGCCATATGGGTACATGTGTGCGAATGAGATAGATAGTAGTGCTTAGTATGAACATATGTTCTTACTGTAGAGGTGTATTACTTTAACTTAGTTTGAATATTATTGTGCATGTTCTCGAAAATTCTTACAGTAGAGGTTTTTATATTATTACTTATTTTAAGAAAAGTATTTATAGCTTGTTTTATAATGAAATACATTAATTGTAACTTAAATATTTAAATAATATTTATAGGTATACTACAGGTATTAATGAGTCGAACATATCGATTTCGGTGTGGTGTGTCTCTTTAATGTTTCCACCTACGGAGTTAGCATAAAATGGTTTCTTATTAGGGATGGGACGCCTTATTAAGCGAGGTTGGATATAATTTTTGTTAGACCCTGTATCTATCAAAAAATTGAGGACTTCACCACTCTTCATGACCTTTTCGATAAATGGTAATGAAGAGCTCGTTAATCTAAAAAATAGACGTCATTTAGTGTTTTGGGTGGATCTAGATTTGTGGTATTTTGATTATCGATATAGTCGATAAGGGTTTGGTCATATTGAAGATAGCTATTTTGCATTTCGTAAGTGTAGTTTGCATGGTCTTCGGTATAGTTTTCTTCTGATTTTTCGTCTTGATTAGTAGTATCGTTGTTATTTATTTGATTGTTGTGTATTAAAAATTCTTTGATATTTATTCGGGACAGCTTGTTGCGACATTTGGTTTGGTGGTCTTTTATGGAAATTATTATCTTGTCTTGGGCGTTTCTGATAGTTTATGGCCCTCGATTGGATTGATTGATCTACATCTATCGGCTCAGGCCTAGGAAGGGGCTTAGGTGGTAAGTTTGATCTATTCTGGAGCGGATTCAGTTGGGATTGATAATAATTAGTACGTGGTAGAAACTGTTGAGGTAGGTACTGTCTTTGAAACTGTGGTGGAGGTCTATTGAAGTTTTGGTTTGCTAACTGTCTTAGGGTATTAAATAATTCTGGATAAAATGTTCGTCTTGGGGCTGGTAGAGGTGGTGCCTGGGAAGGAAAATGTCTTGGAGGAACTGGAGGTGGGTTGTGTTTGCGCATTATGATATTATTCTTCTGCACATAATTTGTTTGGAAATCGACATTTTGTAATTTTGTACACAGATGAAGGGCTTCGGGCAAGTCAACGGGTTCTCTCATACTTAGAAGGCGAGGAAGGTCACCATTTAAACCTCTAATGAACGTATCGAGGGCTTTGTCTCGATACGTTTTAGTTAAATTATGAAGACTTTCTGCACCCATTTCCATTGAGGAAAGTTTGTTTAGGATATCTGGTAATATTCTGGGATGGTGTTATTTCCTTGAATAAGAAAAATCATCTCATATTTAAGAGTACCCAGGTCCCTCTTGTCCGCATAGTGCATCGTTAGACACTTCGCAATTCTATCCCAATTTAAAGGCGTGTTATATAATTCGAGTACGATGTCGGCATGGCCGACAATTTTGTTGCGAATCACATTCAATATCCCATAGTATTTAGCGGTGCCTCTGAGGCCAGAATAAATGTTCAGAATTCGTTCGACACTTTTTCGCCATGAACTGAATTCTCCAACTTGACCAGAGAACTCACGAAGGCTTTTCACCACATCAGGAATTTTGTCCATTTCGGCTAAATTGTTTGAGCTAGTAGGGTTGATGCTGTCGTCAACATCAGTGGAATGATCGCTCGTTGGATTAAGCAAGGAGTTAATAATATCCCTGCCCTCCTTTCTAAGAGCTTCAGTTACCAATCTGGTTACTAGCTCGGAAAGTGCCGGAGTTTGGGTTGCCTGAAACTCACCAACCGGCCCGAGGGCCGAAGGCCTAAGTATATTATTGTCTGTTGGCATGTTTCGTCTAAATTTGTTTCGGTCACGGTTTTAATTGAATTTCGCGAAGCTTAACTTTGTTGGATCAGGAAAAAATTGCCCTTCGTTTCTTTCTTTTTAGCTTAATAATTTGTGTTAAAGGAAGGATAAATTCTTGTTAAAACAATTGCTTATTCTTGTCAAGTTTCTTAATTTTAAATTGTATTTTGAATATTATTTTCTTAAGATATCGCTTAATTTTTTTCAAATTTGATTCTTTTAAATTTACTAAATTCGAATTCAATTTTTAGTTTGAAATTTAATTTTTAATTAATTTTGTTTGCATATTCCTCACTTTCAATTAATTTTCAATATAAAATTTATTCACTTATTTTTTATACAATATTTCACTTAATTTTTATATAATTTTCAAAATAAACTTACATTAGTATCAATACAATCATTTCAATTCGTTGAACAAGAAAAAGAAACTTTCTTCTTTTATTTTTTATTATGGGGATGCTTGAGTTTCCTTAGAAAAATTCCTTGGCAGCTGCAGTTGGTTTTCCTGCTCCTTTTTGCTTTCTCTACTCGGGGGCCTCGTTTCCAAGTTATTTTTTCCTGCGATATGCTTTTTGGTTATAAGCCGTTGGTGCTGTGATTGATGCACTGGACACTTTTTTATTGGAACACTTCGTGTTTTCAGTGGTGTGGTTTAGCATACTTTTTCACTTTTTTGAGTCACTTTTTTATGGGTTGGTTACCACTTTATGATCGTTAGTGCCCTTTTTAGTGGCGTGGTTAGCACACTTTTTTGTTCAATTTTAAAATCACTTTTTTATGGATTGGTTTCCACTTTATGATCTTTAGTGTCTTTTCGCTTAAAATTCTTTTTCTATTTTTAAAGAATTTTGGAACACTCGCGCATGCCCCACATGGCGTTGGGCGCCAGTTAACGAATTTTTATTTTATTTTAATAAAAAATATTTTTTTGGACTAATGTCCGTTTTATTTCATGACCACTTAAAAACTAAACTTAACAATTTTCATAACATAATGATGAAAAAAAAGAGCTCCAAATTGCTGCAGTCTGAAATTGCGTCAGCACATTTCCTCACGTAGGCAAAAGGTTGTTGTTTTTACACAGGTATCGGGTTCGTTGTCCGTTTATCGTGAGAACTGCAGCGTCGCATTTTATTGTTGTTAACTTATATGTAGATGTGTCTGATGACGTCTGTTTGCTGTCGTCTGCTGGTTACAAGACACGTTTAATGAGTTGTTGATAACGCTGGTACATAAACCAGGATATCACGTTTAAAATCTTCTGTTGTGGACTTGATTGTTGTTTGACTCTTGGTACTTGCACCAGGATGTCAAATGGTAGCTGTTTGCTGCCTTGACAAGATGATTAAGTGATCAGTGTATTGATGGATACTTGGCACTTTAACCAGTTATCCGTTCCTGCTGATCACGTCGGGGTCACCAAAATGTATAGTATGCTTTTATACTATATTCTATGTTTTAGACCAGGCACTTGAGCCGTGTTCTATTCAATGTTTATTTGGGGCATTAACCAATTATACTGTGTTCTGGAGTTAATAATAACCCAACTTGAGTTTTCAATCTTGATAATTGTACTCAAAAGTTTATTGATTTTGTGAACTATTTATAGCTAAAATTGAATATTTGGAAAATACAAATATAAACAACATAAATGAAAAATGCTGACAACATAAGTTCAATGTATTGCTACTTAGCCTTGAATGCTAGTAACTTCATTGTCGTAATATTATGCAGTGTAAGCGTTTTTAGGCATATTGCACTGGCCTTGGATTTAGCGTAAAGTTTGTTCTGCTAACCATGCAGTTTTGGATGCATTGCCTTTATTGTTTGTTATATTTGTATTTTCCTTTGTTTGGACTAATGATAAACATGGCTTATGTATAAAGATATTGAAATATAAATAAGTGCTTATATTACTGTATAATGTGTGTACTATTAATTTACTCAACAATAAATGAACAACAAACATATGATATATATATATCCAAACAATTGCGACGGATCGTACGACGACAAAGATCGATGTCGCCACGTCCTAGCGTAAACGTTCGCTGGGCTGATGTCATTAAGTGACGAAAATGAATGTTGAGTTATTTTGGGTGGGCTGCAACAAAGTGTTGCCAACGATCGCAGAGCAATAAACTTTGCCACCCATTTATCATGTTACTTTATAGGTCGCAGACGACCACGCCACAGTTGCTTCTTTTTTTGTTGTTTATTTTGAAGTACTTGTTCAAGTTCATAGTTTTTCAATTAAAAGTTTAAAATGTTTAATAAATGTTTCCTGTGTGTGCCCATATTCCCATTTAAATTTCGGGTAAGTTGTGGTTCTTTTTACATAATTAAATCATTTTACATAATTTTTTACTAAAACACGATTTTTTTTTTATTTTTCAACATTTTTATGCAAAAGTTGCCACTAAAGCGCCTCTGTTTATATATTTTATATATTTATATTTATATATTTAATATATTTCAAGACTGTTTTTGGTTTTTGTGTTTTTTGTTTTAATTGAAAAATTATTATTTTTCTTTTAATTTTGCTCAAACACTTTTGGGAGTTAGGAATGACAACATTTATTGCATTTGTATGTTGCACTGTTTATTTTTCTTTATTTTAAATTCTTCACCATTATTTTTATTTGAAGCTTTACTTCACACCAGATGTTAGAATACATTTTCTTAGTTATTTCCCAAAATGTTTTACTTGTTGATCATTGTCTACATTTGAAACTTTATTTCACCACTTCTATTGAAGTTTATGTTGCACTTAAACTTGGCAAGATCGCCAATAATATTAAAAGATTGTAAATCAAAATTTTATATAATCAAAAGCCATATAACATTAAAAGATCATGGCTTGTTCTTTTGAAATGTCTTTATTGAATAATCTTGTCTTCGCTTAGTTTTTTTTAAGCTACTATACATAAATACTACTTATGCTAAGCGCTACTTCAGTACCTTAACTTATACATACTTAACTTATACACACATCAAGCTACGTGTTTGTATATAAAAACGAGCACACGTGTTGTGACTAATTAGTCACAAACGTTAATAATTAACTTAAAACAGTTATGATTGCAATGAACACTGATTTGCCTCAATTGAAAGTGAGTAATCAGCATTCATTGCAATTCAAAAGTCAAGCTCATGGTTAATAAGCGACTAAATAGTTGAGTAAAGAATATACGTATAAAGAAAGCCAGCTTGCTATTTTAGCTGCGCTTCTGTTAACATGACTTGACTACTGTTTTACAAAAATGCAGTCGTTGCATTTTTGGACTTTGGCTTATTAAGCGCGAGGTAAATATTTAGATTGATATTTTATTGTTGTAACCAACATGGTTATGAAATCTGAGCCAAAGTTCCCATGGCTGGGCGGTCGAGTATGAGTGTATGTATGTTTGTTTTAGAAGAGTAGCGGCAGTATTAAAAATGTATGTGCATGTAAATAAGCATGAATAATTGTTTTGTTTATAAGAATAAGAATACTATTTTGTAAAATAATTTTTTAAAATAATAACAATGAGATTGCCTAGGTTAAGAATTTTACTTTAAGATTGTTTATATTTTAAGGTTAAGTTATTGAGCCAAATAGAATCTCACCCAAGAATGGAAAATTGTAACTAAGTTAAGAAAATGAAGAAAAAGAAAGCGAGATCAGATTTGTTATAAATATCTGATCTCTGCTAATAAAGAAGGGAGAAAAAATAAGATAGAGTGACGAGAGTGGCTCTAAAAATAAAAGTGAAGTATTAAATTAAAGGAAAAACTAAATAGAGACTTTTTATTCAAATCAAAAGGAACAGGGTGAAAAATGGACAATTTTGGTAAGTATTCTTTCAGTTTGGAAACCACTAAAAATCCCCATTAATTTTAACCTATCGCGGCAACCTCACGGCTGCCTATTGAATGGCATAAACCACCATGCCTCCCAAACAAAGAGGTGGTTAATATAACAAAAATTAGGGAGATTGTAGGACTTAAGCGTATCCTCAGCGGAGGATACAACACACGTAGGATCTGCCTAATCAGCATATTTCCTAGCTACGATAAATATTTATACAAGCACATCTCAGTATAGCATGATTGTGCGCGGTCGCATGCTGTACTTACCAACAAGGAAAAAACAACACCAACAAGCAAGCGCTATGTTTACCAACAGCGACAAGAAAAAACAGCAAAACACACGCGCTGCATTGTTTTAATGAAGCTGGTTCTGTGAACGATTCGGTGAATTACAACAATCATGTGGTTGTAAAAGAGTGGAAAGAGTTAGGCACTGACGACCGCTGGTTTAAAGCAATATCAATTAATTTCATATATATATAAATGTATATAATATAAAACAAATATATATATATATATATAAAATATATATTAATTTTTTACTGTTCGTCAGGAACGTACAAGCATTAAAAACGGTTAAATAAAATATGTATCTGTTTTTAAACATCATTTACAATTTTATTCATACTGCCCCTTTGGCAAATCAGCTACGTCACTGACACCAAGTATTTCGTCTTTTCTGCGTTCACTGCAAGACCGATTCTCTCTCTAACTGATTTCGCGCATATTATTGCCAATGATATTAATGTCATCAGCATACGCAAGCAGCATAACACTCTTGCATAATATTGTACCACTAAGTGCAGCAGCTCGGATGACATTCTCCATCATTAGGTTGAATAAGTCAAACGATAAGGATAACAAATGGATGGGAGACCTCCTTACCGATTTTAACTGCGCTGCTGGTGTTGCTCAGTGCCAGCCTGCATAGACGGATTAGTTTTGCAGGTATACCAAATTCCATCGTTATTTCTTGAATAGTGTGATATCAGTTTTGTATCTTTCCAAAATATCAACCAGTTGGAAAGAGGCACCTTCTTAATTAAGAGTTCGTACATTCCAGTTGGATGTCCGTAAATCATCAGTTTTTTGTTTGCGGTAGTCGTCCTTAGATTTGGGAATAATTTTCTCATGTTTTTTGTTGTTTTCATTGAAATTTGTTTTTATTGGTGGGCCTCAAACCCTCCAATTCTCCAAAGAACAAAATTTAACTTAACAAAATCTCAACTTTACCAAATGCTGACCATAATTTTGTTTATTTTGATTAATTTTCCAAAAATTTTCACAAATACAAATTAATTTTTGATAAAGCATTTTTATATTTTTGCAGGAATACACGTATTAAATGAATCTGTTCGATGTCTCTTTAACAAAACCACATATCAAGTATCCAGTGAAGTAAACGAAAATTTATTTAAACTTGAATTGGGTATAATAGGCAAAAAAATCAAAAAGGAGGATATAAAAAACATTGAAGATTTTATAAGGTTTATTGCTTTTTTGAAATTGCTACCAAAAACTGAAAAAAATTCTTATTTGTTTATAATTAATTGTTACCTTTTGATAAGTTTATGTCATATTTACAACTGTAATAAATTTTAAATTATTTAGACTTATAGCCTTATTCTGGTGATTGACAACTGTTAATTCATTGACAAGCTAGTCTTTTATGTGCTATTTTTTTGGTTCGAGGATTTGAAAACTTCCAAAATACTTCACAAAATTATTTATTGTGAATATTTTTTCTAGTGTTGACAGTTTTGTCAAGTTATGAGCTTTCAATTACATTTTAGAATACAAAATCTTTACAGTTGTCAATAAATTTACAATTGTCAATCACCAGAGTAAGGCTTTAATTTTTGAGGTTTAAGTCAAGAATGTTTATGAAGAAAACAAAAAGCAACACACACAGCAGATTAGACAGACAGCAGCAGATCATTAGAAATCTTGCGTAATATTAACTTTGATTATATAAGCTTTGATTAATTTTTTTCAAACCAAGACGGTTGGATCAACTAATAAAAAAACAGTTAAGAGTTGTTGGCTATTTTCTTCATAAAACTTAGTTGACTTCGAGTGCAAAAACTTAATAATATAAAATGTTTATAATTTCACTTTAAGCTCAATTATACGTTCTGCCACACCTGTCAATGTTAAGATAATCTCTGCTTTAGATGTATTGCAACAGAGAGACATATCAATGATTCCAGGCGAAGCATATCCTGAGACCAATTTGCGATTAATCGAAATTATAAATAATAACCTGAACTTTCGTTCAAAAGAATTATGCTGTGGAACACATGTTTTAAATACGAAGCATTTGCAAAATATGTGCATTACTCAAGTAAAGCAGACTAACCGTGCCCGCTATGATTTTACAGGCGTTGCAGGATCCGTAGCTAAAAAAGTAAATCCAATGTGTATAAATATAAAAGTATATATTTTTCTTATTTTACTTTTTAAAAAGGTTTTAAATGCAGCAGCACACGTAGAGCAGAGTATTGATTTGCTGGAAAATCTTTTTAAGAAAGAAAATGATATTAATAAATTAGAAAAAAAAATTCAAGAAATACAAAACCAAATCGTGCATACAAATTTATTATTGCCCTATGTTTTCAAATTACTTATGCTAGAAAGAATTACCGTATTACTAAAAAGATTAAGGGAAGCATCACGCTACAAGCAACGGTAAGAATGATATTACTTTTTAGTTATTGCTTACTATCTAATTGAAATATTTTATAGAGAATTTTTGGAATATGAAATCAAAAATCTAATGAAAAGGAACCCTATTAAAAATAATAATTTTATTGTGCATTACATCTCGAACTCATCACTACTAGAAGAAATTTCTTTGCAGAAAGTTACAAAATTTTTTCCTGACAGGCCAGTTTTGGTTGTGGCTAAGTTTGAAGGAATTGTTAAAGCCCGATGCTGTGTACCTAAGGTAAATCTAAAATCTAATTTCAATCAAGTTATTTTATAATTTATATTAATTTTCTTCCTATACAGATGTACATAACAAAACTGTTTAATGCTGAACTATGGCTAAAGGAATTCGCATCAATATTTCAAAGCCAAGTTTCGCCTCCTAAAGATAAAAATGGTGAAGAGGTGTGTAATATGAAAGGAAAAAGGGTGTCTTTGAGTTTCGAGACAGATCTTAATAATGCAATGCTTAAGGCAAATACATTTGCAAGCGAACATTTGTTTTTAAGATCTACTTCAGCAAATTAATTTTTATAAGAAATACTTAATTGCTTTTTGATTCCCAATCTGTAGGCTACCTATATGCTATTCACCCCTATCATGAATAATTTTTTACGCGGAATCGGAAAAGGGAGTTTTGATTTTTAAGATAAAGCTCAAGAACATTTTGAAAATTTTTAATGCAAATTTATAGGTTTATCAACAAATTTTCTAAAACGTTCTTGAGTTTGATCTTAAAAATGAAAACTCCCTTTACGATTCCGCGTGAAAAATTATTCATAATAGGGCTGATTGTTGTTTGTGTTTTTATTTTAAATGATTACTTGTTTTTCATTTTCGTCATAAGTTTCAATTAACAATATTTGTAATTTAATTTTTGTAATAAAAGTTTTGGGCCTTCAGTTAAATTTCTTGGGATTCACTGTTTTAGACTAAGTTCAACATCGCACACTATAAATGGCAGAGGATGCAAGAAAGGATTGAGGAAAGTATTCAAATTGAAGTGATCAGCTCGAAAACGTCCTGATCGCTTAAAATCTTACAAACTTTTCTAAGGAGGCATACAAGCATATTTCAACATTATTTTCTTGGTGTTTTTCAGACGATTTTCTTGATAGACTTATGATCTGTAACAAAGCTCCCGGTCTTCCGGGTCTATCGATGAGGTAAGTTCGCCGGGATTCCGAGGTCCGTACAAAATTTATAAAGAAAAAATTGTAGACGTGCAGAAAAAGTTTAATTAGTTTTTATTCAGTTGTATTCGAGCCAATAATATTGGATTTTTACTATGACGTATACGCGGTGCACTATGTAACGAGTGCGGCCATAATTCAAAAACAATTTTTTCTTTAAAATACAAAAAAAAGTATATACGCCGAGAGAGAATACTTGTATTAAGTGGAATCCAAAAAATTTCGCCATAAATTGTATTTTTGTAGACATCGACACCATGAAAGTTGAGATTTCCAAAGTTAACTTATGCTAGTAAGAGAAGCATACATTACATATGCATACTTTTTGTTACTATAAGTATGTACAAATTGTATAATAAAAATATAAAATTGTGTCTGTCTGGAAAATAGTTTTTGTCGATTTTTTTTACGTACCGTGATCGTGATACCGGTACTTTTATAAAGTAGGTTCTCACAAATAAAATAACCAAAATTTCTATATTCTATATTCATTCGCTATAGTTAAAGTGATTAAATTAGTTTTTGTGGAATTTAAAAAGATTTTACAGTTTTTATAAAATAACTTTGTATAGGAGGTAGGCGTGGTTTTCATACGATAAGGTTAATTTTAAAACTCAATATGCATAATTAAGATACATACGAAATTATATAGAAATATTTTGTTTTAATAAAAACAATTTTTTCTTTGTTAGTTGCTAAAAATACGTCAATTAAAATAAAATACCTTTTTATATATTTTATATGAAAATATTCCAAGTCTTTTCATTTATTTTTGTATGAAGAAATTTATGGAAATTTTTTTCATATGAGTCCGTATGTATGAGTCAATGTATTGGCAGCTCAATACCGCTTTAAAAACAATTTTTTGTGGTGGTGGCCATTTTTGCCTTGTTTCCTTTAGAGATTTATGCGTTTATAAGCGTTTGCGGTAATTTTTATTTCTCATCTTCTGTTAGACATAGAGTAATGATTAAAAAATCATTATTTTAAGCATACTTTGGACTTAATTCTCACATACAAGAAATGCTAATGAAATAATTTTTTCATATTAAAAACAATAATTAAAATTTTTTGTTAAAATCGTAATATATTGCAACTTGCATAATTATTTTATAGAAAACAATTAGTTGTTTACTTAACTTCTTATTAAGTACATTTAATTTAGTAGTTTATATATAAATTTTGTTACCTTTCGAACTTATCAAGTTTTTTGTTTTTGAAATTTGAGAATTTTCGAGAACTTGGCCTACTTTAGGGTTAAATATCTCTGGTTGGCACAAGTTTAAAAATTTACTCTCCATGTAGTGCAATATAATAAAAATCTTCAGTTTAAATTCTGAGTGTGGTATTTGCTTCGTGTGGAAGATACAGGGTTTTTAACTCATCACGGTTTCGAAGACATTTCTACCTATAAAGTCATCACCTTTATAGTGCATGCAATTTGTCCAACTTTAATTATTATTATTATTTTATTTTTTAATTATAACCTGAATAAATTGTAAAGCATAACATGTTAAGTTTATAAATGCCAAATAAAAAACTAGTCTTAAAATAGTTCCACCAATTTATCTCTCATCGTTTATTTTCACTTTTGTTCGCAAACGCATGCTCCTTTGCCAAAGCATCATCATGATCAAACCAACCAAGCTACACATGATCTTCCCCGCAACACCTTTATCTATAGCACACACACGTCTTATGATCGCTTGCAACCCTTAAACTTATGTTCGATGTTCTACACAGCATGTAATGAATAGTTTTTGCTTTCACAAATTTTATTCTGTGTTCTTGTTTTAAAAAAAATATTTTCGTCTTTTGCTTTAAGCGCGTCATATAGAGATTAAATTTTTAATAATATTCCATTTTTTCATGTTACGGAAAACTATTTTGTCGATTTTATGTACGATTGTGCAGAAGGTGTTTTTAGGGCATCCAATTACGGGACGCTTCGGTAATCCCGGGACTAGTCCCGGGCTTGTCAAACCTTAGAAAACGAATTTTTTGGAAGACGTAATATGAAGTTTCAAAGTAGTTATGCCTTGTTTTACAACATAAAACATTGCAGAAAATTTTAAAATACTAAAAACACAGTTTCTATTAAATGTTTGGATAGTATTTACTGTTTATTTAAAAATGAATTAAATGAGATCATTCAGAAGATTCTTAAAATTATTGCAAATATAAAATAATTTTAGTATTTCTAAGTAGGAATTTTGTGATATTTTGTACAGCTTGTTTATGGAATTTTTTTTTATTTTTAAAGTCACATTTTAGTTTTTCTAAGTTAATATTTTTTAATATTGTGTACAGTTAGTATTGAGATTACAGTTTTAAGATATAAAGACTTTATTGAACAACAAAAGTTTCTAAAATTGAAATCAGTAGAGAAAAAGAAATAGAAGTTGTAACGAACCGTTTTCCATAGCCGAGGTATTTCTTATCAGGGTTCGTTGCAAACATTTATTTGTTCACGGAACGCGCGAATGGTTTACGGAAATAAAGAGTCGACAAGTAGTTTTTGAATTAAATATATTTATTACATTCCGTTTCTCACAACGGTTGTTCCTTACTCTATTTGCTACCGTACTTATGTCTCCATCCGTTCAAAAATAACTTCAGACTCCGCAACTGTCTGTTCCATCACTATAACAGATCGATCCTGTCGCGGTAACGGTACTCTTATTACCGAAGAAATTCAGGAGTAACAGGGACAATACAGTAAATGCTCTAAATGCGCATTTAGCTCCGAGTGTGAACATAGCATAAGACAGGTGACGAATATCAGTAACAAGATTACTATTACCGGTACCGCACAGAATCGATCTGTAACAGAGAATCCTCTCTTCTTTCTTACGAGATTATTCTACTCGGTTCCCTCTCTGTGACCAGTGAAACACATATTTCTTTAGGTCTTCCCCCTCTCGCTTTTATAAAACAACTCTTACTCTCTCAAAATAGGAAACAGCATTTAATAAAAATTCAAACAAATTATGTGATTACGTTGAATAACTTGGTCGTTATGAAATTTTTCACTAGAAGTGGAACATTTTGTAAATTTCGAGTTTGGGTATTTTTACAAAAAAATTCCAAAAATCTAAAAATGCAAAATTTAAAAAATGCACGGTTGGCTAAAGCATAGTCTTAAGCTATTTCAGGCAAAAAGTTAGAAAAACCAAAATTCGAAAAAAAGTTATAGCTGTTGAAACTTGATTTTTTTCACAAATGCTCAAAGTGCCTGTTTTTGACATTTCGAACACAAAAAAATTCATAAAAAATTGATATAAATATTTTTCTTACATGAAATATAAAAACAAATTTTCTGATTTTAGTTAGAAGACATTTTGGAGTTCCAGGGCAGTCAACATATCAGACCCTGGTTTTAGGTTAAAAAATATTAAAAATGCCCCATAACAAACCAGTTTTATTTTGTATTTTTGTGTCTATGCAGAATTTGTGTTGTACTTTGCTTGACGTTGTTGTTAAGCTCTATTTTCTATCTCTGCTGTTTCTTAACTTTCCCAAATATGAAACAAGTGAATGTCGTTTTGGCTAAACAAATTATTTCATTAAGCGAAATGGCGAATATATATATTATTAATCGATATAAAATATATTTTATCTAATAGATAAATCATATTTAATATATATGATATATCATATATATATAGAATATGTATATATAAATATAGAGTATATATAATCTTTATATCTAATAGATAAAATATATTTTATATCGATTAATAATATATATATTCGCGATTATATATATATACATATCTATGTAAATTAAAATAATATAAAATCAATACTGTTATGAAGAATTTATAAAATGTATGTAATAAAAAAATTAAACACAAGAAATGAAATTGTTTATTGAAAAAAAATGCATGTACAAATTTTTTAAGATAACTTTAATAGGTAAATAAATAAATTTGGGAAATTGGGAAACTGGGGGCGATGGAACAATGTAGCATGTCTGACTGTCTCAACCTGGCGAGGCCAGCATAATCTTTGTGAAATCGCCTCAAGTCGACTCAAACCTCCACGTAATGTTTCCTGGGCAACGTCAAAACTGACAACCGTAAGTTTGGCGGCTAATCTGAGCGGCGGGCCTCCCTAGGCTTAAAATAGGTTGTGCGTCGGGTTTGAAGCCCACCCGTAAAAACCAATTTCAATGAAAACAAATAAGAATAGAAGAAAAATGATCCCCAAATCTGATGACGACTACCGCAAACGAAAAACTGATAATGATTTACGGATATGCACCTGGAATGTCCGAACCCTTAATTGGGAAGGTGCCTCTATCCAACTGACTGATGTCTTGGAAAGATACAAAGCCGATATCACTGCTATCCAAGAAATACGATGGAAGGGACAGGGTTGCATTCGGCATGCACCCTGTGATATCTACTACAGCGGCCATGCGGAGAAGCACGAGCATTTTTAGTTGGCAAGAGACTACGGCCCCACGTCTTGCGATTCACACCTGTGAACGAACGACTTGCCATAATCCGCTTTAGGTTAGATTTTTCAATATAAGCCTAATATGTGCGCACGCTCCGACAGAAGACAAGGACGATGAGATCAAGGAAATTTTCTACGAGCGCCTTGAAAATCCTTACGAGCGCTGCCCCCGCCACGACAAAAAAATCGTGCTTGGTGACTTCAACGCTAAGGTGGGCAAGGAAAATATTTTTGGTCCAACAGTCGGAAAGTTTAGCCTCCACGAAAACACCTCCGATGACGGCATGAGGCTGATTGACTTAGCCGCAGCACGAAACATGGTCGTAAGTAGCAATAGATTCAAGCATCTCAATATTCATAAAGCCACCTGGATGTCCCCTGATCAAAAAACAAAAAATCAAATTGATCACGTTTTGATCGACGGAAGGCACTCTTCCAGTATATTGGATGTACGCACGATCCGTGGTGCAAGCATTGACTCGGATCACTATCTTGTTGCAGCCAAGATCCGTACACGTCTGTGCGCAGCTAAGAATACACGCAACCCTACACAGAGAAAGCTAGACGTCGACAAGCTGCAATCGAAACAGACAGCCGATGCTTTCGCCACTCGACTCTCACTCCTGCTTCAAAGCACTCCTCCAATCGATGATATATGAGCGCAGTGGACACACATTTCCAACTCCATGCGTGCGGCTGCTGAAGAGGTGATTGGCTACCAACGCCCTCGCCGAAACCAGTGGTACGACCAGGAGTGTCGCGACGCCACTGCAGAGAAAGACGCCGCCTACAAAGCCACCTGCAGTCTGTTGTAACGCGCTCTGCTAAGGAGCGATACAAAGAAAAGAGAAGGGAAGAGAGACGTATTTTCAGGCGGGAAAAAGAGAGGCAAAAAAGCGCGAGCAGGAGAAGATTGAGATGTATGGTGACAGGAATAAGGGCCGAAAATTTTTCGAAAAAATAAGACGCCTGGCCGATGGTTTTAAAACCGGGGCCTCTTCCTGCAAGGATGAAAACGGGAATCTAGTGACAGATGTCCAGAGTACACTGACGTTATGGAGGGAACACTTCTCTAAGCTTCTAAATGGCGACGCTGACAACAATCCCGCCAATAGAGATGATATTCCGGAAACCCCAATATTGGATGACAGCGTCGAGGTTCCGCTGCCCGACTATGATGAAGTTCTGACAGCTATAGCTCGGCTTAAAAATAACAAAGCCGCGGGAGCTGATGGCTTACCTGCTGAGCTGTTTAAGAACGGAGGCGAAGCTCTTCTTAAATGCATTCACGAGCTTCTATGCAGAATATGGTCGGAAGAATGCATTCCGAACGATTGGAATCTCAGTGTGCTCTGCCCAATCCACAAGAAAGGCGATACCACTATCTGTGCCAATCACCGTGGGATAAGCCTTCTTAATATCGCATATAAGGTCCTGTCGAGCGTTTTATGTGAAAGATTGAAGCCCATTGTAAACAAACTGATCGGACCTTATCAGTGTGGCTTCAGACCTGGAAAGTCCACCATCAACCAGATTTTCACGCTACGACAAATCTTGGAGAAGACTCAAGAAAAACAAGTCGACATCCACCATCTTTTTTTCGACTACAAAGCCGCCTTCGACAGCCCAATAAGGAAGCACCTGTACTCCACCATGTCTGAATTTGGTATTCCTGCAAAACTAATACGACTTTGCAGGATGACACTGAGCAACACCAGCAGTGCAGTTAAAATCGGGAAGGACCTCTCCCCACCATTTATTACCAAACGAGGTTTCAGACAAGGTGATTTTTTCAACCTAATGATGGAAAAGATCATCCGAGCTGCTGATCTGAGACGTAGTGGCACAATATTCTACAAGAGTGTTATGCTGCTTGCGTATGCTGATGACATAGATATCATTGGCCATAATACGCGCGAAGTCAGTGCAGCATTTTTCAGATTAGAAAGAGAGTCAAGTCGAATGGGTCTGTCAGTGAATGCAGATAAGACGAAATACTTAGTGTCAACAAACAAACAGTCCCAGCGTCTTGGAGCCCACGTTACAGTTGACAATACCTCCTTCGAGGTTGTGAAGGACTTCGTTTATCTGGGATCCAGCATAAACTCAACCAACGACATCAGCATTGAGATCAAACGAAGAATAACTCTTGCCAACAGGTGTTACTTTGGGCTCAGTAGGCAATTGAGAAGCAGAGCCCTCTTTCGACGAACGAAAATCACGCTCTATAAATCGCTCATCCTGCCCGTCCTACTTTACGCATCACAAACCTGGACGCTGAGCAGTTTAGATGGAAAGACTTTAGGAGCATTCGAGAGAAAGATTCTTCGTAAGATCTACGGACCAATCTGCGTCAATGGCGAGTACCGAATACGGTGGAATGATGAACTGTATGAGCTGTACGCTGACATCGACATAGTCAAGCGCATTAAAATCGAGCGGCTTCGCTGGCTTGGTTATGTTCAGCGCATGAAAGACGATGCTCCAGTGAAGAAAACATTCGATTCGGTACCCAGCGGCGGTCAACGCAGAAGAGGACGACCGCATCTTCGTTGAAAAGACCAAGTAGAGGACAACCTGACGAAGCTTGAAATTTCCAACTGGCGCCAGCAAGCGAAAGACAGAAATGGCTGGCGCAAATTCTTAGATGAGGCCAAGACCGACATACGGTTGTAGCGCCAACTAAGTAAGTAAGTAAATAAATAAATATAATATAAATATGTATATTTATTATATAACAACAAATTTGTAGTGATTTTTTTGTGTAGTGGCCTTTTTTGCTTAAAATTGAACGTTGAATTAAAAATATATATATATAGTATGTATATATACCTATAGACAGTTAATTTTTGTAATTAATTATGATCTATTCTTTGATTTCACATTATTTAAATTGACAGATATATAAGTAGAATATAAAAATAAATATAGAGTATATAGAATCTATATACCTTTTAGATAAAATTTATTTCATATCGATAAATACAATATATATTCGCAATTTCGCTTATTGAAATAATTTGTTTAGCCAAAACGACATTCACTTGTTTCATATTTGGGAAAGTTAAGAAACAGCGGAAATCCCAAATTAATTTTATTTCATCCAAACAAGAAAAATTTGAAACACGATCAAAAGCATAAAATAGAGCATAATAACAACGTCAAGCAAAGAACAAAACATTCTGCATAGACACACAAACATGCCAATAAGTAGCAGTACAAATTGTGTTTATTACTTTTATTCCAATTCATTCATAAGAATTCAATTGGAGTATTTGTTTTGTTTTTCGTTGTTGCTTGTTTCGCATTTGGTGGTGGTTTTTTCTTTTCGTTTGCCTCTGCTGGCAGCACACGCTGGCAACAAATGTTAATGTAAAATGGTAGGCCCTAATATTCGGATCGTTGGATTTCTGTTAACACAAGCGAAATGTTTCGATGCCTTCTCTCATTTATATATTCTCACTGCTCTTACTAAATGTTGTATTTTCATTTCTTCTCATTAACAAGTCTCTTAGATAATGAAAAGCTGGTTTAGGTAAAGACTTTGTTAATATGTCTGCTATTTGATTTCTGCTCTGAACGTAAATTAAAACAATTTCACTGGACTCGTATTTCTCACGTATAAAATGAAATCGGACATCAATGTGTTTTGTCGTTTTATGAAACTCCGGATTTTTAATAAGTTTTATGGTACTTTGGTTATCTAGAATCAAATAATGTTCTTTAATACCATCAGTAACTTAATGTAAAAACCTTTTAATCCATATGAGGTCCTTTGCAGCTTCAGATTCTGCAATATATTCCGCTTCTGTGGTAGATAAAGTAACTGAGCGTTATTGTTGTGATCTCCAAGCTACTGTACATGTGCCTATTTGGGTAACCATTCCTGAAGTCGATCTTCGATTTTGTACATTTCCAGTATAATCAGAATCAAAATAAGTCTTTAGCACGTTGAAATTTTGTTTCATATAAAGAATTCCATTACTACGTAGTACCTTTTAAATACCTCAGTACTCTTTTTGCTGCAATAACGTGACTAGAGCTGGGATTATTCCAAATATCTGCTGAGCACTCCCACTGCATATGAGAGGTCAGGTCGACTTATAATTGACAAATATATAAGTGACCCAATCAACTCCTTATATGGAAACTTTTCTAGTATCGGGTTTTCTGTTGTCTCTAACCAAGCGTTGTTTGTCTCCAATGGAGTTGATATGCTATTGCACTCTGTCATATTAAATCTTTTTAACACTTTTAGTGCGTATTGTAATTGATGTATAAACAATGATCCATCTTTTAAAAATTTTATTTTAAAACCAAGGAATTTATCAATTTTACATTCTCTCATTTCAAAATAGTCCCCGAGATGTTTCAACAATTCACAAGCAAGATTTTCGTCATTTGAAACTAGCAGGCCGTCATCGACGTACATCGCTAGTATGATTTTAGATCCATTTTTATTTTTAATGTAGACACACGAATCTGCCGTACTGACTCTCATGTTAAATTTGTCAAGAACATTGCTGAACTTTTTGTTGAAACATCTGGGAGCTTATTTCAACCCATACAAACTGCGTTTTAATTTACAAACTTTCCCCGGTTCTTTTATGCAACCAAGTGGTTGTTTTAAATAAATCTCTTCATCAAGTTCTCCGTACAAAAATGCTGTTTGTATGTCAAAAATGTTTAATTTAATAGGCTTTCCCTTTACTATCAAAATGTAAGGGGATTGCGTTCAAAGACGCGCGACATTTTTTTGTCAACTCAGAATTTTTCTGAAGATATTATCGCGTTAACTGAAACTTGGTTGAACGGAGGAATTACTGACTTAGAACTGTTTGACAATAGTTTTGAAGTATATAGGAAGGACAGACACGCTGACAATAATTCTGCAGTTGGTGGTGGTGTCCTATTAGCTGTAAGGAACTCCTGTGTTAGTTCCTTTATTGATATTCCCTGCTCTGCTAATATCGAACTTATATGCGTTAAGGTTGTACATTGCAATTCTAATGTATTTGTTATTAATGCATACGTTCCTCCCAAGAGCAGTGTAGAGGTCTATGCAAGCCTTGCGGATTGCATAGAATTTATATTAAATTTGTTGTCAATATATGTTCTGACTTACAACAAGTTAGTTGTATTTATAATAGTCTGGAAAGGCTGCTTGACCTAGTCTTAACTACAGAGAGTAACAATGTCATTGTTCAGAAGGCACTTCATGCTTTGACTACTATTGATAATTACCATCCACCTTTGAGTATTTGGTATAAATCCGATAGGGAGAATATGGTAAATTCAAGCTCTGTTGACAGCTGAATTTTTGGGGTTGAATCATTTGCTTTATAGTAAATTAAATATAATTACAGAGTTCAAGTAGATTTGCTTACATTATTTCTTGAATATGATATCTCGTAAATGGTCGCCATTGGCCTCTACGACATATTGTGCCCGTTTTTAGCATTTTCCATGGTTTTCTTCAACATTTCGATGGGAATGGCGGTTATTTCTTGACGGATGTTGGTTTTCAGCTCTTCTAGGGTCTTTGGCTTGTTGACGTAAACCTTTGATTTCAAATAACCCCAGTATCGGGTTTTCTGTTGTCTCTAACCAAGCGTTGTTTGTCTCCAATGGAGTTGATATGCTATTGCACTCTGTCATATTAAATCTTTTTAACACTTTTAGTGCGTATTGTAATTGATGTATAAACAATGATCCATCTTTTAAAAATTTTATTTTAAAACCAAGGAATTTATCAATTTTACATTCTCTCATTTCAAAATAGTCCCCGAGATGTTTCAACAATTCACAAGCAAGATTTTCGTCATTTGAAACTAGCAGGCCGTCATCGACGTACATCGCTAGTATGATTTTAGATCCATTTTTATTTTTAATGTAGACACACGAATCTGCCGTACTGACTCTCATGTTAAATTTGTCAAGAACATTGCTGAACTTTTTGTTGAAACATCTGGGAGCTTATTTCAACCCATACAAACTGCGTTTTAATTTACAAACTTTCCCCGGTTCTTTTATGCAACCAAGTGGTTGTTTTAAATAAATCTCTTCATCAAGTTCTCCGTACAAAAATGCTGTTTGTATGTCAAAAATGTTTAATTTAATAGGCTTTCCCTTTACTATCAAAATGTAAGGGGATTGCGTTCAAAGACGCGCGACATTTTTTTGTCAACTCAGAATTTTTCTGAAGATATTATCGCGTTAACTGAAACTTGGTTGAACGGAGGAATTACTGACTTAGAACTGTTTGACAATAGTTTTGAAGTATATAGGAAGGACAGACACGCTGACAATAATTCTGCAGTTGGTGGTGGTGTCCTATTAGCTGTAAGGAACTCCTGTGTTAGTTCCTTTATTGATATTCCCTGCTCTGCTAATATCGAACTTATATGCGTTAAGGTTGTACATTGCAATTCTAATGTATTTGTTATTAATGCATACGTTCCTCCCAAGAGCAGTGTAGAGGTCTATGCAAGCCTTGCGGATTGCATAGAATTTATATTAAATTTGTTGTCAATATATGTTCTGACTTACAACAAGTTAGTTGTATTTATAATAGTCTGGAAAGGCTGCTTGACCTAGTCTTAACTACAGAGAGTAACAATGTCATTGTTCAGAAGGCACTTCATGCTTTGACTACTATTGATAATTACCATCCACCTTTGAGTATTTGGTATAAATCCGATAGGGAGAATATGGTAAATTCAAGCTCTGTTGACAGCTGAATTTTTGGGGTTGAATCATTTGCTTTATAGTAAATTAAATATAATTACAGAGTTCAAGTAGATTTGCTTACATTATTTCTTGAATATGATATCTCGTAAATGGTCGCCATTGGCCTCTACGACATATTGTGCCCGTTTTTAGCATTTTCCATGGTTTTCTTCAACATTTCGATGGGAATGGCGGTTATTTCTTGACGGATGTTGGTTTTCAGCTCTTCTAGGGTCTTTGGCTTGTTGACGTAAACCTTTGATTTCAAATAACCCCACAAAAAGAAGTCTGGAGGCGTTAAATCTGGTGATATTGGCGGCCAATCGAAATCACCATTTTTTGACATCAAACGGCCAGGGAACAATTGCTTCAAAAAATCGATTGTAGTGTGGCTTGTGTGTGGTGGCGCGCCGTCTTGTTGAAACCAGTAGTGCCTGATACGCTTTCGACGAACGATTGGCATGAAAAAATTGTTTATCATATCGCGATAACGCTCCTGATTGACAGTAACTCTGTGGCCATTATCATCTTCGAAAAAGAACGGCTCAATGAGCATTTTAGCACAAACGCCGCACCAAACAGTGACTTTTGCATCGTGAAGAGGTACCTCTTGAATCTCTTGTGGATTTTCAGTGGCATAAATACGGCAATTTTGTTTGTTTACCGTTCCGTTCAACTGAAAATGAGCTTCATCGCTCATTGAGTTGAGTTTTCACTATTGACTTGTTTTGTTGAATGTAAATTTCAACAATTTTAGAGCGTTCCCGTGGCGTGTACTGTTCCATTGTAAACATTTGCTTGGAATGACGCTTCAACCGCGGTATGTCATTAGTCGATTTGGCATCACTGCGGAAAGTTACAGTGTTGCCAGATGGGCGCTTCGAATATTGACAACCCTGTATCTTCGCAAACTGATAGTGACAAAATTATCCTTACTGAGTCGTATTTTACAACTGGGCTGAATGTTTCCTCGAAGTCTAAGCTATGAACTTGGATAAATCCACAGGCAACAAGACGAGCTTTGAAACGATCAATACCTCCTTCAGAGTTGAGCTTGATTTTATAAATCCAGCAGCAATCGAATAGCTTTCTGTTATCAGGCAAATCACACAATTCTCAAACCTGATTCTTCATAAGTTAACCTTCATTCATTGCAATCTTACACCTGCATATTTAGACATTAATGCTTCTTTATATGATTGCGGTTCCTCATCTTCTGACTGAGTTAAAAACATTTCAAAAATATTATTGTTTCTCTTCTTGGACCGTAAGTTATACTCTCCAGATTCTGGAACCTCGTTAATTTTGCATCTCTCGGGTTCCGAAACGTAATCTGATGCATCCTCAAAACCTTTAAAAGTCCATGAAGAGCCATCTGGAACCTCCATTACATCATTTGAATTTGGGGTAATATTTGAATGCGACTGGCTTGAAATGTTGCTGTTATTGATTGTTTCTGTGATGCCACTGTCATTGACATCGAAAGCTGCTGACATTAGCTGCGTTTCATTCGCTTCAAATTATCCAGATTATTTTTTTTACATGCAAAGCAAAAACAAAAATAATAATCCTATAACAAATAGGATTATTTTTGCTATCCATATAAAATTGTGATATAGCCTTTAAAAAATTTGAAACACAGGTGCCGCACCTGTATATTTTTATGAGCAGTCATTTCATTTTTTGAATTATTTGTTTGTTTGATACAATGACTATTAGGTAGACATGACAGCTACCTATTTTCTCACGAGCTGCGACCATCGAATGTTAAGCAAAAGAAAACAAAACAAACCGCGTGTGTCACACACATTGGACGCATTCAGCGGAGCCAACAATTGCACTTAAATTATTTATATAATTGCATAATATTTAGAGTAAAACACATTCAGAGAAAAACATCGTTCACTAAGGTATCGCCACCATAACAGTTCACAGCAGTTTTGAACCACACAGGTTCTCATGACACCTAATAGTTATCGTATCATTAATGCTTGTTTGAATTTAATTTTGACTGCAACGGTAGTGCCCCCTACGAGTAGTTTTTCTTTGCCGTTCCTTTGAAAAAAATTGTTATCGCGATTATAAAGGGTGGTTAAATTTTAAGGGCCGATGTTGTTTTTGAATAAAACACAAATTATTTAGGAAATTGTCATTTATTTTTATTAGGCAGAATATTGGTATGGTTCAATTATGTATGGAACAAAATATCGGCCAAATGGCCGCCGCGGCTTCGGTGGCACACCTCCATCGATGGTCCAAATTTTCGATGACGCTGAGACATAATTGAGTTTCTATGCCGTTAATGTGTGTGGCCGCTGTTCTATGCCGCTGTGTGGCAAGTGGTACCGTCCTGTTGAAACCACATATCGTCCACATCCATGTCTTCCAATTCGGACCATAAAAAATTCGATATCATCTCACGATAGCGAACACCATTCACAGTAACTGCCTGACCGGCCTTATTATACCGATGATGCCGCCAGCCCATAAACCGCACCAAACAGTCACTCTTTGTGGGTGCATTGGTTTTTCGACAATCACTCTTGGATTATCTTTCGCCCAAATACTGCAAATCTGCTTATTGACGAATCCACTGAGGTGAAAATGTGCCTCATCACTGAAGATGATTTTTTTCGAAAATTGATCATCCACTGTTGCCATATCTTGCCACCATTCTGACCATTGACGGCGCTTGAAATGGTCAAGAGGCTTTAGTTCTTGAGTCAATTCTAACTTGTAAGCGTGTAAATGCAAGTCTTTATGTATAATGTTCATCAAAGGCGAGCGTGAGAGGTGCAATTGTTGGACACTACGAAGAGTTGAGGTGGACGGCTCTTCAGCCACACTATCGCGAACAGCAGCAATATTTTCTGCAGTACGAGCTGTACGAGCACGCACTGGTGTTTTCACATCTCATACAGACCCGGTTTGCTCAAATTTTTGCACGATTTTTCCGATTGTACGCACATTTGGACAATTAAATTGACCGAAAAAATCACGAAGTGCACGATATGCATTTTGATTTGAACGTCCATTTTCTGAAACTTTTATTATTCAGTCTGAATAACTTTTACGCGTTGCTCGATTGTGTATCTTTCCATGGTTCAAATTGAATTAGTCTGAAATTGAGAAATGTCAAATGAAATGCAGAAAAAACTTGAAGTTTAGGTGTGGTTCACATTCAACATCGGCCCTTAAAATTTAACCACCCTTACGCAGCTAATGTTGTTGTTGTTGGTATCTGGCTTTAGAAATTGAACTTTACCATCTCATGTTCTTCAGTGCCGTTCGATAGCTGTACTGCTCCTATTTCATATCTGAAAATAACATCACGATGAACTTAAATTTTGTTGTTAGATGCAAAATACACTCGATAACCCTTAATTTCATTATCGTAGCCAACGAAAACTATCTTCTTGCTTTTGGCATCCCACTTTTTTCGCAGTGCTTTTGGTATATGAACAAAAATTTCGCAACCAATTACTCGCAGGTGATCGATTTTTGTAACTTTGTTGTACCAGAGTTCAAAAGAAGTTTCATCTTTAATACAGCTCGGACCACTTCGATTAAGTACATACACAACTGAGTTGACTGCTTCTGCCCACAAATTCTTCTTCAAGGATTTTGAAGACCAGTTCCTGGCCAGTTCTACTATTGTGTGCATTTTCCTTGTTTGTAAACTCTGTTCCATTACCAGATCTAAAAACGAGAATTTTCATGTCTGAATTTTTTACCATTTGCAAAAATGCATCTTTCTTCTCATTTGCTTCCTCTTTTTTGTTTCAAGAAATACATTCACTTAAATCTTGAGAAGTCATCCTTCAGTAAATTATGCTTCTAATTCTCCAATAACAAGAGATTTGAGTGAATTTAACAGAATATCAATTGCATATTAGATTGATTTTACTGTATCAAGGACAATGTTTAATAACCTTCTGTTCTCAATTAATAGATAAGAAACTAATGGCTTTCTTTTCTCGCCAAAAAATTCTGCTTTCTGAGACCGCAGAATTTTAACCTGAACTCAAAAAATTTTGAAATGTGAAATGAAAGAACATAAAAATGCAACTTATTTTTCAATTTTGTGTTGGCTGCCCTGCTATATCGAGAAACATCAAATAAATTGCAGAAATCTTCCGTGAAATAGCAATTCAGCAATTCATTTTTAATAAAACAGACCACTGATGTGGCTACTTCGTTAATATCAGCCATTTTATGTTTACTTATAATAAATATTTACTTACTCTTTAACAAAATGTCAATATAATGGTCAATATTTTCTTAACATGTCACTTTTTTGTTTCTTTAGTTGGTAGCATTTGAAGGCAAAACTGTGAAATCGTTGATCTTGAGAGTGCAAAAATTTTGCATTTTTCACACTTTTCATGTCAAAATTTTCGAGAAAAGAACACATAAAGCGCAGAGTTCTCAAAGAAGGCAGAAAAAATGCAGAATTTTTTCGAGAAAAGAAAACGCCATAAATTTTGCGATATATTAGCTTCGTTCCTTTCGCCTTAATATAATCGCGATAACAAATTTTCTCAAAGGAACGGCAAGAAAAAATGACTCGTAGAGGGCACTACCGTTGCAGTCAAATTTAAATCCAAACAAGCAATCATGATACAATAACTATTAGGTGTCATGAGTACCTGTGTGGTTCAAAACTGCTGTGAACTGTTATGGTGGCGATACCTTAGTGAACGATGTTTTTCTCTGAATGTGTTTTACTCTAAATATTATGCAATTATATAAATAATTTAAGTACAATTGTTGGCTCCGCTGAATGCGTCCGATGTGTGACACACATGGTTTTTTGTTTTCTTTTGTTTAACATTCGATGGTCGCAGCTCGTGAGAAAATAGGTAGCTGTCATGTCTACTTAATAGTCATTGTATCAAACGAGCAAATAATTCAAAAAATGAAATGACAGCTCATAAAAATATGCAGGTGCGGCACCTGTGTTTCAAATTTTTTTAAGGCTACGTCACAATTTTGTATGGATAGCAAAAATAATCCTATTTGTTATAGGATGATTAATTTTGCTTTGCATGTAAAAAATAATAATCTGGATAATTTGATGCGAATGGAACGCAGCTATTGTATGCATATCTACTTTTTATGTCAGTAAGGATAAAAATCCATTGATTGAAATAAATGAAATTAAATGCAATTATAAAATCCCACATTATCCCATGAAAATCTTTGTTACCATGGAAATACAAGAAATACCCACAAATTAAAATTTCTCAAAGAAAATGCTTCTCAGCATTGGAATGGAATGTCAAACGCACGAGCTAGTTGAAAAATTCTCTACTTACAACTTTGATCGTACTTTACCCCTGCTTTAGATTTTTACGGGATGAGGTCGAAGCAAAGTCGCAGGTCGAATTTAGTGTTACTTCATAAGAACTCGTTGTTTCTAGTCTAGCTGTCAAAGGCCGACCGACCTAACGCGCTACTGAGTTTTGGGCATAAAACATATGAGCATCAATTAAGCAAACTATGATGCTCAATAAAAAATATACCTCAGCAAAATATTTATATGTGTACCAATTCTAAGCAAACATAACTTCATTTGTTTTATATTATTTTTTTATTGAAAAAGTATTAAGGACTGATATGTAAAACAAGATATAGATTATTTAAAATCTTGTTGTTATTAATAAAATTATAATGTATTTAAAAAGTTTGTCTACGCCCCGATGCGTATCCAAATGGTTATTTTTCATATAAATGAAGTTTATGAATTTACTCTTTTACTTTTATTCTTAAATTTACTTTTGTAACTAAACGCAGCTCAAGCCTGCGGCTTTAATTGAAAGTTTAAATTATGAACTTAAAATACTGTAAACTAAACCCAGCTTAAAAGCTGGGCCTTAAGCTTACTTGAAATTGCAATGTACATATTCTCTTTTTGTTAATTTTCCTTCTTCTCATTTCAACCACCAGCCGATAAGGTAATAAATATGTTCAAAAACGCACCTTTTAATTTGTTATTAATTACCCCCTGATTAATAACCAAATTTTGTGGAGTCATTTCTGTTAAATGATACTCTTCATTTAACAGAGATCCCTACAACCTTTGGTGGTTAATGAGGAGCACAACTTCTTCTCAAATTTAGCGCTTGACTCCATCTTCAAGATGGTAGGCTACCGAAAGCCTATCATCGCGCGCGCGTGTTATTTTTACGCGCTAAATTGCTCCCGCCCCCTATGACCGGAGCAATTTGGCGATAAAAATAGCACCGATTCCAACATGGTCCTTCGAGTTCACCCAGAACCGCAATGGATTACATACTCCACTGGTGTATCCATTCAGAACCCATTTATTAACCCTAAATAAATAATTAATAACTCTAAAATTTCAGCATATCTACAAACAGAGGCAACATTTGGTTTTCCTACACATTCATCAACCACAAAATATGCCCACCACAAAAAAAGGAAAGAGGTGAGAGGAAAGCATCCAATTGTTTTGTTTTTTTGAAAGTGTTGAAGTGTGAGAGTGTAGAGTCGGTCGGTGGCAGGCTGCATGCAACTCGCCACAAATCATTTTCAACAGCAATTGTAGTACATATTGAATCGTAGAAAGAAACGGTCGGAAGAAGTTGCGTGTTCGGTTGATTTCATTTCGGAATTTGACATTAATTTTTTGTTAAAAAGTTACCCTAAAAGCACTAATTACCCTAAATATAAGTGCATATATTAATAAAAAAATAAAAAAAAAAAAAAAAAACCAAAATTCACGGTGCCGTGCTAAATAAATGTGTTTATTAAACAATTTTAAGTTGAAGAACTTGTTCTGCTGATGCGTTCTCAACACAGCAATTAATTGTAAAAGGTTTCAAATCAAAATTAAGTCAATTTTAATTACATAAAACAAATAACAATAATATGTGAGAATATAAAGACAATAAAAAGTGCAACAAAACCAGTTTAAAGTAATGTGCCATAGTTTTGTTTAAACCACTTCACTCGATGCGCTATGCGCAGCAAGCGATAAGTTATTACAGTACAGTGTAACGAGTTTGCCTTTGTTGTTGTGCTTATTGGTACACAGCTGTTGCCCGTCTTCTGCTATTAGAAAAAAAAAACAATTAAAAAGCAATAACAACGCAACGAGTGCGGTATAACCTTTTTCCTATAATTGTAGTATTGAAACGCGAGAGGTTCCACTTATGTTCCACATTAATTTATGTACCCGCACGTCAGACATTTTTCTTAATAGCCGGTAGCGAGTCAATGCAATTAGTACGGAATAAATTAAAATTGTTATAAGTTGTGTCGAAAAGCAAGAAAGCCTCGTTTTACTCATTTTAATATATAAAAAGTGTCGGTAATATTGGATAGAAGAAAAGTGAAAAGGTGTCAATAAGAACAATAAAAACAAAACAACTGTCGCTGCAAGTGCCTTGAGTTGCAAAAAAAATTTACAGTGTCGTGAACAAACTTGTAACCGTTGCTTTTGTGAACATATAAAAACGAAAATAAATCAAATAAAAAAAATTATAGTTTTTTAATAAAACAAAGATACAAAACATATTGCACCAAGAGTGCTGCAAAAATTGAAAAAAAAATACAAAATCATTGTGACTGTGTTTTGGTCTGCAAAGTGGGTAGTTTTCGATAACCAAAAAGCCGAATCAACTGGAGCACCAGCAGCAGCCACAGCAGTAGCAGCCACAGCAGTAGACGCAGCAGGTGACGTCCCCCTCCCGTGGGTGAGTGGCTGGAGATACCCTTGTTGGGAGACCCAAGGGTTTAAGGTAGTTTTGGCAATAATTTTCACTGCATGGCTGTACTTTTGCAATCCAGCAAAAACAGCAAATTCAAACACACACACACACACACATACACTCATATTAAAGTCTAGCGATTTGCATGCACTAATCATTGAAAACACACACAACCTCACATGCATGAACAAAGAAAACCAAGCTCCGTTGCCTCACTTATATAATACCAAACAAAGTACACTCGGCAGCAAAAGAATTTTCCCCACTTGTCTTTAAAAAAATTTTTCGATATTTTTTACGAAATTCAGAGTTGCCAACCCCGAGCAACGCTGAACATCGCTAATTTTTTCGTAAGCCCTGCAGCTGAAGGAAAATTTTTTATTACTTTCTCTGGTTAAAAATTCTCAATATTTTGACGATTTTTATTAAATTCTCTGGTTAAAAATTCTCAATATTTTGACGATTTTTATTAAATTCTCTGGTTAAAAATTCTCAATATTTTGACGGTTTTTATTAAATTCTCTGGTTAAAAATTCTCAATATTTTTACGATTTTTATTAAATTCTCTGGTTAAAAATTCTCAATATTTTTACGATTTTATTACATTCTCTGGCTTAAAATTCTCAATAAGTTTTTACGAAATTCAGAGTTGCCAACTCCGAGCAACACTGAGTATCTAAATTTTTTTTTCGAAATCACTGAATCTGATGAAAAAATATTTTATTATATTTTCGTTTAAAATTTTTCCGACATTTGTTACGAAATTCAGAGTTGCCAACCCCGAGCAACGCTGAACATCGCTAATTTTTCGTAAGCCCTGCAACTGAAGGAAAATTTTTTATTACATTCTCTGTTTAAAAATTCTCAATATTTTTACGATTTTTATTACATTCTCTGGTTAAAAATTCTCAATATTTTTCCAATTTTATTACATTCTCTGGTTTAAAATTCTCAATATTTTTTATACAAAATTCAGAGTTGCCAACTCCGTGCAACGCTGAATATCTCAATTTTTTTTTTCAAAAGCATTGAAGCTGAAGAAAAAATTTTTTTCCTCTACACTCTTTGTTATAAAAAATTCTCAATATTTTTTTATACAAAATTCAGAGTTGCCAACTCAGTGCAACGCTGAATATTTAAATTTTGTTTTCTCAAAAGCATTGAAGCTGAAGGAAAAAAATTTGTTTTCTCTACACTCTTTGTTATAAAAAATTCTCAATATTTTTTATACAAAATTCAGAGTTGCCAACTCCGTGCAACGCTGAATATCTCAATTTTTTTTTTTTCAAAAGCATTGAAGCTGAAGAAAAAATTTTTTTTCCTCTACACTCTTTGTTATAAAAAATTCTCAATATTTTTTATAAAAAATTCAGAGTTGCCAACTCCGTGCAACGCTGAAAATTTCAATTTTTTCTCAACAGCATTGAAGCCGAAGGAAAAAATTTTTATTTCTCTACACTCTTTGTTATAAAAAAATTCTCAATATTTTTTTTATAAAAAATTCAGTGTTGCCAACTCCGTGCAACGCTGAATATTTCAAGTTTTTCTCAAAAGCATTGAAGCAGAAGAAAAAAATTTTTTTTACTGCACTCTTTGTTATAAAAAAAAAATTCTCAATATTTTTTTTATACAAAATTCAGAGTTGCCAACTCCGTGCAACGCTGAATATTACAATTTTTTCTCAAAAGCATTGAAGCTGGAAAAAAAATTTTTTTTCCTCTACACTCTTTGTTATAAAAAATTCTCAATATTTTTTATAAAAAATTCAGAGTTGCCAACCCCGTGCAATTCTGAGTAAGTTAAATACGCTCTACTTCTCTGCCTACGATCTCAAAAAATGCCCCTAATATTTAAGAGTTGCCAAACTCGAGTAACTCTGAATACTCTAAAAATGTTCACTAGGTTGCTTACGCTTTCTCCGGACTATTCATGATTTTTCAGTTGCCATACTCGCGTAACGTTAAATTCTTCGCCATTCTCACGGCTGACCGCACAAGTGTCAATAAAAATCGGGGAGGATCAGCCGCGCGAGAGTTGCCAATCCCGCGCAACTGCTGATTACTTGGTTCCTGTTCACGATATTTCAACTATACCTCAGAGATGCTACCAGGGGCAATACGAAATGCTGAATACTCGCGTCCTGTTTTCAATACTTCTACTTTACCTCTGAGTTGCCAACCCAGCGCAATTCTGAATATTTTAAACACACTTATTCCTTTCTCAATCCTTCAAAAATGTTCTGACGATATTTTCAGAGTTGCCAACCCCGCGCAACTTCTGAATATTTTTAAACACTCCTATGGTCTCTCTCTTTCCTCTAAATACACTTTATTTCAGAATTGCCAACCCTGAGCAATTCTGAATATTTCAGCTGTTTACATCTTTTCTCGAAAACTTATCCCGATATTTTAAGAGTTGCCAACCCTGCGCAACTTCTGGATACTCTTAATTTCAATCAAGCAAAAAATTTTCTCTCAAATTTTTTGCGTCATCTCATCTCTTCTCTCTTATATCCAGAGTTGCCATCCCACGCGACTTCTGAACACTTTCATTATGTATAAAAGTATTATGTGTAAAAGTATTGTGAGAAAATTCTCTGAAAAACTTTTCCCGATATGGTAGACTAACCAAACTCGAGCAAATTGAGCATATGCTTAAATCGATGGTTTATTAATAGCAGAGAATTCACAAAAAAGGCGGGAGAAGTAACTCTAATTAACTCAAGCCGAATTAGAGTTCGTTAAATTGCACTCTCAGCCTCTTTCTGTGTTTATACTTCTGAAGCGATTTCAGAACTGCCATTTCAGAACGAGCAATTCTGAATATGTTAACCATAATCTTGTGTTCTTCCTCTTTTATCCAAAATTCCTGACGACGATTCAGTGTTGCCAACCCGGCGCAATTTCTGAATATTTATAACTACTATTAATTTTATCTCTTTGTTCTCAACACCTTCAGACGATATTTCAGAATTGCCAACCCCGAGCAATTCTGAATATTTGCAGCTCTTTACATCTGTTCTACAAAATTTTCAACGTATATTCAGAGTTGCCAACCCCACGTAACTTCTGGATATTTTTAAATACTCTCATTTTCTCTCTTTTTCTCCACATGCACCTGATTTTATTTCAGAATTGCCAACCCCGAGCAATTCTGAATATTTCAATTCCTCACATCTTATCTCAAAACTCTTCTTTTTTCTACTTCAGAGTTGCCAACCCCGCGCAACTACTGAATATTTTAAATACACTTTAATGTTCTCTATCTCTGCTCCAAATACTCCTGACTTTCTTTCAAAATTGCCATCCCGGGCAATTCTCAACATTTTTATACTGACATCTTTACTTCAAGACTCTACGACTCTTCACTTCTCTCCAAACAAGTCCGACGATACTTCAGAGTTGCCAACTCCGCGCAACTTCTGAATACTCTCTTAAGTTCTCAAAATTCGTCTTTTTATACTTCAGAGTTGCCAACCTCGCGCAATACTTATGAAATATGAAGACTTTTCTTTACTTCTTAAAACTTTCCCGATATTTCAGAGTTGCCATCCCGAGCAATACTTATGAAATACGAATACTTTCTTCTCCTCTCGAAACTTCTCCGACTCTCTTTTCATCTCACTTTCAGAATCACTCATCTCTAGTCATGGGTCTCTCACCTCACATAATCCCTCTATTTATACAGTACACTCGCACTTCTCACTCATATGTCTCTTATCCCTTGTAACTCCCAAACATCAGCTCACCGTCTAGTTACATTTTTTAGTTACTCATATCTCTCATGTTTATTCTAGCTCTCACTCAATCAATGCTACACTATACTCTCACTTCTCACTCGTACATGACTTATCCCTAGTCATTCAATAACCCAGCTAACATAGTTCTTTCTACAATTATGCCATGCACTAATAAACTTTTCGGTTTCTTTCTCTAGGCTTTATGAATGTCAACTGTGCCAGCGGCGACATTCCATCCGATTCTGCAAAAAATTTAAGGCCATGTCTGTTCTGCACCGTCGCCAGGCCGTGGTTCGACATGGCTATTGTTCGAACTGCCTCGCTGGCTCCCATACAGCCGGAAGATGTACGTCCAAAGCCGTGTGCAATGTGTGCAAGGGTCTCCACCACTCGATGCTGCATGCGAACCAAAAACGCATCACGTTCCAGTCCGACTCAAACCGGCGAGCCGGCAAAACCACCAAGAAGAGAGCAAGCGGCATAGCTCACCGACTAGGACGAAGAGTCAGTCCGTCGCCTTCGCCTGTACGTCAACGGGTACAGCCTAGCGCTTCGGAAGGGTGCTCGCGGCCTCGCCAACGACTACAGTCGCCTCAGCCAACCGGGCGCTCCAGGGCATGTACACGATCGACTGGCACCAATCGCAGCGAAAGTCCACGGGAACATCTTTTAAACGCCATCCGTGAGCTTCAGCGGCTGCAGAGTATCTTGTAAATTGCACTAGTGCAAGGCGGGCGGCATGTCTACGCCCCGATGCGTATCCAAATGGTTATTTTTCATATAAATGAAGTTTATGAATTTACTCTTTTACTTTTATTCTTAAATTTACTTTTGTAACTAAACGCAGCTCAAGCCTGCGGCTTTAATTGAAAGTTTAAATTATGAACTTAAAATACTGTAAACTAAACCCAGCTTAAAAGCTGGGCCTTAAGCTTACTTGAAATTGCAATGTACATATTCTCTTTTTGTTAATTTTCCTTCTTCTCATTTCAACCACCAGCCGATAAGGTAATAAATATGTTCAAAAACGCACCTTTTAATTTGTTATTAATTACCCCCTGATTAATAACCAAATTTTGTGGAGTCATTTCTGTTAAATGATACTCTTCATTTAACAGAGATCCCTACAACCTTTGGTGGTTAATGAGGAGCACAACTTATTCTCCTCAAATTTAGCGCTTGACTCCATCTTCAAGATGGTAGGCTACCGAAAGCCTATCATCGCGCGCGCGTGTTATTTTTACGCGCTAAATTGCTCCCGCCCCCTATGACCGGAGCAATTTGGCTATAAAAATAGCACCGATTCCAACAAAGTTCATAAAAAATATTAATATGTGCAAAATCTATTTTTATTGATTTTATGGAATAAAATAGAAATATATATAGGTTTTATAAAAGAATATATCTTTCTTTTTTATATATGACTTGGTTAAGCGTGAAAGGCATGAAGTACATCAACGATCTGAGGATGGAGCCATCAATTTTCTCTCATTCCTCTTAAAGAAGTGTTTTCAGACGCTTCATCGACTCGAACTGGCGCTAGTTTTTATAAACTTGGGCCGAAAGAATGCCCCAGAGGTTTTCGATAGGATTCAAGTCATGACTAATAGCAGGTCACCAAAGTACGGGTATATGTCAGATTTATTGAAAGTCATTTGTGCCTCGGGAAGAATTTGTTGGTGCGTTGAACTGCTGAAAAATCCAGTTATCCTGGAATTTATAGCATGTGAACTCAATAAACACATTATCCAATAACTCAATATACATTTGTGCATTCGATTTGCACGAAATAAAATACAGGGGAGACTTTGAAAGTATCTGAAATCGGCTAAAATTATCAATGATCCCCGCCCATGGTTACGCGCATACCTAATTTGTCATGGCTATCGAAATTTGTGCCGGTATTTCTGGCAACCGTAAGGACTGTCAAGGTTGAACTTTTTCTTATCACTTAATATGACATTCCCAAATTCTTTCTCACAAAGTTTTTATATGCATTTTTATATGAATTTTTAATCACATGCTAGATTGGCCGCAATGTGTCATGGTAGAAGCCTAGGTTGAGAGAAGGGCGATTCATAACTGACGTTGGCATTTTCATCCAAAATTTGTTGCATTCTTTTTCTGGTAACCCTTATATCCAAATGCCCAGCAATTTCACTACAACTCATCCCTTTCTCCACAGCAAGACGTCGAATTCGTCTTTTGTGCTGTTGGGCAATCACGGGTTTTCTTTCACTACACTCGGTTATAGCATAGTTGCCAGGGTCTTTTAAAAATTTTTTTATTGTGTTTCGGTGACAATTTGTCCAAGCAGCTATAGAACCTACTTGTATACTGGCTTCATTTAAGCCTTTTATATTTCAACAATCTTTTGCAGATAAAGTGGTTTCACGCGACATTTTTATTTGATAAATAAAAGAACTATAAAATGTGCTCATATTTATGCTCATATTACTGTTATGTTTATGGTTTTTCCTACTAAGGTTTCAATAAAATTTCATCATTTATACGTTGTAGCAGTTAAAACAAAAAAAGGCAATTGTGCATATATAAATATTTTCAATTGCACACAAATTTCACATATTTTTTCAATTAACGGTACTTTGAATATGAGGAAGAAAAGAATTCATTCATTTGGCAAAAAAAACATTGGCAAACACAAAAAAATTGTAATGTTATAAACCATTGAGAAAAAAAAATAATTGTGCACATATAAATATTTTACTAAGGTATTAATACCTGAAACAGTTATCTCAGCACTTCGAAATTAATTTTTTTCTGCTGAACGCAATTGACCCCGAAAAATATTCGATCTTTTTATCCTTTAACCATTCTGTGGATTCTCAGTAATTTCCTTGCTGGTTGTTGCTGCACGATGTGGCAACTCACTTACAAAAAGGATTTAAAAGCGCAATGGCAACACTCTTTCTTTATTTAATACTTTTAACACTTTTTGATCAAAACGAAACACTGACGAGTGACGCTTATTATTTGAATTGAACAAAGAACAACGGACAAAGTTAGACGAACATACAGAATGTTAGATTTGTAATTTTGTATTTTTGAGAAATGAAATATTATAATTCATTTTTAGAAAAATAAACGCACGCTCTTTCTCTTAAGAAAACGCTACTCTGTAGCGAATTGTAAGCATTGCTGGTATTTATTTTGCTGTAAAATCGTTTTGGCGAAACCTCTTGTTCAAGCAGGAACAAGATTTTATTTTTATTCTCTAATGAGGAGAAGCCAACGTTTGTCAAAATTGCCTTAACATTTTGAAGGCTACAAATTGAGCATGTCCCATTGGACAAAACAAAAATTTCACCCGAGCAGAGTGAATCAGAAGACAAGTCTGAGAAAACGATCGTGTCGCAACAGGACAGCGCCGAGAACGCAGCTGATGAAAAGGCTGCTTCTTTGATAGAAAAATTGGTAGAACGCATGAAGATGTTGAAATCTAGCAACGAGCAAACTATTCGCCAGCTTCTCGACAGCGAAAAGAAGAGGTCGTAGCTTCAAGAAAGGCTGCAAGTTTTTGAAACCAACATCATTCACCACCTAACGACACCTCCAACCACACACCCGTCTCCAAATGTACCTGTTTGAAGAGGAGAGTATTCAATAAATGCACAGTTGGTGGTTCAATATAGCACAGTTGGTGGTCAGTCGTTATATAGAGGCACAACACTGCCGTCAATGTTTTAGCCTACGTCAGTGTGTCCGCCAGTTTATGGTGCAACTAGCACTCAGCCACCCTATAGAGTTTTTGCATCGCCGTCGTACACCTCTCAGCCTACGTCTTTAAGTCAGCAAGGTGGTGGACTGCCACAAAATGCAACTTTAACAGCATCGCCGTCAATGTTTTCGCATGCGACGATGTACCCAACATTTGATCTGGCACGTCCTGGCACAGCCACTCCATCCTACTTTGGATCAACGCGAAAGCTTCAGATTTGCCAGAGTTTCATGGATATCCCGAGCAGTGGCCTGTGTTCATAACAACCTTCAATGAATCGAGTATAGCATAAGCATTAGAAAAATTAGCAAAAGATTTGGGCGTCAAAGAAAAAGATAAAATGCTCACACTGCAATAATTTGGAAATCGAGTCACAAATGTGAAAACAATGCAGTGTAAGTTACGAATAAGTGGTGTTGATAAAGACAAAAATTGGTTTGAATTAGTTGGAAATTCGGTTCCAAGCTTGAAATTGCCTTTGCAGTCAGTTAACTTGTTAATGTTAATGTTATATGGTGGAGATGCGTACTGCGACCTAAATTAGATCTATTGTACCTCCTTCTCAAGGCTCCGCTGGGTTTGCGGATTACAGAATTCCATCCAGCCCTATTTCTCTAATGAATTTGAGAATATTCTTAGGTTCAAGGGATGAAACCTGCTCTAGACTCAGCTCATAGTTCCCTAGTGCTAGCTTTCGTCTGCAAGCCACGGCGTCGCAGTTTGTGAGTAGGTGTACTGGAGTCTCTTCTGCTTCTTCACAGAAACGGCAGTTACTATCGGTTCCTATGCCCAATTTCATCAGGTGGTATTTAAGTTTACAGTGTCCTGTAAGGAACCCCGATAGAATCCTTAGATTCGGTTTGCCTAAGCTTATGCACAATTTTGCTCTCCGAGTGTTAAAATCTTTGAGGAGCAATTTGGATTGTCTTAGCTTTGGAAGGCTTTTCCAGAGGTTTGAACGTATATGCCTCCCTTCTTAGTTCTTCTTTTATCAAATGTGTGCCCAATTGTACGTTTTGGCCCAAATGCATATCCAACTAATTGGGATTTTGATTTGGCGGATATGAGATTTATCTCATTTCCACGTAGGTCCTTGGGTTAGACAATGGCCGCAAACCAGTTAAAATGAGTTTAGTGTTTTGGATTGTTTTTCGGGTACCTTAAATTGATAATTACTATTACCCAGCTGGACAGCTCTAACGCATTCACAAACACATCCAAACAAAATTTTGTTTTCACACTAATACATTCATACGTTCTGATGTTATGATAAAAAAAGAAAGTTATAAATGCTTGTATAGCTTGCTCTTTTACGGTCAAAAATATATTGAACTAGCAAAAAAACAAACCGAACAAAATAAGCAGTGCAATCGAAAGAAAGAATACAAATAATATAATTTAAATCAAATTAACAAATTCTTATTTTCAGAAAACCAAGCAGATTCCCGGGAAACATTTGCGGTTAGCTGGATAATCAACATAAAACTGGATTTCAACTATAAACATTTTCAAGCAACTGCTGCTGTCGCTGGTGGCATTTTTCGATTCAAATAAAAACATGTATTTTATAAAAATTGTGTGTGATGATACATACATTAATTTCTAACCATTATCTAAAGGTAAATTGTTTATTTAAAAAATAAAAGAAATTAATTTACAAATTGGCTTTTGTTGTTTGGAAATAAAATATCAGAGTTTCAACCTCTTTTGAAGGGGATGGTGATGACAACGGCATGGGGGGAGAAGAATGCACAGCTGAATTTGTTATTGGTGTGAGCAGTTCAGCTAAACCTTTTTTTATGGCTAAAATATGTGTGGCAGACAGAGATGCCAGATCACACAGATGAGCGTCTGTCCATATATATAGTATTTTGGTAGAACAAATTTAACGTACAATGCATGGAGAATTTTATATGACTTTAACGTCAAGGTCGCTACGTATATGCCATATATACGGAATATTTAACAGTTAGCTGTCTAGCTGGGTATTTAATTCGATGTTGCTTATTTATATAGAATCAAGTATACTTAAATACGCGTTTTATATATATTCAATTTTTAAATTCCGCTGAAAAGCCAATTAATGTGCTTATTGGAAAATCCTAATTGCCAATAGGGGGTATGTTTTAGTACGTAGGTGCATTCTGTCTGTCCCGGCTGATTCGGGCAGGATCTAGAATGTAAATCGTGCATGCGTATAGGACGGGTATACGTATCTTTGGAAGATTTCATACCTCCGGGCTAATCCAAAAAAAAAAATCCGCAGAATGGTTCTGGTCCTATAAATTTTGTGGATGCACCCTGTCGCGCTAAACCATCGACTTCTTCGTTACCCTGTATTCCTTTGTGTCCTGGGACCCAAAGTATAGTAACAGTGTTATTCTTGCCTAGTTCGTTGAGTTTTGTTAGGCATTCCCATGTTATTTCCGATGATATCTCACAGGAGACTAATGCTTTGATTGCTGCTTGGCTGTCTGACATCATAACTATATCCTGACCTTTGTATTTCCGGTCCAGATTGAATTGTGCACACAGTTGTATTGCTGGGATTTCTGCTTGGAAGATACTGGGTGTTGTCCCCATAGGTTCAGAGTGCTTGGTTCTTGGTCCGTACACCCCTGCGCCTATACCTTCCAATGTCTTGGACCCATCTGTATACCATGCTATGCTGTGAGGTTTCTTGACTTGCGATATCATCTCGTTGTCCCACTCTTTCTTGGTACTAAGCTTAATTCCGAAGTGTTTTTCGAAGTTATACCTTTTTACTATATCGTCTCTTGGTAGATCGATGTAGGGAGTGTGCTTTGCAATATCCTCCTTCTCTCTACTGCTGATAGTTTTACTTAAACCTGTCCCCTCTTTTGCAATGCATAACAGAGTTCGCTTGGCTACTCCCTCTATGACAAGGTGTAAGGGTGTTAGGTCCAGAATTACTTCTAGTTCTGCTGTAGGGCATGTCCTCATGGCCCCTGTGATGCATACACAGGCCAGTCTCTGCACCCTTGTTAGCATATTCCTCATTGTGGTTAGCTTGGTTCTCTCAGCCCATGCTATTGCACCATAGGTGAGGATGGGTCTCACCATCATGGTATACATCCAGCGGAGAATTGTTGGGTTACAACCCCAGCTTTTCCCCGGCTCCTACATACCATGAGTGCGCGCGTTGCTTTGTTTATAGTTATCTCTGCATGTCTTCTCAGAGAAGCTTTGAATCTAGTGTAAGTCCCAGATACTTTACCTTCTCCTTTGAAGGGAATTTCAGTGCCATCCATTCTCATTGTTCGGAGGTTTGGCAGGCTTCTTTTGTTAGTAAAAGGTACTATGGTGGTTTTCGCTAGGTTGATACTTAATCCCACTGTGTTGCACCACTCCTTTGTTACTGACAGTCCTCTCTGTATCAGGTTACAGAGTGTATTCTAGAACTTCCCTCTCGCTATTAACTTCAGTCAGTTAACTTACAAGAGCTTCAAGATAAATTTAAACAATAAAAACAAGGCCTGCCAATCGAAGAACATTGTGACGCGGAGCCAGATATTTTAATTGGAATAAATAACTGACATCTAACAGCACCGCTGGAAAGTGGTAAGTGTAGCAGCAATGTAGTTGCGTCAAAGACGCCGCTGTATTGGGTGATTTATGGTATGACACAAAAATTTGAAGGAAACTCAGCATGCCGCGTTTCGATTATATTGCACACAAAGTTCAAAGAGGATCCATCCATTGAAGAAGTGCACAACATGGTCAAGGAGTATTTCACAACAGAGAATTTCGGTGTAGCAAAGCCAGAGAAGCCTCTTGAATCCACAGAAGTCGTAAGAGCTCGCAGCCTACTACAAAATACATCAAAGCGAGTTGCAAACAGATTCGAAACAGGGCTCCTGTGGACTAGCAATGATGTCAAGCTGCCTGAAAGTTATTATTAGTTATTATTATTGTACTTATTTGTTATTATTTTTCAATGGCCCTCAGTCGTCTTAGAAATATCGAAGTACAAATGAAAAAGATCCTATGTATCATCAACAATATGAGAATGCTGTTATGAATTTCGTTAAAAGTGGCTACGCAGTGAAGATGAAACCTATGCCTAACCTGAAGATGAAGTCTATGGAACCCTCCGGTGGGCTGTGAAACGTAATCGATGACAACTAAATCTCCCTGCTTGGGTTCTTGGTGTTTAGCGTCGTAACGTAACTTCCATTTGCGTTTTTCTTCGTTGAAATTAATTGCAGCTGCTTGTTGTCTGTTGTCTATTATTGTCTTGAAGTTGGTCTTCATCCTGAATGGCTTGAATGATGCGGTTATCGGTAACATCTCGTTGATTATAGTTGAACATTTATTCATTTGTCCAGTCTTTTTCATTTTTCGTTGAACATTTTAACGAAGATAAAACCGTCTTGTTGGCCCTTGGTGTCCTCACGACTGTTTTGATGTGCTGAATTCCGTACTCGTTCACAAAATTTTCAAATTCCTTGGATGTAAAAGCAGTGCCTCGGTCCGTGATTATACGTAGAGGCTGACCAAATATCATCATAACTTCTCGCAAAACATTTATGACCGGTGTCATTTTGGTACTTCGTAGAGTTTTCAACACGACATATTTACTGAACGCACAAACGAGGACGATGATGTATGAATTTGCATGCTTACTTTTCGGAAATGGCCCTAGATGATCTTCATGGATGGTTCGGAAAGGGATGGGCACGATCTCAGAAAAATGCATCTGACCTTCAGGTTTACCGCCCTTCGCTTTATTGACACAACACTCAGGACATGCGTCAATGTATGATTTTATATACCGCCGCATACGTGGAAACCAAAAATCCTTTGCCATCCGTTCCAAGGTCTTCTTGAAAGCAAAATGTCCAGCGTCGTCATGGCAAGCTTTTGAAATGCGCCACTTGGCTGATGGCCACTTGGTGGTATGGCCAAATTTTTTTATTCTCCACCTTGCGATACAATCGCCCTGCTTACACAACGTAATCTAATCTAACTTGCTGTTGATTATGTGCCTCCTTTCCGTCGACTATTTTCACGATTTCTCGAAGCTTGTCATCTTGCAATTGCATTGACACCACCCAGTCTGTACCATAGTTTGCCATTATCTGAAGCATATTATCTGCTACTGTGTCTACTTCCTTTCGTGGCAAAGTTTGCGCACGATTCATACCGTCCATGTGTGACATTTTAGCTCCTGGTCGATGGACACACTCAAAATCAAACTCTTGAAGCTTAAGCCACCATCGAGCTACACGGGGAGGCAAGGGAGATGTTGCTTTTGTTGTCAGTATTGCGTTGCAATTGGTGACGATACGGAAATGTGTGCCAAGCAAATATAGTCTAAGCCGCTGCAAAGCCTCAACGATTGCCAAAATTTCAAGTTCATGGCTGGCTTACCTAGTTTCTGCATCCGTACACTGCCTGCTGTAATATAATACAGGCTTTTTATAATACAGTCATCTGCTTCTTGTTGCATCAAAATGCCAGACAACCCTATGCAACTCGTGCTATTTATTTGTGTCAAACAAGGTCAGAACTGGTTTGCTGGTTATCGCAACTTTTAGCTTTGCGAAGGCTTTTTCTTGCTCTCTCTGCCATTGTTAAGGTACGTCCTTTCGCAACAGCTTCGTGAGTGGTTGCGTGATGTGACTGTAACCATTTACAAATTTTCGGAAAAATCCAGTTAGGAACTGCCTTACCGCTGTTGTGCTCGTTGGTTTAGAAAACTTTTCAATACTTTTAGTTTTAACATCACCAGGTTTGATACCATCGCAGCTGACGATGTGCCCCAAGAAGTTTACTGAATTCTCCAGAAATACGCATTTTGATGGACGCAGCGTCAAGCCCGCTTGCTTCACAGCCTCTAAAAACTCTCGCAAAGCTTCCATTCCATCGTCCACAGTTTTTGAGGTGAATATAACCTCATCTACGTAGCTTATGATGTGATCCCGATTCCGCAATGGTTTGATAATATTAACAATCCACATTGGAGCGTTTATCAATCCAAATGGCATCACGTTAAATTCGTAAAAGCCTTCGTGCGTCAAGAAAGCTGTGAATTGCTTGCTTTCTTCTTCTAATGGAATTTGGTAGTATCCCGCTGTCATGTCCGAATAATGTGAATAATTCGTAAATCTCTTAAAATTTCAGACAACTTACCGCGTTGTGCAAATGCCACCTGGTACCGTTTTCCAACAATAGGTATCATTGTTGTTACATCAATTTTCATCGTCATTGTTTTGCACCTACCGAGACCGCTTAAATCTTCGGAAAAACAATGGTTATATTCGTTGATGAGTTGATACACTCCCTTGCGCTCGTTATCGTTGAGCACTGTCGAGACCTGGAATCTATTTTACTAAAGTGACTCTATCTGCAAGGCTCCCGCTTCAATTACTATGCGTTGATCTTCGCGGCACAAAACGTCGCGACCAAGTAAAATTTCGAGAGGAAGAACTTCGTCCGGTACAATACAAAAGGTCACATTTACTTTTTTTTAATCCATTTCAATCGCTGTCTCGACGTTCCACGCAGACTCGGCAATCGCCCCTCCAAATCCCTTAAGCCGGGCCAATAACTCTTTACGTTCGCCTTTCGGTGCTGTAGAATCTCTGATCAAGGAATGTTCACTGCCCGTATCTACGAAAGAAAAGTAACTTCGACCCTCGAGCAAAACGTGTTTCATTACAGGTGAATTACTGCGGCTGACCCTGAACCATTGTCAATTTTCGATACACTCGACTTCGTTGCTGCTGAACGACAATATTTTGTGCTGTGGCCGATTTCGGAACAGTTTTCACATCGCAATCTCCGCTGTGATCGTGGGCACTTGACTGAAATGTGTCCCCGTTGAACCTGCCGCACCAAAACGTGTGTTTGTATTTGACACCAAAGACAAATTTTCCAGAGAGGCCAGCAAATCGGTGCACGTTGGTATGTTCATCGTCAAAAGTGTTCGAGTAACTTTTGGATCATTTAATCCGCTGACAATATATGAAGTAATGGATTTGTCATCTAAAAATCCCCGCCATGCCATGGCCAACATCGCATAGTAGTATTCAATAAAAGTTTCGTTTGGTCTGCGCCTGCACCGGGTGAGCGCCCTGAGTAGCTCTGCTGCATTTGTCGTCGTTGGAAAATCACGTAACAATGAACCCACAAACTCAGCCCATGACTGAAACACAGGCTGTCCGTCTAGCCAATCTTTTGCCACCCCTTTCATTTTATGCTGCACGGAAAATAACACCATATCCTCACTCGAGGAATAAGCTCTCCGCAGCTGCTCTACACGTAATTGTGATGATGAAATAGTTTTCTTCAAAAATCGAAATCAGGGAGAAATCCAATAATATCGCGCGTGCTACAAACGCTTTGCGTTAACAAACTTTGATTTCTTTCGATAATCGATGCACTGGGTTGCGGTGGCTGCGATTACAACAGCGCCTCCGGTCTCGTCGTGCCCAAGGTTATATTTCCTACCGCTTTTGTTAACTCAGCCACCACACTTTTCAGCTCACTAATTTGAAGCTGGACGTCGACGTTCGGTGGCATGTCGCCGCTTTCAAATCGCCTGGATCTACCTCGTCCGTCCAAGCACCTCTACTAGTTTGTTTATTTTGTGCGATTTATTTCCAGCCACTTGCACGTTGTTTGTTTGCAAAAGATGATTTATTTGTTCGATTTTTAATGCATTTACTTTAATCATTTTTATTTGCTGCTGCCGTTCCGTGTCTACTTCTAGCAAGTTCTTTCGTTCGCTTTTCTTTTTACTGCGCTTTGTCCCAAAAAAAATTCCCGTTTCTTTTTTTCCCTTTTTCCCCTCCGTAACTCGTCGCGACTTGTTCGTTTTCTTTCGCCTTCGCTTTCGATGGGTTTTTGCTGTAATAAATTGAAATAACTTGAGGTACGTTGAGACGCTTTTCGTTGTTTCTTTTAAGCTATCGTTGAGTTTCTTTTATTCGTGTTGTTGTTCCTGCTTCTTTCTTTCGTTGCAAAACGTTATTATTTCAAGGCATCGAACTTCAAACAAATTTTAATTTGAAGTATCCTACTTCTGACTTGTCAAGATGTTGTTTTTGTTATTTTAAAACTAATTTTATTCAGTCGATAAAACTTTATATATTCATTTAAATAAAAGAAAATTAAAGAATCACGAAAGACAAAAATTATTCAAAGTTACAAATCGCCGCTGCCAGTGCGCACGTCTGCTCGTCTTGCTTATCATTTCTCGACTGACTCGATGTTGACACAAGTCATGGTAAAGAGAGAAGATCAAGATTCATTGCGATTTTTGTGGAGAAGCGATGATTTACAGGAGGTGGAGACTTATCGAATGGTGAGAATGATATTTGGGGCAAGCTGTTCTCCTTGCTGTGCACAGTACATCAAAAACCTATATGCGGAACAAGTTGCAAAGGAGCAACCTGCAGTCATCAAAGCAATTAAATACTGTCATTCTGTTGACGATTATGTGTGTAGCTTTAGAACACAACAGGAGGCTTTGAGTATTAGTCAAGCGGTCAAGGAGGTGCACATGCAAGCAGGTTTTGATTCGTATCGCACTCGTCATTTGTACAAGAGCAATTGAATGGAGCCGCGGATAATTATCCATCAAATACCTCAGTGAAACTGGCTTCGAATGCAATTGAAAAAATATTGGGCTCATATTAGGATAGCTCGGCTGATAAATTCAACTTTAAGCTGCAAATGAATCGAATCGCTCCAGAAGTGGTCTCAGGGAGCAGAGCTCCATCAAAAAGAGAATTAGTCAGTTTGGTTATGTCAACATATGATCCTTTCGGTATGCTCGCTGACTACATGATATATAGCAAGCTACTTATTCAAGATGTGTGGTGAGCAGGAATACATTGGAACGACGCTGTGTCTGAAAATGTTAATAGCAAATTTAAACAATGGATCAATCAAATCTATAATGTGAAGAAATTTCGACTTCAAAGATGCTATTCACCACAATTGCTGAATCTGAATTATTTTTTAGAACTTCATGTTGTAGTAGACGCAAGCGAATCAGCCTTCGCAGCAGTAGCGTACTGGAGAATACTATATGAACAGAACATTGAAGTACGTTTCATAGCCGGGAAGACCAAATGAGCACCGTTGAAGTTGTTGTCCATTCCCAGATTGGAGTTGTAGGCCGCTGTCTTAGGAAATCGTAAATTGTATTGTCGAGAGTCACAACGTTAAAGTCAGCCGTACTGTCTATTGGAGTGACCCCAGAACCATTTTATGTTGGATAAAATCAGATACAAGGATGTTTAAACCATTAATCGCACACAGAGTGAGTGAAATTCTGGAAACATCAACAGCAAGCGAATGGAAATGGGTCCCAACAAATTTTAATACTGCGGATGTGGCAACGAGATGAAGATATCCGTTGCTTTACGAGACGCCAAGTAAGTGGAAAAGAGGACCTGAATTTCTCAAGCTGACTGAAGACAAGTGGCCAACACAACCACATGACATGTCAAATGAGACGCCATTAGCAGAACAGCGAAAAATACGTCTTGCACTAGTACACGATCCAATTGTCGATTTAAGTAGATTTTCAAATTATGTACTCTTACTACGTACAGTTGCTTGGGTGTTGCGTGCCGTGAACAAATTTCGGGCAGGTAAAGGATTGAGTCTCGCTCCAGTACAATATGGTAAACTACCAGCAAATTAATTATTTGAAGCAGAATTATTTGTATGCCGAATGGTACAAAAACAAGTCTATGGAATAGAGTTGTCTGACTTACAAAACGAAAAAACCATTTCGAGGTCCAGCGACATTTTTTTCTTTGAATCCACGACTGAACGGAGATGCAGTTTTGGTAGATGAAGACTCGATTATGCCATAGCTCTGCCGGAGTCTACACGACGTCCAATGATCCTACCAAAACGACATACACTAACAGATCGGATAGTCATGTAGTATCATAAGAAATATCGCCACCAAAATGAAGAACTGGCTGTCAACGAGATAAGACGAAAATATTGGATACCTCACCTGCGTAGAGAAGTCAAAAGAGCACGAAATAATTGTCAAGAATGCAAAAACAACAATGCCAAGACGAAGCCGCCACTCATGGGAAAGTTGCCGTTAGATCGAGTGAAACCTTATGTGTATTTTCTTATACAGGCATTGATTTTTTCGGTCCCGTATTTTTCACAATTGGTCGAAGGCATTAAAAAATATGGGTTGCACGATTCACTTGCTTGACGACTAGAGCCATACATGTAGAGCTAGCGGCTGATTTTTCAACCGATGCATGTAAACTCTACATAAGGAATTTTGTTAACAGAAGAGGTGTACCCATCAAGATTCGTTCTGACATGGGGACAAATTTTTTTCGGAACAGATGATGAGTTCAGGAAGGTAACAGAGCTTTTCGATTATGATAAATTGCAGACGGAACTTACAAGCAAAGAAATCGAATGGCAGTTCAACTGCCCGGCTAATCCCAGTTCAGGCGGATGTTGTGAGCGACTTATCAGGAGTGTGAAACGAGTACTGGCTGTGACATTGAAACAACAGGCACCTCAAGTTGAGACTTTGAGAAGCCTACTCATTGAGGCAGAAAATATAGCAAAAAGCCGTCCATTGACACATCTTTCCGTATATGCTGACGGTCCGGAGCCACTCACACCCAAACACTTTTTGTTGGGCACAACGAACTCGACACAGACGCCCTGTGAAGAGATTAGTGTGTGCACTAGGAAGCAGTATCGTATAAGTTAACAGTTAAAGAACACATTCTGGCATCGATGGATTCGCGAATATCTTCCGACACTGACCCGACGTACAAAATGGTTCCAACCCTCTACGTCAGATCAAGGAAGGCGACGTGGTGCTAATTTGTGATGAAAATCAGGCGAGAATTCAATGGAGACGGGGTGTGGTGGTGAAATCGATCCAGGCCAAAGATGGCCAAACAAGAATAGCGGAGGTGCGTACTAGTAATTGCATTCTGCGAAGACCAGTTTCGAAGCTTGTGATCTTGGATAATATTGGTAAAGCTCCCTAGTAGCTTTACGGTGGGCGGAATGTTACTGCACGATGTGGCAGCTCACTTATACAAAGGATTTAAAGCGCAATGGCAACACTCTTTATGTAATGCTTTTGATACTTTTTAATCAAAACGAAACACTGACGAGTGACGCTTATTATTTGAATTGAACAAATAACAACGGACAAAGTTAGACAAACATACAGAATGTAAAATTTGTAATTTTGTATTTTTCAGAAATAAAATGTTATAATTCATTATTTTTAGAAAAATAAACGCACGCTCTTTCTCTTAAGAAAACGCTTCTCTGTAGCGAACAGCACAAACTGTAAGCATTGCTGGTGTTTGTTTTGCTGTAAAATCGTTTTTGCGAAACCTCTTGTTCAAGCAGGAACACTGGTTCTTGGTCTAATGGATCGGCGCCTTCTTCATCACTTTCGTCATCTTGATGACTATCAATTTCATGGTGTAATGGAACAAAATCAGAAGAAAAAACAGCGACAAACATATACATATGTACTCATATACACTGCATGTGATATGCAAACATGTGCACTAGGGTGGAGTGAAACTTCAAATTTCAGATAATCGATTTGTAATTGCGGGAAAAATCTAACCCATGGGCTGAAATACTACGCCACAAAATATATTTCTGGATTTTTTTATAAGTTAAACAAATCTTGTCCATACTTACAAAGTTTAATTGTTTTATGCATTGAACTTATCGACTAAATAAAGGGGTGGAGTTTGATAAATACGGGGATATTAGTTTAGGAAAAATACTTTTTAATTTATTATAAGTAAGATATACGATAATAATAAATTCAATTAATGTTTTTTACACTAAGCATCTAGACGTGTTCTATACATTTTAAAAGTAAGATCAGCTTTTCAGCCAACACTCTTATAATGCTTATAATGGCTTTTTAGCCAACAACCAGCTGAAGTTAATACAAGAAGAAAATTCTTTGCGCACAAGTCATGATCAAGCTGTTCATCAAATGCAAAATATGTTTTTTAGCCATATATAAGTTTTGATCATGTATTATGGACTATGCTCACAATTTTAGCTTAAATTTTGTATAAAACATGTGTACAACACTGATCATATATTATAATGATGGTAACAGCCTGGTTTAGGTGTAAGCAAATAAATTAAGTTAATAATGAAGTGAATAAAGTGTATACAAATAAATAGCTTTTGTTATAAAATAACAAATATTCTTAATTTTTCCAAAACAGATTTATTCAACTCAATATCAATTGCGCATGATCAATGAATAATTTATTCATAATTTATGCGCAAGTTATCTTCAATTTATCTCATTTGAGCATCAACACTTTAGCAAAACATATTAGGTCAGTTGCTCATACATTTTGAACACTTGGTAACACATCTTACACGGGTTACTCATTTATAATGATTTTCTCTTGCTCCGCATTTATGAGCACAAATTCTTTCTTTATGATCAGTTGCTCATAGTCGGGTATGGGCACTACTACATTTAAAGCTTTTGTGTTGTTTTGTAATCTTTGCAAAAATGTTAACGCAAATTAAAACTAAAAAATTAAAACTGATTTTTCTGGTTTTGATAAAAATTTACAATTGGCATAAATTTGAGATAAATTATTGATTTGTGGGTAATGATTCAGTAAAACGAATAAAATAAAAAGTTGAATATGGCAGAAGAAAAGAAAATGTTTAAAAACTTTTAAGCTATGACATTAAAAGCTATTTAAAAATTAATTTTGTTTAATATTGAAAAACTAATTTTAAATATTTATAAATAATTTAATGAAAAATGTGCAAAGCGCGTACTTTGTAGAACACGATAAATTCTTTTTAAATTTATTTTCATTAACCCTTTAAAGACCACAAGTTTTCCAGAAATGAAACAAAGTTTTTGAGATCATCAAATGGTTTAGTTAGCTTCAATTAAGCCTATTAAAAAAAATTATAAAACAATTCTTCAGTTTTCTTGAAACTTCTTGGGACATGGAGCCCTAAAGGTAATATTTTATTGTTACTTATTGATAGAGCTTTAAATGTAGAAACGATACGAATAAACAAAAAATAAATTAAATATATTGGTTTAAAGCTCGCAATTAAATTCATGTGATAATTGAAATATATACAGTTTATATATATTTATGATATGCAGGAAAGCATTTTCTGTTTTCTGTAAAGCATAGGTACACTTTGCATGTTTTACAATTTTCAGTGCAATTTTCAATACTCGATTTGGCACAATTTACACATTGTTTAAGGAAACTTTAATTTTTAATTCCATGATTGGGAGTAGAAATATTAGGTTAAAATCGTTTTTTGGAATCAACAGATGTAGATGGAGCTGATTTTTTACGGGATGTAGAATTACCAATCAAATATTGATGTAAAATTTGTCAACATATGAACACCTTTGTTGTCCATCCACTTCATAAATACCAACCATTGAGAGTTGGTTGAAAAAATGTCTCCCCTTCTCATACTTTTGTCTAATGGTGTCTTTTGAAAGATTCTTTCTATTCACTCCGACTGTTCCACATGCTTTTACATTCCTCTTGATAAGTTCAATGAGTTGCAATGAGGGTGAATTAAAAAAATTATTGAAATATATTTCGCATCCCAAGGATGCAATTGATTCCGTGAGTCTAACAGCCCTATTGCGAGTATCGATTGGCAGTCGATAAACGACTATTAAGCTATTATCGATTAGCGATGCTATTGTGAGTGTCGCTTTCTCGGCTATCTATCGACTGTGAATAGCGTCAGCGTCATTAGCTATTTTTTAATCGATGGTTGCATGCTTGCTCAAAATATATGGAAAAGGATAAAAAAGAAATCATTTGCATTGGAAGTCGAAAGAAAATACATATGAAAATAGTTGTATAAAAAAGATAGTAAGTAACAAAAACCAGCCTTCGCCTCTCCCTTGGCAATTCGACTAAACCAGCGGCTTCAACATTATCCCCCTCGTCTTCACTAAACTACAATTCAACTGAATTCATTTTACGAATATTTATTTTTTCTATTTTTTATAAACTTTGTGACAATTAAAATTCAGAACTGACAAAACTTTTACGCTGAAGAAAAACAAAATGTCAAAAAGCTGTTTAAAATTCAGTAAACAATTCAAAATAGCGTACATTTTTGTCGACAAAGTTACACAACACAAACACGAAATTAAATCGACGCAATCCACTGACAACTGACCCACCTAAACTGATTTAAGTAGATTTCATTTTTTTACCTGTGTATATATCAAACTGAAACAAATATCCCGTATCTACATACACCACATTTTGAAATCCCATTTTACCGGCTTGTTTTTTATGTAATGTTTTAATAAACACTTCGGTTGTCTTTTACTATGTCTCAACTACGTTCGCGTTGCAATATATGTAACAAGTTGGTTGTTAAAGAGGCTGCTCTGTGCTGTATCAAATGCAAGAGTGCGTGCCATAAATCGTGTGTCAAAATTGACGATAACATTTATAACTCAATTAAAGCAATTCCTAACTTTGCTTTTCATTGTTCGTCGTGTGTTTTGGATTCGCAAAACTTAATTAATATTATGTCTAACTTGGTCGAAGAAGTAAGAGAACTCAAATCACTGATTACCGAACTGTCGCGTGTTAATGCTGAATCTTATGCGAAGTGCGGCTCTTGTGCGCTGCTGGTTATAAGACTTGCACTCCTACTTTAACGTTTACCTCATCACCATCTGTACCCGTTACTTTATCAAATGATCAAACAAATTCAACACATCAAAAAACGCTATCATCTAGTGTTGTTGTTGCTGCTGCATTGCCACTGCCCTCTGACGAAGTTTCTGCTTCCCCTTTGCCATCTCCTATGCTAGTATCTTGCACTGCTTATGCTAATAAGAGTAATGGAACTCTTAATGCCACATCTCTTACGTCTGTTTCTGTCGCTTCTGAGTGCGCTTCGTCTGCAAAAAATAGTTGCCAGCCCGTTAACGAAGCTACTCTTCCGTCTGTTGCTGCTGCATTACCACTGCTTTCTGTCGAAGTTGCTCCGTCTGCTTTATCATCTCCTACGACTACGTCTAGCGCTGCTTATGCTAAAAATAACAATAATAAGAGAGTATTATCTTGTGGTGCTTCGTCCGATGCTATTCTTTCAGCTGCTGTTGCTTCTGAGCACGCTTCGTCTCCAAACAAGGTTTGCCAATCTGATAACGCATCTGCTCTTCCGTCCATTTATGTTGCTGGAAATAACTCATCATCTCTTCTGTCTGCTGTTGCTGCGGCTGAGCTGCCGCCTGCCTCTTCGTTTTCACCACACCTTGCTAAAAATGTTGATGGGATACATAGACATAACAGAAACACGGAAAATCAAGATGTCATAGGACAGAATGATAGCGCTGATTTAATGGTTGCGCGTAAAAAAACATGGTTACATCTTTCATCATTTTTGCCATCTGTGTCGGAAAATAACATAATAGATTATGTATTGAAACATTCTCGCGTTCAGAGGCAGCAATTAGAATGCTACAAATTGGTTAAAAAAGGCATGCCATCTGACTCTCGTAAGCATATAACTTTTAAACTTGGTGTCTCCTCATCCATGCTAAATGATGTCTTCAACTCTTCTCTTTGGCCAGCTGACGTGAAGGTGAAGTTTTTTCGAAATCTTCAACATCATCTGCCAAAGCCCTAGAGCAATGCGTAAATGTGCCAAAACTCAACAACTCTCTCAACATTTATTTTCAAAACATATCTGGCATGCGCACCAAATCTTCGTCAACCTTTGTTGCTACCTCGCACTTGGATGCAGATGTTATTGTTTTAGTTGAAACTTGGCTAAATAGTGACTTTTTCATCGAAGAATTTTTTGATCTTAATATTTACCAAGTTTTCCGGAAAGATCGCGATGCTGCTAAAACTGGCTGCAATCGTGGTGGAGGTGTTCTGATTGCTGTCAAGCGAAATATTTATGCATCAGTAGTGCCTCTGAATAACTCGGACTCACTTCTAGACCAGCTTTGCATCTATGTTAAAGGTTCTGCTGGTATATTATTTGTGTGTGTCTCATATGTCCCACCAAATAGTTCAATTGATTTATATAGTTCTCATATCAACAATTTAAAATCACTAGTCGATTATAATCTTGCTGATAATCAGCTATGTGTCCTTGGTGACTTTAATTTAAGTAAAGTTGTGTGGAATAATGATCATTGTAGTACTGGATTTATTCCTTCTAATGTATGTAGTGATCTTGAAATATTTGTAATAGATAGTTTTTTAGACCTTGAGTTAATTCAAATCAATGGATTTAAAAACAAGTTGAATAAGATTCTCGATTTAATATTTATCAGCAATAATTTAAATTTTAAAGTTGAGGAATCGGCTTTTCCCATTTGCTCCTCAGACATAAATTTTTGTTACCCGCATCTAATTATAGTTCTACCTCTAATTTCAATTTTAACTTATGCAATTTTAATCTACTTAATCGCGCGTTTTCTACCGTAGATTGGAGTACTCAATTTTATTCACTGAGTTTGGTGGATTCATTTAATTTTTTTAAATATACTATTTCTAATGTTTGTAATGAATATATACCTCGCACTCATAGAAAAAACTATAAAATACCTTGGTTCACACCGGGGCTTATAAAACTTAAAAATCTTAGAAACAAATTTTATAGATTATATGCTCAAACAGGTATTATTGAAAATTTTTTCAGATATCGGCATTACATGAGGGAGTTCAACTTTTTAAATAAATACCTCTATAAGCAATATATTTTAAAGTTTGAAATGAAAATTAAATCAAACCCAAAAGAGTTTTGGCGCTTTATTAATTCTAGGAAAAAGAGCTCATATATTCCTTCTTCGATGTTTCTTAATAATAAAACTTCTAAAAGTGCGTCTGAAACGGCAAATATTTTTGCTGATTTCTTTGAATCAAACTTTATGCCTTCATTAGGTTCTTCTGTTTCATCGTCAGACAATGTATCATCCTCCATTGATTTTGGTCAACTTGAGTTGTCGATTCTTGACATTAAAAATGGAATTCTTAACCTCAAAATGTCAAACAAATTAGATATCGACGGCATATCCCCGTTTTTTCTTAAAAAATGCTGCTCATCTCTTATGAATCCATTGCAAATTTTGTTTAATAAATCTTTACACACAGGTGAATTTATAGCCAATTGGAAAATTGCTTCTATTACTCCGATCTATAAATCAGGAAATAAAAACAATATCATTAATTACAGACCGATTACTAAACTATCAACTATTTCAAAGCTCTTCGAAAGAATTGTTAATGATAAGATCTTCTTTGCAGTGAAAAGTATAATTTCTCCATATCAACATGGCTTTGTTCCTGGTCGTTCGACTGTTACAAATCTTACCGTTTTTTCTGAATACTGTATCAATGCCTTTCAAGAAGGGTGTCCAGTTGACACTATTTATACAGACTTCTCAAAAGCCTTTGATAAAGTTGCTCATACAATTCTGATTAATAAACTATCTAAAATCGGCTTTCATTCAAACTTTTTAAACTGGCTCAATTCATACCTAACTGATAGAATTTACTTTGTGAATGTTGAAAATGAAAAATCTAGGCCATTTTTAGTAACTTCTGGTGTCCCTCAGGGAAGTATTTTGGGTCCGTTATTATTTATTTTGTTTATAAATGACATAACTGATTCCATTGTTTATTCCCGCTGCTTGTTATTTGCGGACGATTTAAAAATTTTTTTAAAAGTAAACAATTCAGAAGATGCTTCTAAGCTTCAGGCTGATCTCGACTCTGTTTATGATTGGTGTGTTAAGAATATGTTGTCTTTGAATCGAAGTAAATGTGCTTTTTCCACTTATTCAAAGTTAGATCATTCTCACTCAATTACTTACATTCTGGATAATACTCCGATCAATTGTGTCACTGAAATCAAAGATTTAGGTGTCATTTTTGATAAAAAATTTAATTTTATTTCCCATCTTAACTACATTATCCCTAAAGCGTACTCATTGCTTGCGTTCCTGCGGCGAAACTCTTCCAACTTTAATGATCTTGTCACGTTGAAATCTTTGTATATTTCTATGGTGCGGTCAATCTTGGAATATGCCTCTTTTATATGGAACCCTTTTTATACTATACATTCTAATCGCATAGAACGGATTCAAAGGTCATTTGTTAGGTTTGCTTTTCGATACATAAACTTTGAAGAACCTGGCCCTTCATATGATGTCAAATGCAAGCTCATTAACATAAAAAGTCTTCACATTAGAAGAATTAATCTTGCAATGTTATTTGTTTTTGATATATCAGTCGGTAAAGTCGATTGCCCTCAACTTTTGGATTTAATTAACTTTAATGTTCCGACGAGAACACTAAGGCATTCTAATTTATTTTATTTAGGCTTACGCCGTACAAACTATGCATTAAACTCTCCAATGTATAGAGCTTTATTTGAACTTAATAAGTTGTCTGAATATTGTGATGTAGATTTTGCTAATTCTAAGGATTCGCTAAAGTCATTACTAAACAGAATTTAATTCTTTAAGATATATTAAATTTTTTGTATATAGTTATCGTAGTCTGTAAGAATATTGTTCATAGACTTAATAAATAAATGAAATGAAATGAAATACATTATGGCCTTTAAGTTTTATCATATGTTCATCGATTGCTTGGTATTTGGTATTATTCAATGTTGCTTGAAAACATAGGTCTGTCCTTATATGCCCTATCATGACTGACAGAATTTTTTTCAAGATGATTTACATTGTTGCAAAAATGTAAGTTACTGCGGATTTTCTCGAACCGCGTGCGGGACAGAATATTTGCAATATAAGGTTCAGCCATATCCGGTTCAGTTGACCAATAATGCTTTTATTGGTTTAGTTGGTAATACATGATAGCCCATTTAGTAGAGCATCCCTAAAAAAGATTTAATTTCAGCCCTGTCAACAGCAAATGATCTTCCATTTTGCTGTTCATACTGAATGGATTCCCAAATCTAAATATCAATTAATGTTTCGAACTGGGTAAGCTCGTAAAAAATGTTTGCTAACAACTAAAGTTGAGCTTTCGCTTCCAAAAATATTAACCAAACACGAACGAATGATGTCTCCATCTGAAATTTCCATCAAGAATTTTGGCAGGTTCTAAGAAATTTTCAGTGACATAGTATTCTCTTTCAATTTGCACAATTTAAACTCCAACATCAATGTCTCCTTCGATAAAAATTTGATCTTCCTTACCAAGAGCCAGTGCGTCCTCCTCCTCGCTATCCTCAGCCATAAGTAGTTCCAAAATCTCATCCTCTCTTAAATGGAACTCTTTTCCTGGTGAATTAATGCGTCATTCCTATAATAATTTCAGCAAAGCAAAACTTTTATTAGCACGAAATATAATTTTATGGCCTAAGAGTTCGCAATTATAAAATATACTGGAAATTTTCACTTGAGGACCATAGAGACATCCGTGTCCCATGAGTTTTTTCTTAATAGTCGTAACTATTAGTTAAATAATTGTGATCTATTATTAAAATTCTTACATGAAATGAATTTAATTGTGAGCTTTAGATCAAGTAAAATATTTAAGAAGGCAACAACAATAAAGGCTTGATTACCAAGCGTAACGTGAGGTGGCGCAGCGGGATGTAGCGTAGTGCGACGTTGCCTCGAGGATAAGCGATTACCGAAATCGTAATCCAACGTAGTGCAGGCGCCGTAGTGCCAGGGCATTAATTTTATTCTAGTAGGCTTGTTTACTTCTTCTCGTCAATAAAAGATTGCATTCTTTCTTATATAGTATTAAAATTTACAATAATGTGAAGTTAAACAAATTTTTTCGCTTGTAACACAGCTGTCGAACTGTCAAAAATCGTAACGTTGCGAAGAAATCTATTTTCTACAGACTTCTACGCTGCGTCACGCCACGTTACGATTTCGGTAATGACTTGTACACATTTATCATTAAACAGATTTTAGCTTGACAATTATCAACGTCACGCTATGTTACCTTACGCTTGGGTAATCCAGCCTTAACTCTGTATAGAGTCAATCACTTAGCTGACTATACAGTCTGTTTCGGAAATCGCTACATTTCCTTTTCAGTATTCTTGGAGTGATTCGGTCAAAGTCATGAGCAATTGAACATTTGTTTGTGAAAATAGCCACCTTTAAGTTAAAAAAAAAAACACTAGCTCGTAGCGAAGCAAAAACTCTTTTCAATTCTATGGTGCATTTTCAACAAATTGTCGAACACCAATAGGGTTGCCAGGTTTTTTTTAAAATCGGGATTTTACAAAAAAAAAAAATGGCGACATAAGCAAAAAAATCGGGACATAAGCAAAAAAATCGGGACAAAGACTCGATCGTCCAGTACGCTTAGAATAACAAAAAAACTTTAAATACGTTTACTAAAAATCGATCTTTTCAAGTTGTATGTAAATTTAAAAAAGAAATTTTAGATTTTAAATAAAAGTCAGTGACAGAGAAATCAAATAAATGAATATAGAAACAATATAAACTTATATTTTTACTAACCCATGTTAATATCTGAAAATTCAAAATTTGTATTTTATAATGCATTTTACATAATGCACTTATTGTTTTTTTTCGTTTTTTTTTCTTTCATTCATGCTATGTTTGATTGCTAGAAAAGGATGAGATATGTTGAACTTAACGAACAACGTGGGTGAAAATGAGCAAAGCAAAATTAACAATATCCACAAAGAATGATGTTATTATTTTATTCGCTCCCTTTTTCTTTATTTCACGCACTTGAAAAGTATGCGATTCGGTGCAATTAATTAGTGTCTTACCAACAAATCTGTACAAATTAAGTCATGAAGAAATAAAAACGTAGGAAGTATTTTTAAAAAATAGTGAAAATATTACAAAATAAAATTGTTTTTCAAGAAATCGGGACATTTGGCGTCCCGCGTGAGGTCTTCGCGGGACGCACATTTTTAGGCTAAAAATCGGGACAACCCGCGTGAGATCGGGACCTGGTAGCCCTAAATACCAATGAATATTGAAATAAAAAAATAAATGCGTCGTTGGACACACGAGAGAAGCGAAGCTTTTTCACAGTTTCTAAGATTTGTTAATTTATGAGTTGTTTGTAATAAAATAATTTTTTAATTCAAAAATTTAAAATAACATCAAATTAATTTAAAAAACACAAGTTATAATCACACCCGTAGATTTTATTACGTATCAGTTTTATTTTATTTTATTACGTATATGGTAATCAAGTATAACACATAAAAAAGTTAGTTTTAATGCTACTTTATTATACACTATTTACACAAGAATGCTGTTAAAAATAAACACGAATATATATGCCGTATTAATGCCGCCGAGACCGAGCGAGTACAAAATTATTCTGAATACTTATTTCATGGCAGCATGGACCATAGCTCATGCCACCATAGCGCATTAAAAATGCGCTGCAACGCTATGTACAGCGTCGCAAACACACACATAGAAATCACTTCTATTGCCATGTTATTCATTGCTTCAATTCAATATAAAAAAATTACTAAACGCCAGCGGTAAACGACGTTGGCATTTAAAAACGTCCGACTCGTCATCAGCGCTAATGACGCGACGGACGGAGCGATAAGAAAACGCATACCGGCTATTTTCTGCCGAATCGATGGCCTGAGTGTTGGGTAACTCAGCGACATAAAGATTATCGCTATGCTTGACGATTTGTCGTTTATGACAAAGCGTCAGAGGGCGAGAAAGTCAACACGTTTGAACTAAAATAAACAGATCGAATGCCTGCTGAAATATAAGTGCAGCGGCAGCTTAATATGTGACGAATATTTTACTTGGCTTACCACTTGCGTGATAAGCCAAGCAAAGTTAGTCATAGTGTGGGCAACTATGTGTGGTTTATATTATATAGCGACAGAGTGTCGATGGGCAGCTTGAAGAGCTGCAGAGTGAGGGATAGCGTCACTGAAGGTTCCGCCACACGTATTACATCCATTTTGAATTATTTTTGTAAATGTTTTCAATTATCAAATTTTATTAATGAAATTTAGGGGTATATGATAACTGAAATGGCAAACGTATGTTATGGATGTTAAGTCGGCAATATATCTAGAAAAGACTGCATCAATAGTTGTTCCTAATCGTGTTGTACAAATATTTGGATCTCTTATTATTTGTAAATTAAATTTATCAAAAAGGAATTGCTTAAGTGCCTTTGAGGATTCATGTCTAAAATCGCAATTAAAATCACCACCAAAAACAATTGGCATTTTGTGATAATTTTCACACAGTTCAATGAAACCTGCTCGTGTATAACATAAAAGAGATCTGTCGTATTCTGAGGTGAAATGTAAATCCAAATCATCAAAATACGTTGTCCCTTAAGACCTATCATTCTGCAGAACATACTTCTCCAATTTTTTAAATATTAGCGGAGAAATTTTGTAGCTAAAGTCTGTTTAAATATATTTACGTATTCCCAGTGACTATAATGTACTTATCTTTATTTTATTATGATAAATTGCAACTCCTCCAGAACGACAACTATTTCTCTGAAATTGAGATATACAAGCGAAATTAGTGATATCGATACTTTCATAATTTTGTATTTTTGATTCTGATAGCAATATAATGTCACAGATTTGAGTTATAGAATCGGTAAGATCTTGAGAATGCGCATTTAAAGTCATTGGTCAACTGTAATGACAATTTAAAGTCATTACAGAAAAGAACTGTTTGCTCTCTATCAAATTTTTTTATAGTAATGTATTTAATTTCTAACTTTTTGAGAGATAATCTTTGAAATTCTCGAATGAAATCAATATTAGAAAAATCATTTCGCCTTCCATGATGAAATATAAACTGTTGAGGGTTGTCATCAGAAGTTGTAATAAAAAGTTCGTCAATACTAGTAACACGAGAAAAAGCGACGTAGATTAATTCTAAGGAATGCTTTCCGTCATATTCTTAAACAATCTCTTCGAATGATCCACTCAGTGACTTATAAATATAGCCATTGCAGGAATTAATGGAAAATGATTTCTTGTAACTGTGATTGTTTTATTTTTATTTAGAGGTATGCTACTGCTTTTTCGTAGTATTGGCACAGCTCTTCTTCCAACTTGAATCGATTGAGCGTCAGCAGAAGCTCTCATTCTTGTTTTCTGACCAATTTTAGACTCATCGAATTCCAGCCAAACTTTTTTTAACCTGGTCATTCTGGTCAATTTCAATGTGCACTAGTTTACCAATAGCCCCATATGCCAAACCATCGCTAACATTAATATTTGTTTTTATTAGATAATGTTTATTGATGACAAAAACAATTTCAGAAGGTAAACCACCTGTATCGATGACTTTCAAATTATGCAATTTTTGTTTAAATGCTTGTAATTGCTCATTATTTCTACATCTACGAATGTTATCTATTGCAGACGAAATTTTGTTGTGTACTATTGCGCGTAAGATAGAATTATTAAATAAATCTACAGAAGCATTACTAAAAAATAATCTTATTCCATTTGGACACAGACGGCTGGCAGTTTCCTCCGTAAAAAATCTACTCTCTATTAAATGTAACTCGTTTTGCTCAAGTTTTTTACCATCACCAATCTTCGTTAGCAATGACGAAAACTGTTTATTACTTTGCAGCATAACTTGTGTCAATTCATAAAATTTAAGTTCCAGCAGTACTTGAAGTTAGTTCGGGAATAGACTATTCTCATCAACAAAATGTTAATGACAATGGTAGTAAGTAGAAGCAACATTTGTTTTGTTATATTTTTTGGCGGATTTTGGTATTTGGATAGCCAATACACAATCCTTTTATATAATAGATAATTGTGATCCGCACCATAGCTTCACGCATTCAAATTTAGGATAGCTAATGCACAATCCTTTAATAGATTCCTGTCATCTATGCAACATAGCTTCAGTTCATACTTAATATTAAATAAACTCTCATAGTCAACGAAGATTTTTGGATCAGTTGGTAGTGTAAAGGACTGTCAATCGAAAGGGTACTCAATGCTAACAAAGAAATATTTGTATTAATTTTATAATCTCTTGTTGTAATCGACACAAAAAGCAACAACAATTCTAAGAAAACGGTGTATGGAAAAAAGTGTCGTTTTTCAGAATTCACTCAAGCAAATCACAAAACAAGGCGTAACAAGCTTCGTTGATCACAGCTTAATGAACTGAAAAGGAAATGTAGCGATTTTCGAAACAGACTGTCTAGTCCGCTAAGTGATTGACTCTATACAAAGTTGTTGTTGTTGCCTTCTTAAAAATCTTACTTTTTTATTGAGTTAATTAATTACAATTCATACTGCAATATCTATTGGGCTCCACTGCTAAAAAAAAAAACTTTAAAGGAGTGTGCCATATTGGCATAATTCGTAACAAATCTATTATTTTCAATATTTCTAGTGTTAATTTGACAATATTTACAAAGTTCCTATGACAATATTTACAAATGTTTGATTTAAATTAAAGCCAACAAATGATTTTTTACTTTCAATTTAAAGCAACCGAGTAATCGAGCGTCCTTACACACATCTAGCACGGCATACAATACGTCGGAGCTGCAAAGCCGTGTAGCTACTTTGTCACCTCAAATTTACATCTCGCTACAACCAAATTTGTTGTTCCTGGTGTTGATGGTATACGCTTGCCACGACAACTGCGTCGTGTGAAAGTTGATGTTATTTAAATTTTTGTAGACCTGAAGGATCAGTTGATAGTTATGCAACAATGTGACTGGCAAAATTCTTCTAAATGTAGCACTATATAACTACGCAGAAGTAAAGCGGTCTGCAGACGCGGCAGCTTGTTGAGCTCTGCTGTGGATTTATACGCCATTCGCATGTACGAAGTGTGAGTGAGTTAGTGACATATAGATTAGATATATCGTGTCGGCATAGAATTTCCTTTTGAATTTATGCAGTAGCCCGAGACCCAATGAAACCTTACGTTGCAGCGTTAGTACATACTCATTCCAGTTGCTCGACAAAGTTAGACCCAAGAATTTGACATTATTGTCCTCTACAACCTCCGTACCATTAATGTTGAGAACAAGATAATCCGCTGCTTTTCGACGCTGCGAGAATACGATGAATTGAGACTTGTCAGCGTTCATTAAAATTGAACCGAAAGAATTCAGTCAAAATCGACACATCATAGTCAATTTTTGTTTTAAGCGCCAGTCTAGAGTACAATGGATAAAAGAGAGCGATGTCATCAGCAAACACGAATAGCTTTCCATTTAGATTGCTGTTATGAAAGTCGTTGATGAATATTAGGAATAGCACTGGTCCTAGAACGCTAGGACCAGTTTAATCATTGTCGAAAACAGGTGTCGCAGAACTTTCGAACAGGAACCAGCTGAATTTTTAAGAACAACGGCAGGTATTCCATCCACACCCATTGCTTTGTGCGTATTTAGATCGCAAATAATTTTTTCAAAATCTTCACTACTAACTTCATTGAATTGAAATATTTCCCGAGCAGCACTGAGCGTTGCAAACGCATTAATGTCATCCTCTTTGTAGTGTTGGACTTCAGATGCAATGATTCTAGCGCGTTCAACGAAAGCTTTGTTTAAGCAGTTTGCCACCTCTGCAGAGTCGGATACTGTTGCACCATTGTCCTTTACAATGCTTTCCACAACTGTAGCTTTATTTTTGCGATTCACGAACCCATTGAGGACGCTCCAGGTTTTTTTAATATCGCCCTTCACTTCCAGAAGTCATTTCTTGTAATACGAATCTGTGAGATGCTTTTTCACTTTAGGGACCAACTTTGTAATTTCTTCAAGTCGAAGCCTAAGATCACGCCTTAGATGTTGTCGCTTTATTTTTTTGTATAGTTTTGCTTTTTTCCTCACTAGCGCTTTGAAGTTGTAATTAATCTATGGGGCCATAAGGTATTTCATCTTTACGCGGGTTGTTACTTGTGTTCTGTTTGAATTTATTGTTCTCAGAATGATGCGTTCGATTTCGGTGTAAACAGCATTCGGATCAGACAATACCAATTTTTTCGTCGTCCCCAAGATCAATTAGCAAAAGCTCCGCTATTGTAGTCGTAAAAGGTTTTATTTAGTACTTTATATTTGTTTAGTTGGCAGCTTAGATCGAGAAGGCAGCATACAATATTGTGGTCGCTTGATACATGCGCAGGCAGTACAAAGCAGCTAGGGCATTATACTCAGAATTATCTGGCGACGATGATAAATCTTCAATGTTAGAGTCGCCTGCTGCCACACAATTGTAGCGTGATGCTATGCTAAACTGCACTTCAAATAATTCAAGGAACGTGCTTGCTGGGCACCTCGGTGATCTGTAGAATCCAATCACCATTAGTGTTTTACCATTGGCTTTCATTGTTGGCAGTTTTATTCTTATAATATGGCAGTAAGATAAGTTGACCACCCCTTTAACCGTGAACTGCAATGGTTCGTCAATGAACATTGATAGCCCACCATGGCTGTCACCTCTACCACAGTGCACACTTGTGTAATCTGATATATCGTACAGCTGGATAATATTCTCCGCAAACCAAGTTTCTTGAATGCACATTACTTGAGGAAGATGATGGAATAATGATACTTCAGTACGAAATGCATTAAATTTATCAATACCCGCAATACTTCTAGCATTAAATGAGATTACATTGAAAATATTGTCTTGCTCTATTATGCTGTTGTATTCTGTAATGTTTATTAAATAGTTAATTTTAATATAAATAGGTATTAAAATAGGTATAAATAGGTATTATTATTATAATAGGTATTAAAATAGGTATAAATAGGTATTATTATTATAATAGGTAGAGATGTGATCAATGATTTTTTATGTAAGTCAGTAGGAGCGATTAGTTTGCCATCGATGTCAAATAAAAATCGCCTTAATCATCGGTAGTAGTTTCAGCAACATTAGGCAAGCTGGGATTTGGTCGCGTTGTAGCTGCTCTTAGCACTCACCCACACGACGATAAGTGCTATTTATCTCGGCGCGCGAGCCTTCAGCATGCTTTGCAAAAATGGTATTCCCTCTTGTATATACGTAGTGGTACCCAGAGTCAGAAAATCATTAACAAAAAGTTTGGTTTTTAGAGCAGTAGCTGCATTCCCAAACATGTTAACTACGATTTTCGTTATCGTTAACTGTCCTTACCTACAATTTTCGCTAACTCGTATTCCCAAACCAAACCTTAGCTATTTATATCGTTTACTTTGACAGTTCTTCTGCGATAATTGATGTTAGCTTAACTACGTATTTTTAGGCATCGACAACTAAAACAATAACATCGTTAATATATTAAATAAGCCTAACTTAAAGTATTTCATAAGTTTTTGTTAAAAGAATTGTGGTGTTTAAGTAAAACAAGAAAAAAAAATTTTAATGGCATTCTCATATTTAGCCATGGATGCAGCTATTTTGGATAGCGAAATTGACATGCGAGAAAGCGCAGTGGAGTGGGCTGCTCTTCGCCAAGTGGACAGCCCGTTTGATTTGGATCAATCCACTTTTATGCAGCTATACCGTTTGACGCCTGAGACAGCTCATAATCTCATAGAGTCTATAGGAAGCTCTTTAGAACGGAGAACAATATCCGCTTTATCGGCGGAAAATCAGGAGAGAAGCAAAAGCAGTATAATGTTGCAATTGTTTTTATCCACAAATCCTTGAAATCAGTGTCGGGCAGCTTTGCACACTTGAGATTGTGTTTGTGCAGTAAAATATGTATTCATCTCACCTACAGAACGACCAAAGCTTCAGTGTTCAAGCGAATGTCAAGCAGATAAGATCTGTGCTTGCGTGTTGCTTGAATATATTATATTATATCTCTGTCGATAAGCAATAATAGCTTAAGTCGATTTAAGACAGAACTGAGTTATTGATATAGTTGTGTTCCACGTATATATCGTTATGAACACACAAAATCTAAAACTTCTAGCATGACCTTAGGCTAAGATATGACGCAAAAACAAAAGACCCTTTCATATAACTTATATGGCGATTGAAAACTTTGTAGCAAGATTTCTGGAAACTTTGAATTAAGACTTAAGCTGTTATTGCTCATCGACACAGATATAACGTAAGATTACACTGCATAAAATTGTATGTATGCAAAATTTTTGGAAGTATGTATGAAAAAATTTTTATTTTTAGAAAATAACGGCATGGCTCGGCATCAAAGAAGTTAAAACATTAATTAAACATTAAAACATTATGCATAACAAGGCATTACGATAATTTGCATGGCCAATATGAGGTAATTGTGGGGCATGCGATGGAGAAATTAATTATCTATTTAAAGGCGGCATGTCCACATATCATATCATATAGTGATCAGTTCTAAGTACGTATAATGAAAGCATCTTACTCTGTCAGTTTAGCCTTGGCAAAACACAATAAGCACAATAAAAAACATTTGTTTTTACTATTAGCAGGCCTTTTTACATTTTCGTCTGCTTATCTGTATTTCACATTATCCGTCTGTCGGTCTGTTTCCTTTTGACATTCCGTCCACTACTTATTTATTTAATTTCGCAATACAAATCCGAGCAAAAAATTATCCCATAATGCCTAGTAAGATTTCTGCAAAAAGCGCTTTAGCACTTCGTTTTCAGTGTGAGTTTTAAAGCGCTCATTAATACATACTCAAGATGAGAAAGTATTGGTGTGCAAAGCTGCCCGCACTGCTTTAAATTGATTTTTGCAGCGATACGATTCTACGCAACTGTGTGCTACCAGCGGCCAGTAGGACGGCAGGCGGGCATCACGATGAGCCAGTCATCTGTCAGCCGCTCTATTCACAGGGTTACAGCCGCCATAAACGATCAAATTTTTGGATTAAATGTGCGTTTCCCGATGACACAGATTGAGCGACAGGCAGCGCTCACGGTGTTTAGGACAGCTCGTGAGCCTTTCGACGGCGCCATTGGAGCGATTGACTGCTCTCACGTAGCCATCGTTGGGCCACAACTACACGAGGAAGCGTACGGTAACCATCATTGTTATCATTCTATTAATATTCAAATGGTAACTAGGCAGTTTTATATTGAATTAAGAAATTTATTATTATACTGTTTTTACTTAAGGTTTGCGATCCCAATCTGAGGATTATCAATGTTAATGCAAGGTATCCCGGAGCACGTCATGATGCATACATATGGAACGCTTGTTCTGCTCGACAGGTTATGCAGAGAGCATATGAACGCGGTGACCGACGCACGTTTTAAATTGGTGCGTCTTTAAAATGTGAATTTTGTCGATTTTATTTATAACTTTTTGCTTGCAGGTGACTCTGGTTATCCACTTGAATCGTGGCTCATGACAATTCTTCCAAATCAGATAGAAGGTACTCCGAAATATCGGTACAATGAGGCTTTGTGCAAAGGTCGAAATTGTGTAGAGAGGTTGTTCGGTGTGTTGAAAAGTAAGTGGCGGTGCCTTTCTAGGCAAAGAGTACTGATGTATGAGCCGGTTTTGCTGGCAGAATTGCAAACGCTTGTGCAGTTCTGCACAACTTAAGCCTCTCGTCTATAAGTGGAGCTGAAATAGCGGCGGAGCTATTGCCCAGTGTAGATTCGGCGACTGCAGAAATTGAAGAGGGAAATGGTGCACGTTCATCAATTGCGAAACGCTGTCAAGACAGTTTGAATGCCGAAAAAATTTACTTAATTTGTATTTATGGAAGTGAATTATTTGGGCAGTCTGTGACTTGGTGGTAAATTTCACCCTTTTAAATTAATTAATTTAAATTTTAAATAAATAAAAAAATGCAATTTAATTTGTATTTTTAAAGTTCAAGAAAACTGGAACTTTGTTTAAAAACTATGAAATACAAATATATCCAAAACCTGAAAGATATTTTTTCAAAATCAAATGAATATATTTAAAGAAATACAAGAGATCGTATAAAAATGCCTTGTTTTTTATAATTAAAATTTGTACATAAAAATAAATAAAAATTTTGTACGTCATTGGAATATAAAGGCATTTTTGGCACATAAAAATACATAAAAATATAAATGAAAAAAAAAGAAATAGAACAACAAAATTAATGTTCATCACTGGTCTGCAAACCAAAGATCTGCTCCATGACAGAAGCTATGCGGTCAACTGCCACTGCTAGAAGCACCACCGCATCAGCTTGTTGCTTCGCAACTTCATTTTGTTGCTCCTTTGCTTCAGCTTGTTGCTTTGCAGTTTCAGCTTGTTGCTTCGCGGCTTCAGCTTGCTGCTTCGCTGCTTCAGCTTGCTGCTTCGCTGCCTCAGCTTGTATCTAAAGGCATAACAAAAATATTAGAATATATCAAACAACAGAAAGCATTGCACTCTAAGGCGTATCGAATTACAATTTATTTCGAATATCATATTCTAAGAGGTCTCAAGAGTTGATTTATTTCGAATATCATATTCTAAGAAGTCTCAAGAGACTGCTATATAAGGTAAGGTATATATATATATAGATAAGGTGGTCAAGATCTCCCAAAAAAAATTTAGGAAAAATAAGGATGTCTTTCTCTCCCGCAAGGACAAAGTTGTTTTTAAAAAAAGGTAAAAAATAACGATATTAATATGCTTACATTTTTTAAAGAAAAACTAGATTTGTCGTAAAGCAAAAGTAAATATAGACTAAAACTAACAATATTTTGCTTAACACGATTTCTTAACTTTTACCAACAGTATCCAAAGATAACGATATTCGAATCTAAAGGTACACTCGAGATAGCACAGACCTTCTTATTGTTATCTACCGTCTTCCCTAAACTTGACGAATAAATAATTTACATATTTTTTAAGCATATGGGCATTTCAACAGAACAGTTTACCATGACCAAAACATTAAAACTTATTATTTCATTATATTTATTATCAAAGAGAAACATTTTCGTTTTATTAATTTTAGCAATTTATTCATAAACTCATTTACCATGATGATCAAATCGTCTCTACTGTTTCACAAATGCAATTTAAGTAACGTAACGCCAGATCAAAAAGACTAATAAAAACACCAGAAGGTTTTTAAATTTAATCACTTGGAAAATAAATTTATGTTATTTCAAACCCTTCTAAAAAAAGTGGCATACAAAAAGTCTTGACCAATTCAGAGTTTTTTAAATTTTGTAATCCAAGTCAAAAATCACTTCCGTTTTTTGTAATGTAACGCCAATACATATTTTTGATTATATCTTGAAATACTTTGGGTGTATTATTGACATTGTTTTTACCTAATATAGTGCTACTTAATTACTACGCAAATATAAAAAAGTCTTTTTAAAAATGAGACTTTCATTACTAGAATGAAATTCATTATTTCGTTAAAACGCCCCACCTCAGCATTTACAAAAATTGTATACTAACATTTTGATTTCCTAAGTATGCCATGGGTCTCAATTGATTTAACAATTGTTGTTAAGTGTTTTAAATAAATAATTACCATAAGGAAGTTATGAACAAAATTGTTAAATTTCATGCTATTTTTTCTTTTAAATATAAAAAAAAAATCTTGCTATTTTCCTCGTGAATTTAATAAATATTGTTAAATAGGGTTTTGTTCAAAAATATTTGAAGAATCCAAATTGTCAAAATTATTTTCGGTACCTCTTCCACTGGTCGAGATATAAAACCTTATATTAATTTTTTCAAGTTCTTTGCTATCTTGAGTGTACTGTTAGATTAGAATGTCCTTCACACAGGACACTATGGGTAAAAATTGAGAGTTGCATCGTGTTTGGTAAGATATTTTTTGTTAACATGTGTATTTACTTTTGCTTTAAGACATATGTAGTTTTTCTAACAAAAATCAAAGCATTCTGAGATCGTTATTTTTTACTGTTTTTCTCAAAAACAACTTTGTCCTTGCGGGAGATGAGACATCATTTTTAAAAAATTTTTTTGGGTAATTTTGAAAGTCACATGTAATTTTTGAAACCTCTTAGAATGCGATCTAAATTTTTCAATACACACTATTGCACTCACCACTATAGCATTCGCTTGCTGCTTTGCAATTGCTGCAAACTGCTCCCTGGCGGAATCCAAAACGCTGCGCTTTTTCGGCCGTCTTCACCACCTCCACATCCACCACATCCACTTCTTCAACTAGTTCATACACTTCATAAGGGAAAGTGGTGGGCACCATTGGACTTGCCAGCAGCACATCTTCTTCTCCTCGTTCAAGGGCCAGTTGTAAGTGCTAAAAGAACAATACATTGTTAAAATATCATTGCATTGTTAAAATATCATTGCATTGTTTGCAATCATATCTACCTCTTCTTCCGGAATGCTGTCCGCGCAATTGCTACTCCCTTCCACATATTGCAGCCCAATGATGTCCAACACCCGCATGTCCAACTCCGTGAGGGCAGAACTGGAAAGGGGCTTACCACCAGTCTTGGCCATTTCCTTCCTTCATTCTCGCACTTTCACTGAGGTGCGGCTTTTGAGGTCTCGCCATGCCTATAATAGAAAAGCAGACACACTTCAGCAAATATAATGAACTTGTGCAATATTGTACTTACCACTTGCCACTGTGCCGCAGACTTCTCAGCTCCTCCGACACTATTTAGTTGACCAGCCAGTTCAGCCCACTTGTTGAAGGCCTCTTGTCGACCATGCAGCGCCACGAATTTGCCTTCGGCCAGTCCATTGTTGGTCACAAAAAAATCCAACATTGCTTTGTACTGCTCGGTTGTGGCCCAACCGGACCTTTTTTATTTTGCTGCTGCTGTATTTTGTTTTTTCCACTTTCTTAATAAAATGTCATAGCAATGCTAATGACATAGCTAAAACCAAACTGTCAAACGCCAGTGCTGCCTTATTTTCAGTATACGTAAGCGATATTTTTAGGTAGCAGTTTTGGCGAAACGCTTAGCAAATGTTGTAGCTTAGAATAGTGTTGGGAATAGGACATTTGTTACTGCAAGCTACAAACGTTTTTTGTAAGCGATAGCGGTTTCTTATCGTTAATATTTTGGGAATGCAGCAACAGGATTCTTTTTTATGTTCTTTTAAGCCGCCAGCAGTAACATCTTAGCTTCATGAGTGTAGAACTTCACCACAACTGATTTCAGCGCTCTGTTTGCACGACTACCAAAGAAATATGCTTGAGCAATATCTTTGCGGCTAACTGACACTTTCAGATGTTTTAAAAGGTCAATAACTAACTCATGTGCGGTTTTGCTGTTGCTAGTGTCTTCTAGGCCTCTCACTATAATATCGTTCTTGACTCTGTCTTCAGTTACGAATTTGAGCGTATACTTAACCTCACTTAATTCGGCGCGAAGCTGTGAGTTATCTTTGATTAACTTATCCACCTTCTTTCTTACTTTGGCCACATCTCTCACAAGACTCTTGAATGGACTAAGTTTATCCATGATACAAAGAACTACAGATAAAGTATTGCGCATGTCCGCCATCTTTGCTGTGACGTGCAAGGTGCTCCTTGGTTAAAACGTAGTCACAATTTATTCATAGGGTATAAAGATTTTAAAATGCCTACATTTTCTTATGAAAACTTGTTTTACTGATATGAAATAAATATTGTTTTATAAAGCACATGTCCAAAATAAAGTAAATATATTTTGTAGTAATTTTTGTGAAGAAAAATTTGCATATTTTGTAGGGGTGCTTTTTCCCCTTTTTACCGATTTACACAAAAAGCGGCTACGTTGCTTGATGTGCTTGACAGAATTTTGACTGTTTGTTCGTTTTCATTTTGCTATCTTCGTCACTTTTCTACATTTTCTTTTGAATGTATTCATCAAGTGTCACATTTGACGAGCACCGATGACGAGGTGCGCAGTAAATTTTGTTTGTTGCGCCGGGAATACTTTACCTGTAGCTCTTTGTATCATGAAGTTTATCCATAATTGTTTGGAATTGACTAGGGATGTGCAAGTCAAAGTCGACTTTTGCTTGATAATTTCCGACTTTTGGCAATCGACTTTCTGATATTGAAAAAAGTCGACTTTTACTTTCGACTTTTTTAATTTTATGTGAAACAAAAACCTTCTGAGGAAAGATTAATCTGAGAACTGTCTTCTCTAAACTAATAAACGAAATAGCTGTTTAACAACAAATAAAGCTGCGTTGGCAACTGTTGATTCGATAAATGTAAAATAGTGGTCGGCAAAATTAAAAAAAGAGACTGTAAGTGGAAGTGTGCCAAAGCAATTGCGTATCATCTGATAACGTAACACGCGTAACAAAATGCTTTAATGAAATTGTCAGTATTTGAAAAGCAGGTGACAAGTTTTATCAAAATTTATTATTTTTGAGCTTCAAATTTTGTTTTGAAAAAAAAAAACATTGCAACAAACACAGAAATGTTGTTGCAGGCTGTAAATAAAAATTTATATTCACAATATTCAAACTACTCTCAAATGGATTAATTTATTATTATAGAAAACATAGGAATGTTCTGTTTTAAGTCAAATTGGCAAGAAGTTAAAACGAGTGCTTGCCATTGAAATCACAAAAAAAAATTACAATATTGAATTGGTAAAACCAAACGCTTCTTTAACACTTCTAGATCCTAGGCTCAAAAAGCACGCATTTCAAAATATCCTTGAGTGTTCTCAAACTTTCACCTTGGTAAACAGCAGAACATAAATAATTACTGCAAAATTACCACCCCCTCCCCCCTCCATTTAGGTGATCTTGCGAATGCCGAGATGAGATAAGCAAGAATTTCAAATGAAGAAGTTGTGATAGCGGCATTGACATCTAATAATCAAGAATCCGATAACAGTGACATTTTATGTTTTTGGATGAAGTGGTTAAAACAAACATGGAGTCTACAACTGATGAAATTGAAGGGATGCCCACTCAGCTGCGCCTTTATCTGGCTCGCCCGGCTGTTGATAGAAAACTTAATAAAAATCCGCTTGTTGTCTGGAAATGCATCAAAACTGAATTTCCTTTTGTTTGGGCCGTTGCAAAAAATATTTATCAATTTTTGCAACTTCGGTGCCATTAAGAAAGGTTATTTTCTTATGCTGGCCAATAGCAAACCAATTGCGAAACAGGCTTTCGTCAGACCATCTTCACATGTTTTTTTTTACGTTCAGTTGGTGAAGACATGTGGTTAATTTATTTGTGCATTGCCTAGTGCACAAATATATCGAGCCCTAACCGCTGAATTAACGTAACCGCCACTTTTTCGAAATTAATTTTTTAATGGCAAACGATGGTACGAAAACAAAGTCGTCAACTCCAAAAATTTCACATCTCTACCTTAACCCTCTAACTGGATTGACCGTCTATAGACGTTCACTATATTTTCATTAACTACAACTTTATTTAAAAGCGATTTCTTTTCAATCTTTTGAAATTGAATTCAGTTTAAAATACAGTTTGATGCTATTTTCTCAGAATTTATAAATGTCGCATTGTTTCTATGCTATGCTCATTTCATTGTCAGAGTGAACGCTGTGTGCACGCAAAAATTATTTGTAAATAAGTGTTTTATTTTTTCGCGATTAAAATTCGTTCTGGTGTTTATATATTATTACAAAAAATGTTAGTGAACAGGTAAGCGAATATATTTTCGCTATTCATTGGAAGTTAGAGAAAAAAATGAAAGTTATTACGATTTCTCTACTAAAAACCAATGACCGTCTGTAGGCGGTCATTCCGGTTAGCGTGAAGTTTTTTGTTTGCTCTGCATAAAATTAATTGTAATTTTAGCACAGAAATGAGTGATCGACGACGCGAAAACAATCACCCCTATTATGTAAGTCAACGTTGACGACGGCACATTGCGAATTGGTATTGGCGTTGTCAATATTGATGTTTATCGATAACTTTTGTCACGTTTTTGGTATTGGCTAAGCAACATTGATGTCGGCGACGACGTGAAACAGCACCAATTCTGTCGACACAGTTTTTGTAGGTGACAGGCACAACGACACATTCTTTTTAAACGCAAAAGAAGTTGCAGTTAAAAAATTTGTAAGTAAAATGGTTTTCCTTAAATATGCTGTGAATCTACTAAATTTGTGAAAAACATTTAGGAAATGGTGAAATTAACAAATTCATGGCAGTTTGCGATGTTAATGTAATTAATCAAGAACTAAAAATCTTGTACGTACTTGATATCCGGCAAATTAAAAATATCCGATCTTTGCCTTATGACTTTTCTCTGAAGCCTAAGAATTCGATTACTAGTCATCGCTTGAACTTTCGCTGGAATCCGTTACAAAAAACATATTTCGTCCTAACAACCCTGATTAAACTCTTAAATAAAAAGGCGATCCAAATTATGAAAATTTAAGTTGGTGTATTTGTTCTCTAAGTAATGTTTGAAATAAAAATATATTTAGAAATCTTAAATCACAATAAAAGTGTAACAAATGACAAGGTGACACAAGTGCTGGAAGGACGATATCTTGAATACGTACAATTTTCAGCCAAAGAAATGGTCGTGGCCAAGGCGACACAAATGGTGGCAGGATGATCTCTTCAACACGCACAATGCAGTCTTTAACACTCAAAAAATTAAATTAAACAATTAAAGTCAAAACAATTAAAAAGTATAAACTGTTAAACTTTTCTTTATTCTTTGTTTATTTATTTCCTCTTTATTAAAAAGAAAGATGTATCAATACTTTTGAATTATCGATAACACGTAGACATCAATACAGAATGTTAAGATGCCCCCAGACTATATGTTTCATACAGATGACATGTCAAAAAAATTACATACCGAATTTCATGTGTGTCAAAATTTAGTTTTTGTCATTCAGTTTTTTCTTTTGTCTCATTTGAAAATAAAGTACAACTTTTGAAATTTTTGTAAGCCGTAAAGCTCTAAAGTGTCCTTTAGACCTTTGGTCATTCAAACTAAGAATAAATTCATTAAAAATTAATTTATTGAATAAATATCTAAAAATTTGCCTTTTCTTCTATTTTCACATAAAAAATTTATCAAACTGACATTTTGTACGGATGGAAAAACATACGAAATTAGAGACTTCTAATTCAAAAATTTACAGAACGCAAATAAAGGGTGTCCCAACAAGTGCGCAATTTTTAAATTTTAAATAAAACACAGATATTTAAAAAAAAAATCGTGAAACTTTATTATATCGTAAAGTGGACAGCATGAGGTTATGTATGGAACAATATATCGTGCAGATGGCCGCCGCGGCTTTGCTGGCATACACGCGATCTTTTAATGAAATTTTCAATGACCGTTTTGCATAAATGCTTGAGTCGTCGTCGGCTTATTCGCGTAAACCATCGACTTCAAAAAACCCCAAAGAAAAAATCTAATGGTGTTAAATCGCACGATCTAGGCGGCCAATTCTGATCTCCAAAACGCGAAATAACACGACCGAGAAATGACTGATGCAGCAATTGAATTGTTTTTCTGGCTGTATGACATGTGGCGCCGTCTTGTTGGAACCACATGCCCTTCACATTCATTTCTTCAATTCTAGGCAAGAAAAAACTGGTTATCATTTCACGATACCGAACACCATTGACTGTTTGCGCTTGACCTGCCTCATTTTCATAAAAAAAAAGGTCCAATGATTCCTCCAGCCCAAAAACCACACCACACAGTGGCACGTTGAGGATGCATTTGCTTCTCGTGAATCACTCGAGGATTTTCCTCAGCCCAAATGCGACAATTCTGCCTATTGACGAAGCCATCAAGATGGAAATGGGCCTCGTCACTGAAGATGATTTTAGCGGCAAAATCAGCATTTTCATGTTGTCTCTCCAATACCCAAATAACGAACTCCCTTCGCTTTTGTAAGCTGGCTTCAGTTCCTGAGTCAATTGAACTTTGTGTGCATGAAGATGCAAATCTTTCGTCAAAATTCGCTGCATAGTGGATTTGGAGACACCAATTTGCTGAGCTCGGTGTCGAATTGAGGTGAATGGAGTTTGAGCGACATCATCACGTACAGCTGCGACATTTTCGGTCGATCGACCTGGTCGAAGGCGCGTTGTTGTCTTTACATCACTAACAGACCCAGTTTCGGCAAATTTATCCATTAATCTCTTTACAGTTGACTCTTTTGGAGCATTATAGTGACCCTAAATTGATCGCAATTTGCGAACTGTAGCCGCAAAACTTTCACCATTTTGGCAAAACAATTTCACAATGAGAATGCGTTGTTCATTCGTGTAGCGCTCCATTTTTACTAACCTCGCACCTTCTAACAACAATAACAATTGTTCAAATGTCAAACAATGACACTTCGAATGGCGCCAAATTTAAATATTGCGTTCTTGTTGGGACACTCTTTACAAACGACATTTCAAAACCACAGTTTCATATGTTCCACACTATATGTAGCTAAAAACTATTTGTAATTTTTGACGTGTCATATGTATGAAACATATAGTGTAGAGTCACTTTTAATAAATACCTGTATTGTGTTGATGTCGGCGTCGAAGTGATGTCGAGATAGAATTGATGTCGGCGTTGACATACACAATAGGGGTGAATGATAATAAGCCCATCAAATCAGCGAATAAAAGGTTCCAATTTTCTAAGCTGTCAGATGAACAAATCCAAGATCTAATGGACTCAGTGGAAACGGATTTTTCAGATGAAAGTGATGGCGACTTTGATAGTGATGATAGTGATCATAGATCAGGATTTTCACCCGGGTGAAAATGATTTTCAATTTTCAGTTGAAGAATTTGAAAATGAGATAGCAAACTGTTTAGATAATTTGGCTAAATCAAGTGATATTTTTGTTTCTAAACTTAACACTTCTCTGAATGTTAGTAGTATAAGCCCCAATAACAAAAGAGAAGTTTCATACCAATTTGCTTCAGCTAATCTTCCTTCAACTGCATCAAGCCATTTTGAAACCAATTCACTAAAACCGCCATTGCCAGAAGGCGAAAAAGATCGTTTTTCGATCATTCCAGGACCAGGTGGTTTCACTGAGAAATGTCAGTATTATTAAAACAATTGAACAACTGCTAAAAATTCGTTTGTAATTTAAAATTCATATTTCAGCTGTACAAGATATACAGGCAAAAACAATTAAGCGGAATAACTTGGCGAAAAAAGGAAATGCAACTCCATGAAGATGAAATCCCATTCATTGGGAACATTAACTTAACGAATTCTCTCAGATCCCTGACAACTCCGCTAGACTGCTTCAATTATTTTTTCACGGACGACATCATCAAACTCATTGTTGCAGAAACTAATCGAGCAGCTGTACATAAATATGATAGCACAATCTTTAGGATAAATGCTGTTCAAATTCGTCAATATTTTGGAATTTTATTCTATATGTCCCTTTATCGTTATCCACGGCTGGAAAGTTATTGGAGTAAAAATGCATTCGAACCAATAAGCAGCACAATGACCATTAAACAATTTGAAAACATTAAGGGTCAGTTTCTTCACCTCCCGCTAAATCTAATGCTATATCGTGGAAGACTGCTAAATATTGAAAGGATTCTGAATTTTAGAACTCTTGCTAAATATTTATGTTTCTTCACTATAGCTTCTGATTTGGAAGACGAATTCTAGAGTTAACATAGAAGTAGTTTTTTCCCAATGGGAAATTTAATTTTTCTAAGAATTTGACACATTTTGACGGAAAGTTAGAACTAGATTTTGACACAAAAAGAAAATAATAATAAAATTAAAAACGGTTTGTCTGTAGCACAAATTTACAGAAAAATTATAATTTACGCTTCCACACCGAATTGTTAAAAATAGTCTGATCATGTGTTGACACAGGCCAACGAGTAACTATGTCAAGCACTTTTAAATTAGCGGACGCTACCGTTTGAATGAAAACCAACCTTTTCGGTTTCGATAAACCTCAGCATGTTCGCCACCCGGGGATTGTATCCGAATGCGAGTACAAGCAATTGCACCGATAGTGCGTGGAAATTTCGCGATTTTGTAAAATGCCGTTGATGCTTAACAAAATAAATAATATATCAGCTACTTTTATAATAAAAACACAGATTGTTTATATGTATCTTCAGCCATTTCTTGTTCGGTTCCTGGCATTCGAACAAAACCTTTGGAATGTTTGCAAATTGCTTTGGCTACCCGCGGCAAAATACGGCAAATAGACGAAGCAGACACTCCAACAAAATCAGCAATCGCAATCTTCATCTAACCTAATGCGCAGAACCGCAGCAAAATCAAAAGTTGCGTTATTGGCCGAATGTACCGTGACCTTTAATTGACCAATAATACCAATTATCATTTTGTATTAAGGATACACTATTTCAATTCAATACCTTGCGTCGCTAAATTTCAAATCACTATCAATGAGTGCTAGAATTTTCGCTGCAGTTGGTTTTGTTATGAGAAAGCGGAATAAAAAATCGGTGTCGTCCCATTTATATATATTAGTTCGCGGGAACATTTTGTACTCCTGACGAACCGACACTAGCATTTCTTCATCTTCATCCTCCCATCAATCTCGTCGTCTGTTCTCCAATCTTCCACCTCCCAAACACGATTTAATAGAGACGAGGTCATAATTATTGCAAATTATCGACTGGTGATGAAGTAAAATTAAAGCTGATGAAAGATAAAACGTCGAAAATCGCTTTCCAACTCAAAAATCCTCCTTCCAAGTGTAAATAGAAGGCCAACATTGGCCTTCCAGATAAATCGCCTGCTAACGCTAGCTGACTTCTAACTTAGCAAACGATCGTATTCTAAACTCTAGCTAAGTCGTTGAAGAAACAAAATTGTTTTTGAAAATTAGAAATTTCCTCCTAGAACGACTTCCAACTCTAAGTCGCAGGAGGTGAAGAAATTAGCCCTAAAAAATCCATGTGTTTTGCAAATGAAGACGATCGAATACGAAAAGGTGAACTTGATTATGATCCACTTTTTAGAATCAGACCGATTACCGAAAAGCTCAACGAACGATTTGATTCCATTCCTAAGTCTCCCCGTCTATATGTGGATGAACAGATGTGTGCGACAAAAATAAAACATCACCTTCGCCAGTATATGCCCAATAAACCGCATAAATGGGGAATAAAACTTTTCGTGCTTTGCGACTCAAATGGATTTTCGGATCGCTTTGAGATATATAATGGAGCTGGAGATAACGTTTTGCTTTCCAATGCTCCAGATCTTGGAGCTACATCTAACGTAGTCATTCGTCTATCACAAACTATTCCAGACTTTGTTAATCACATCGTCTATTTTGAAAACCTTTACACTTCTCTTTCTTTATTGGTATATCTTCGTGCGCGTGGAATTTATTCTTTGGGTACCATTCGCGCAAACAGGATTTCCCGATGTAAGCTTTCTACAGATAAGCAAGTGGCAAAATATGATCGTGGTTATTTTGAGGAATATAACGGAACGGCATATGGGGCAACTGTTCTGTGGAAGGATACAAAAATCGTTCGTCTAGCTTCTACTTACGTGGGCACTAAGCCATTCTTACAAAGGAATGAGTCTTTACAAGTTGGAAAAACAACCCGTTATGATCGAAAGCAAAAAAAGTTCATAGAAGTAGATTGCCCACATATAATAAAAGAGTATAATCAACATATGGGTGGTGTTGATCTTATGGATGGTTTGATGAGCAGATATCATATTCGATTGAAGACACGGAACCCCATGATGCGGATTTTTTATCATCTCTTAGATATGTCAATGACGAATGCCTATATTCTGTTCCGGCGTATCAACAAAGATAATAAATCAAAATATTCTTTACCTGATTTTCGTGAATCAGTAACTGGAAATCTTTGCAAATACAAGAACATCACTATCGGCAGGCCATCTACAGCAATAGCAAAACCAAGCTCATCTCAAATTGGAACAAAGGCTAAAATACCATGTGAGGCCGAGCGATATGATGATTATGGACATAGTCCAGGAATGACAGATTCTAAAGGCAAAAAAAGGTGCAAATGCTGCAAGAAATCTGATACTCAGGTGTACTGTATGAAGTGCAACTTGAATTTATGTCTTACACCATCAAAAAATTGCTTTTACGACTTTCACCATCATAAGTAAATCTTGTGGTTTTATGTATTTTATGCTTTTTTCACTTTTTATGTTATTTGTAAGGACAAGGAGTCAATAAAATATTACTTTTCAAAAGTTCAATATACCATCAAAAATACTTATTTCTTACACTTTAACCGGAATGACAGTCTCTAAACAGTCATTATTATTTTGCAACTGGTGGCTTAACCATCGGTGGAATCTCAAAAAGGACTTCAAGTTTATGGTTCTCAAGTCCAATTTACCCTAGTTTGATATTTTAAAATGTGTTTAAACCAATATTTTTGTTTGGCGGGTTAGAGGGTTAAACTGTTATAAAGTTATATATCAAAAAAATAAAATTTACATGTACCTCTTATGTAAAAAGCTTCTCTTGTTAAATTTGGTTTAGAACGCTTACGTTAATTCGGCGGTTAGGGCTTGATATTCAGCCCAATTATGAATAATTTTTCCTAGGTAATCGGAAAAGCGAGTTTTCATTTTTAAGATAGCAGATAGAGACATCACATTTTTTTTACTTTCATAAATATTGACGGTTGATGAAGAAATTTGCATTAAAACTTTCAGGAATAAATATATAGACTACTACGCTAGTTAGATAAGCAGAAACATTTATATATTAAGTATAATAAATTGTAATCATTTTCTTTATTATATAAATATTTTATTTATTCCATATTAAAAATATTGTTTGCTTAGATTTAAATTAAATTTTATATACGTACTAGCAACCCTCCGCGGCTTTGCTCGCGATACGTAAACAATTCATTTTTTATTTTTGTTGTAATAGTGAGTAACGCAAATAACAGCTTTAATTGATTTCGAAAAAAAATTTTGTTTATAACTTGATAAAACTTACTATAATTTTAAAAGTTATTAAATTCCCTAAATATAGCTACTTTTGCGTTACATAAAAATATTATGTGAAATATTAAAGAGGTCAAAATATTTTAAAATTTTAATATGAAATTTGTATGGAAATTGAAATTGTGTATAGACAGTACACAAAGAGAATACGATAAGATTGCCAAAATAGGTTCCCATTTACAAAATTTTGGTATGAGTATCGGTATATATACTGAGGTTGGGTTTATAAAATATTCGTACAAACAATCATGAGGCAACAATCAATTTATGCTACCAGTATCAGGTTTGTTCGTTGAATAAATATCACCTTCAACGAACGTATTTTTGAACATATTTAAATACCAACAAATTTTATTTTAAAAGAATTACATTCAAAAAATAATAATTTAATAGCAACTGTTACTTTGTCTTCACCTTCTTCCTGAATTTGAACTGTTAAACTGAATTTTCGTTGTTGAAATATTTTGCATTTATGTATTCGTTATCATGTACATATTTTATTTCGGATACAAGTTCCAGTGATTCAAGTGAAGAAGAACTGAAAGAATGCCTTGTTAGAGAAGTAAAATTATAAGGCAAAGGTCGAACATATTTAACTTGCCAGATAACAAGTTTTATAATTTTGATATTTTGGGTCATGATATTCGTCATTGACATTATATTTTCCAATAGGTTTCAAAGTTATTTTCGAATTAATAAAGAAGCATTCAAATATGTGCTGAAACCTATTGCTAAGCTTGAATTCTTCTCCACCTCTCGAACTAAATTTTCAAACTGCGGTTGTTTAGTTATTTTTAATTTTTTTTCAATTTCGTATTAAAATAATGCCAAAATTAAGAAACAAATAATAAATAAAAGAAAGAAATAATAAACAAAAACAGCAACACTTCGCTTCAAATCGTCGCAACTCGTGCAGGAAAAACTCAACGACTCAATTCGACACGTTTTTCAAAACGACTTAGCGAGTACCGAAAACTCGTCGTCAGCTATCAAAATGTATCGATAGCGACTTCGGTGGTACCAATTTTAAGATGACGATGAGGGTTGATGATGATTTCTAATATGTGAGGAATGCGTATATAAAAATGTGTTACAAAATGTTAACAAACAAAAAGTTATAGCTAAAAATATACACATTTTCCGGATAAAGAACGGAACGAATGGAATTTAGTTGTGAAGTCTGTTTTTTATTCAGAATATAATGAATTAAAAAACAAAATTGGACCAGAAAGAGCACATTTGTATGTTCTGTTGATCAGCTATTTCAGCGAAAATATTTGAATTCAAGAAAACGTTTATGCAAAAATTATCCAACTTTTGTGAATAAATTAAAGTGAAATTATTTAAATCTAACCGAGCACTGATCTGAAAATTATCAAAGGAATTAAAGCGAAGATTATAAATTAAGTCTAGGTGAAGCATTAAATGCAAATAAATTAAACGGCAATTTCCAATCCATTAACAAAACATGTCGACTCCAGGGGAACAGTTAAGCGAGAAACTAGCTAAGCTTAGGGTCACTAACAATCCTACTCCTAATGATCTCAATCAACACCCATCTAGAGCACACCCTGATCCTCAACCTATTATTCTAAGAGACGGATTACGCAATTAATTACATCAACTATCCAAAATCTTAGTAACCCGTTTTTGGAACACGATGACAACGACTATACGGATATAGTAAAGTGTCTACTCGAATTTTCTGGACAACCAGGAAAATTCAACTCCTGGCGCAAAACCGTCGATAGAATCTTTACCGCTTACGAGAATGTAAGAGGAACACCGAGGTACTATGCTATCTTGCACACTGTTAGGCATAAGATCATAGGCGAGGCGGACACAGCCTTAAAATCGTACAGAACACCGCTAGACTGGCCTAAAATCAAAAAGTGCTTAATGATGCACTATTCAGATAAACGTGACAGAGGCACGCTCGAACACGAAATGGTTACACTAAGACAAAACAACAAGACAATAACTGAATTTTACCAACTAGTATACCAATACCTTTCTTTAATATTAGACAAGATAGCATGCTTAGAGCTAAGCGAAGAATCGCTTCACACTATGACTAATGCATATCGGGACAAGGCATTAGATACGTTCATTAGGGGACTCAATGGCGAGCTCCCTAAACACTTAAGTGTTCGTGAACCAACAACACTGCCGCAAGCTCTGCAACTGTGCCAAAAACTAGACAACATGGCATACAGAATAAACTCCATGCAGAGGGTGAATACCACTAAGAAACCCTATTGTCCGTTACCACCATTTAGACCATATCATCAAAACCATCTCCCTATGCCGGCGTTTAGAAATAGATTTTTCCCAGAACTAACGCACATGCCCCAATTCAGATATGATGAATTTCATTTAAAAATCGAGATAAAACTGAAATTTTTAACCCGACCACCTCAGATATCGATGAAATTTTGTTCATAGCTAAATTTGATCAATACAAACTCTCATTTTTAGAAATGACTGTTTTGCGATTTTTTGGGCGTGGCACAGTGGGAAAGTTTTCGAAAAAACGCGAAAATGGTCAAAAAGAGCTCCATTTAAACTACAATAACTCAGAATCGGCTTAACCGATTTCCATGATCTTGGTATCATTAAAAAGATATTTTAACAGGCTTTATGACACGTTTTATGACACGTTTTATGACACAAAAAAAAATTACACTGTAAAAAATTTAGAAAAAAAGAAAATTTTAACTAACGAAAAATCCAAAAAGATCAAGGGTTTTTTTACAGTGTATTACTTTTTTAGAAAGGTTTATCCTTCACCTATACCATATCAAAAAATAAAAGTGGGTTCTTTTTTAGTTTTTTTTATATAATTTTTTAAGTAGTCACTTCTAGTAATTGCCATTATATTTTATATTTACAGGTAAAATAACACAGTACAACACATGATTTGCCAACTCAATTCTGAGAACTGTATAAGAAATTAGACCCAAAAAGAAGAATTTCTGCATCATTCGTTTTGTCTTCTTACCTGCCAAAATATTTTTAATATCGATTTGAAGTTAGTACTATCGTATTGGGGAATTTATCACGTTTTAGGCCCTGTTGTTTGACATAGCTCGACAACCACTAGCCCGATTTAGTTGAAATAAATTTTTAAAAATTACGATTTCCTTAATCTGTTCATATATTGTTTTCCTATAAAAGCCACAGTTTTCAAGTTAAAAATAAGCGCATGAAGAAAAAAATATTTTTTTTTTAAGTTCATAAAAAATACAAAACGGAAATAAGTTTCAAGTCTAGTTACTTTTTCGCAAAGTCACATAACCTATGAGCAAAATGAGACAAAGATCATGAAAATCGATGCACGAGTTTCGCTTTTATTCGCAATTGAGTAAAGGTATGAATTTAAAAAATCAGTTATAGCCACCACCCTTAAAATAAAAAAATTTTGAATTGCTCAGTAAACAAATTTTTTCGATCTTTTTTCTGTATATGACCACAAACGTAACAAAATTCATCCAAATTTGGGCACTTGTTGTTTTCCATATTGATATATTTCATGTTTTGTTGTTATTCACTTTTAAAAAACTGGAGAAAAATCACTTTCACTGTTCGCGTTCGTCGGCACTGCCTGAATGACAAAAATCGATCAATGCACACCTATAAATACTACGTATTTTTCAATATTTTACGGCCAGGTACTTATAAATGGGCGCATATTTTAAGAGTGGCTGGCTATATACCTGATTCAGCACTTGTACGTTTCAAATTGTGCAAAACTTTCCAAATAATCAGCACCCTTAAATGTGGGTTTATTTATTATTTTGTTTATTCCTCTTTTTAATTCTCAGAATCATAAAAAAGGTGTCAATGTTTTCTCCAAATATTGTTGTGCATAAAACGTGAAAAATTCCTCTATACGATAGTTACTAACTTCAAATCGATATTAAAAATATTTTGGCAGGTAAGAAGACATAACGAATGATGCAGAAATTCTTCTTTTTGGGTCTAATTTTACATACAGTTCTCAGAATTGAGTTGGCAATCAATGAACTGAAAAATGTTGTACTGTGTAAATAAACATTGTCCCAGGAAAATTATGAATATGTTTTAACCCCAAAGTTCTTGCTTGCCTTAAAAATTGCTATATAAATGCACCTGATGAACGTACCGAAATTCATAATTATAAACAGTTTCGAGAAGCCAAGATATCCCATTACAATTTTTACCCGTATATTTTAAAAATTTGAGTGAATATGAATTCAAACAATAAATACAGATGCATAAAAATATCTAATAAGTGTTGCGCTTCGCTTCGTAAAATAAGTGAAAACGAGGCTGCAAATATAATTCAATATTTTCCAGCTGTCGCCAGCATTCATTGTAGCCGTATTTGCGAAACTTGCCGGAATACACTGAGAAAAGCGCGCAGTCGTAATGAATCCAACGTGGAGCCGAATGAAGTCTCAAATTATTTACCAACAACGCCCAGCGATGAAATTAGGGAAGAATTGAAGGAACTTCCAACTTGTACCAGCCGTAATGCAAACATCGAAAGCAACGAACTCATTGAAAATATAAATGATCATATTATTCCTCATCTACCATACCACATGTCGCCTCTTAAGAGGAAATATATCAAACAAGATGCATACAGAAATAGAAAATCACTGCAAATTTTGGAAAATGTAGCAGATTCACTTGGAGCTGATCCATTGTCTGATTCGTCAGCGCAACTTGAAAACGTCAGAGCCATTTACGAAGAAATTTTGCAAAACATCAAATATCAAATAGAGAACAGCTCAAATCTTTTGGAAAAGCAAAAACTTTTATCTCTCTTACCAATCAATATGAGTCACGCAGAAATTAAAGATCGTTTTGGGGATGATATAACTCACGATTGTATCAAAAAAAGTAAAGATATCCAAAGGAATAAAACGAAGTTTGCAGATATCAATCTTTTAAAAATGAGCACACGTAGTTTACCAACCGAAACTCTAAGCACAGTCAAGTTATTTTATGTAGATGATGAAATTAGCCAAATGATGCCAGGATCGCAAGATTCAATTACTGTTAAACAAGGAAACTTACGTGAAAAAGTTCAAAAAAGACTGATGTTATCTTCACTACGCGAATCTTACTACGAATTTAAAAAAAAAACATCCCTTGGCCAAAGTGGGTTTTACAAAATTTACAATGTTAAGGCCAAAAAATTGTATGAAACTTGGAGTTGGAAACCAGCAAAATATCTGTGTATGCACATTGCATCAGAATATGAAATTGATGTTTGAAAAAAGTGGCTTAAAATCAATTTGTATTGAAAGAGAATGCACATTTACCGACTACAAAGATGTTCTCAAATTCGTTGTTTGTGATGGTGACATAGAAAAAAGCGAGTGTTGCGTTTCAATGTGTGGTCACTGCTTCAAAAATTTAAATAATCTAAAAACGCATATGCTAAAACATTTTGAAAATAACCAAACTGAAGAAATAATATACAAAAAGTGGAATACAACGATTAGATTTGTTCTGGAAACGTTAACCACCAACCCAGAATCATTTGTCAGCGATTTTACTAAACACATCAAAGTTCTGATTCCGCATCATTTCATAGCAAAGCGACAATCTGAATTTATAAGCAATAAAAGAGCGGCGCTGTTATCAGGAGAAATGTTAATTCAAATGGACTTTGCTGAAAATTATGCATTTCTTGTACAAGATGCCGTGCAAGGATACCATTGGAATAATGATCAGGCTACAATACATCCGTTCGTTATTTGTTATAAAGGTAATTATTTTAATATTTTGGTATTAGTAAACACATCCATCCACACTCATCAAAATATTTAATATTTTTTATTTATTTGTTTTTTTCCTTTGTTTGTTTATTTTCAGATAACGATAAATTAACTCATAAAAGCTTCGCCATAATATCTGATTGCAATACCCATGATAGTCTAGCAGTTCATCTATATATTTCAAAAATGATACAGTTCATGAAGGCCAATATAACCAACAATATTAATAAAATCATTTACGTATCAGATGGTGCAGGAGCACAATAACAAATCTGATTTTGGTATTGACGCTGAATGGCACTTTTATGCTACCAATCATGGAAAATCTGCATGTGATGGAATCGGAGGAACATTGAAGAGAGGTGCTCGAAATTATAGTATTGCAAATAAAAATGAAATCCAGACAACGAGGCAACTCTATCACTGGGCATCAGAAACATATAAGACTACCATACAAGTTGCTTACGCAGATGCTGACAAATACAACAACGTTAAAGAAAAGATATTTTCAAGATATAAAGAAGCTCAAACTATAACAGGAACTCAAGGCTTTCATTCATTCATTCCGATAAATGAAACTTTTGTACATGTGCGCAGATATTCTGACTGTGCCAAATTTGAGCAGTGCAAAATTTCTTACAAATAATTAACTTAAAAAAAATAAAACACAAATTAATAAAAACATGGCAAATAATATAAACAATTGTTGATGGTTTTTTATTTGTAAACATTTAAAAAATGTTATAATTGTTGAACTATTTTGTAAATGTGTAAGAATGTGACCTGATATTTTCGCTTTTATTTGAATTATTTCGAAAACTTTCGGTACGTATTACTAGAAGTGACACTACTTAAAAAATTGGGGTTAAAACATATTCATAATTTTCCTAGGGCTATGTTTATTTATTTAACCTGTAAATATAAAATATAAGGGCAATTACTAGAAGTGACACTACTTAAAAAATTATAACCTTTCTAAAAAAGTAATACACTGTAAAAAACCATTGATATTTTTGGATTTTTCGTTAGTTAAAATTTTCTTTTTTTTTATAAATTTTTTACAGTGTATTTTTTTGTGTGTCATAAAACCTGTTAAAATATCTTTTTAATGATACCAAGATCATGGAAATCGGTTCAGCCGATTCTGAGTTATTGTAGTTTAAATGGAGCACTTTTTGACCATTTTCGCGTTTTTTCGAAAACTTCCCACTGTGCCACGCCCAAAAAATCGCAAAACAGTCACTTCTAAAAATGAGAGTTTGTTTGTATTAATCAAATTTAGCTATGAACAAAATTTCATCGATATCTGAGGGGGTCGGGTTCAATGCATCTCGATATTTACATGAAATTCATCATATAATAATAATTCATATGATTCCGGATAAAGAACGGAACGAATGGAATTCAGTTGTGAAGTCTGTTTTTTATTCAGAATATAATGAATTAAAAAACAAAATTGGACCAGAAAGAGCACATTTGTATGTTCTGTTGATCAGCTGATAAATTCACTGAAATAGACAAAAAAACAAAAATGGAAAAATCTTTATATTTCCTTAATTGAATTTTTTATATAATATTAATGTTAAATAATATAGCATATATTTATTTATTAATAGCGACAGCTCTAACGGCTCAAAAATGATTAAGAAAAAAAAGCCATCATGTAAGTTAATATTTAAACTAAGGAAATATGCTGACACTATGTCTACGAGTGCACGCGCATCCGATGCATTGGTCAAACCGTGAGAATGCCAACGTTATCTACTCCAATAACCACTACAATAAAACACAACAACAACAGAGTCCACGCGCATCCGCTAAATTCGTCAAACCGTGAGAACGCCAACGTCAGCTACTTCAACATACACTACAATCAACAGCAACAGCGGCAGCGCAGGTTTAGGTGTAATAATAAAGCTAGAGAAAATGTTAAGTTAGTTTTAAGTTCAATATCAAATAATAAAGTCGCTCATAGCGAAAAAAATATTTTTTTATTAACTTAAACTCGCAATAAAGTAACTGGCACCCGAGCAGGAACCAGCGAAAATCACACACAAGTTTTCGAAAGTCGGTAATTAAAAAGTGAGAAAAGGAAAAAGTATCGCGATCAACGGTTAGAAACCACGACTGGGAAACTCCGAAGTGATAATCATCGATGAGTTTTTAAGTGATAAATAATTGAATAACGAGAAAATAAGAAGGTATACTTAAAAGACTTTTTCTACGGTTAAAAACCAAAAACAGTGATAAATAAAAGAATAACGAGAAAACAAAAAAATATCGTTAAAAAACTTTATCTAAGGTTAAAAACCAAAACAGAAAAACTCTGAAGTGATAGTGCTAAAAAGCTGAAATACGTAGCAGGAAACGAGGGCCCCAAGTAAACGGATAACCGTAGGAAAAGGAGTTTTTTATAAGCAGCAGCCTGCCCATAAATTCACCTACAAGCACCGCTGGAACAATGAATATAACACTAAGGATACTGTTAATATATTTTTATGTAAGTTTGTAAGACTTTTTTTAAAGTGAGAAAATTAAGAATTAAAGAAGCTTATTTAATACTACTCAAATAAACTAATGTCTAAAAATATAAAACTTTATTTAAAAATCATCAAAATTTTTTATAGAAATTAAAGTAAAAATTTCTGATTTTAAGAAAATATCTATTTAAGAATTGTTATATAATTTTCGAAAAGATTTTAAAAGAAAACAGATACCTGAATTTCAGAAAAAATTCTCTAATTTTCAAAATTTTCTAATTTTTGTAAAGAAATTAAAGCGTTAATATCCGAAAACGTTTATTTAAAAAAAATCATTTTATACATATCTGTAAATTAATTAAGGCGAAAATATTTGAATTCAAGAAAACGTTTATGCAAAAATTATCCAACTTTTGTGAATAAATTAAAGTGAAATTATTTAAATCTAACCGAACACTGATCTGAAAATTATCAAAGGAATTAAAGCGAAGATTATAAATTAAGTCTAGGTGAAGCATTAAGTGCAAATAAATTAAACGGCAATTTCCAACCCATTAACAAAACATGTCGACTCCAGAGGAACAGTTAAGCGAGAAACTAGCTAAGCTTAGGGTCACTAACAATCCTACTCCTAATGATCTCAATCCACACCCATCTAGTGCACACCCTGATCCTCAACCTATCATTCTAAACGAGAATTTAACGAGACGGATTACGCAATTAATTACATCAACTATCCAAAATCTTAGTAACCCGTTTTTGGAACACGATGACAACGACTATACGGATATAGTAAAGTGTCTACTCGAATTTTCTGGACAACCAGGAGAATTCAACTCCTGGCGCAAAACCGTCGATAGAATCTTTACCGCTTACGAGAATGTAAGAGGAACACCGAGGTACTATGCTATCTTGCACACTGTTAGGCATAAGATCATAGGCGAGGCGGACACAGCCTTAAAATCGTACAGAACACCGCTAGACTGGCCTAAAATCAAAAAGTGCTTAATGATGCACTATTCAGATAAACGTGACATAGGCACGCTCGAACACGAAATGGTTACACTAAGACAAAACAACAATACAATAACTGAATTTTATCAACTAGTATACCAATACCTTTCTTTAATATTAGACAAGATCGCATGCTTAGAGCTAAGCGAAGAATCGCTTCACACTATGACTAATGCATATCGGGACAAGGCATTAGATACGTTCATTAGGGGACTCAATGGCGAGCTCCCTAAACACTTAAGTGTTCGTGAACCAACAACACTGTCGCAAGCTCTGCAACTGTACCAAAAACTAGACAACATGGCATACAGAATAATAATACAGAGGGTGAATACCACTAAGAAACCCTATTGTCCGTTACCACCATTTAGACCAAATCATCAAAACAATCTCCCTATGCCGGCGTTTAGAAATAGATTTTTCCCAGAACTAACGCACATGCCCCAATTCAGAAATAATAATAATCCATATGGATTCCAGAACAATAATAACAATTTTTCACGTAATAACTCGTTTGAGTTTCAACCAAAGCCACCATTTGATCATTCCGGATTCAATAACCGACCATACTTCCCACCGAAACCACCCGTACCAATGGAAATTGATCACTCAATAAACTCTAGACAGGTTAATTACCAAAATCGACCCCAGAATAATTTAAATAGACCTCAGAATAATTTTAACAGGACTCAGAACTCCTTCAATCAACATCAAACCCCAATACAAAAACGACCACTTCCTCATTATTCCCAACAAAGCCACCAACCCAACAAAATTCAACGAACATTCTTTACACACACTGACGGAGCGGAAGATCCATATTACGATCCGGATTTTATTCCGAAGAATGTTATGAAGAAAATTTTGAACCAAACCATCAACCAAAATTAAACGAAACACCCATGCCTAACCACCCCGGTCACATGGTACATATAGATATTTACTCGACGGACAAGAAATTAGTGTTGACTAGCCTAGACAAGTTTACAAAATACGCACAAACAAAAATAATTCCCGGAAAATCAATAGAAGAAATAAGGAGACCCCTTAGAGACTTATTATTTTTTTACGGCGTACCCAAATCAGTAATAATAGATAACGAAAAATCCCTAAATTCAGCAACGATAATGTTCATGATGAAAGACGAGCTAGGAATCAATGTTTATGTAACTCCCCCATATAAAAGCGAAATCAATGGACAGGTCGAACGGTTTCATTCAACCTTGTCCGAAATTATGAGATGCCTCAAAAGCGACGGAACAAATAGAAACTTTGAAGAACTACTTGAAAGATCAACAAAGGAGTACAACCACAGCATTCACTCCACAACAGGAAGGAAACCGGTAGATCTCTTCAGTCTCATTTATGAGATACGAGCTCATAAAATACTGGACTATTCTAATTCACAATTAATCACCGTAGATACAGGAACAGCTAGATTACAGACAGGAACCTTTAAAATTGTTCACGTGATCGAATTTGAACGTTTATTGACGAGACGGAAATAGCAATAAATAAAGCCCTAAAGCAGAATCACACTTTGTATCCCCTCCTCATCCACACTATATCGCAAATAAGAAACAATATCAATAGAATAATAACAAACAAAAAACAAGAAGATCATTAGATTTTATAGGCTCAGCCTGGAAATGGATTGCAGGGAGTCCTGACCATGCTGACTTCAATATTACCGAGGAAAAAATTAATAATGTTTTAGAAGACAATAATAAGCAATTTATTATAAATAAAATAACAATTGAACAAATTAAAAGATTAACGAAAATAACAAATAATATTTCAAAAAATATGCAAAACGGATGTATCATTAGGGAAGAATTTATTCAAAAAATCAAATACCAACTAGAAATAATCAAAGAAGAAATTGTTAACATAGAATACGCCTTAAATTGGTCTAAAGCAGGAGTAGTTAATTCCTTCATATTATCTAACGAAGAAGTAAATATTACAGAAATCTTTATTGCAAAAGAAGAAGCCCCTTACTTAAATATAGAAGAGGCTCTTGAGTTTGCAGAAATAAAAATAGCTAGTAATAAGTCAACTTTAATTTATATAATAAACATACCTACCACTACTTATCATCAGTGTCATACCATTAATATAAAACCCGTAAAAAAGGTGTAATGTTATCAACAAAATTGAATATGAAAACATCCTGAGTTGTAATAATAAAAAAATAAACTTAAGGTAACAAATATTTAAACTAAGGAAATATGCTGACACTATGTCTACGAGTGCACGCACATCCAATATCTACTCCAATAACCACAACAATAAAACACAACAACAGAGTCCACGCGCATCCGCTAAATTCGTCAAACCGTGAGAACGCCAACTTCAGCTACTTCAACCAACACTACAATCAACAGCAACAACAGCAACAGCGGCAGCGCAGGTTTAGGTGTAATAATAAAGCTATAGAAAATGTTAAGTTAGTTTTAAGTTCTATATCAAATAATAAAGTCGCTCATAGCGAAGAAAAAAATATTTTTTTTTAATAACTTAAACTCGCAATAAATTAACTTGTATGTATTTCCACCATATACATTATGATTTGAGGAATTCAGACTTTGTGGAATTTTTTTTGGTTTGACTGCATACAGTGGCATCATTTAGTGATAGACGCACGACCTGCTAACGCGACATTATTTTTTAAAAATTATAAAGTCGAGCGTTTTGACAGTTCATCCCGTAAAGATGACCAAAGCACGATAAACGCGCGGCCGACCTAACGAGCCTTTGTGATTTGGCCTTTAATGCGACAATTACCTAAAAATCGGGTTTTTAACGATAAAATTAAATTTTTCAAGTATAGTGTCGTTATACTCGACCGGATCTACAACCTATGCTATGTCACTTCAAAAGTACATTTTCATTGTAGACTTTTTTTAAAATCATATCTAATCATAATAGTTACGTTCCCTAGAGGAACAAAAAAAAAAAAAATATGCAATAATCTCTATTGTATTTAATTTCTTGAAATTTTATGGCCGTATTTTGTAAAACGAATGCAGTCTCTTGCGTTCGATTTTCTATCTGGCCATATATTTTAAAGGAAAATTTAAGTGAGAGAGACGTTTTGTTCTAATTCATATGGAACTAGAATTGCCAGACAAAAAACCCAAAGTGATATGATTGCGTGCGTTTTACTAAATAAGGCCGAAACATTTTTTAAAAAAGTCATCATGAGATTTTAAGAATCTCATCTTTGAATACTTTATTTCTGTAGCAAATAAGGTGAAACAAATTATTCTTAAAATTCAAAAATTCTTAAAAAAATTCAATTTGTCCTTTATCGGTTCATAAAATAAACCACGACCGTCATGCTTTGTTATTTCAGCAACTGTTCGACTAATATCATTCCCATTGACTATGCCAGTTACGATTTCTGATACATTTTGAATTTCATCAGTTTCGTGGTGATTTTCTATGTCTGATGAGAAATATTTAGTTTTAGGAGTCGAACACTTTGAAGAGTATTTTTCAGAACGACTTGACTTTAAATTTGTATCATATTGTTGGCTTAAGTATTTATCAATCGTCTGCAATCCTGATTTCTTAGCAAAATTTGTTCTTCCTTTACTTGACTTCAAATTGTCTTCTATTTCGTTTGTAGCAGCGATTAAACCTTGTAAATTATTCAGGAATCCTCCTCTCATATCTTTATCTTTTTTTTCATTACTGTATTTGATCATATCTATTTTGCTTTTTGATCTTATATTCCCTTTTTTTTCTTTAGAACATATAAAGTCTTGCACTATCCCTGAGTAGACTTGTTGCATTAAATTAAATGGTTCGAGAGTGGTCCAGAGATCTTGCAAACCGTTGCTGTTTTTATTCTCAAATTCCTTAAGCTGCTCATCCGGTATTAATCCTTTGAAATTTCCATTTTCATCTTCCCACAAGACCTCTAAGCTAGGGACACCTTTAAGGGTACGTTTCTTTTGAATGCTGCATGGAACTACAAAAACTGCTAAAGATGCGTTTCCTATACGGTTTGCATTCAGTAATTGCCATCGAGTAAAAACGGGAAAAAATTTTTTAAAACAATAAATTTCAGACCACTGCAACAAGCGACTTATTTCATTAATGAATTTAATAATATTTGGCTGCTTCCAGCTTATATTAAGACATGGAGCTGAAGAAGGTTCACACAAAAACTCTTTTATAATATCTTCTGGTGGAAATGTCGGATTATAGGTAAGTGCTCTGTTTCGAAGATTTAATTCAGCTTTTATGCATAAACGTTGTTCCCTTAATAACATAATTTTATAAATTTACTTTCATATATTTATTTTTACTTACTTCCACAGACTATCATCACATCCGTGTAAGCTGCAACACAGTCCACATCCTTTTTTTGAATGGTAAATTGAATTTCCTTGGTGTCCACAATGTCCACATATAGATTTATCGTTAACTCGAATTTCAAGTTCAGTATACCTAGTAGCTTCCTGACGCCATGATCTTATTCTAAAAATATAAATGGAAAAATTTAATAGTTAATTAAAATAGAGGCAAATGCGATTTTCAATTAATACTTAAAATAATAGTACTGGAAAAATATTTAGAAAACTTAAATCCATAAATTATATTAAATAAAGTTAACTGCACTGTAACAAAATATATTTAGTCCAACAGTCGAGAAGTTTAGCCTTTACGGCAACACCTCCGATAACGAAATGAGGCTATATTTATAAGGACACCTGGATGTCCCCTGATCAAGAAACCAGAAACCAAATTGGTTACGTTTTGATCGACGGAAGGGACTCTTCCAGTGTATTGGATGTATGCACGATCCGTACTGCAAACATTGACTAGGATCACTTTCTTGTCGAAGCCAAGATCCGTACACGTCTGTGCGCAGCCACGAATGCACGCCACCCTACACAGAGAAAGCTAGACGTCGACATGCTGCAATCAAAAAGGACAGCCGAAACTTTCGCCACTCGACTCTTACTCCTGCTTCAAAGCAATCCTCCAATCGATGATATATGCGCGCAGAGGAAACACATTTCCCACTAAATGCTTGCGGCTGCTGAAGAGGTGATTTGATGGCTACCACCGCCCGTATATTGGCATAAAAGCTTATATCAAAATATTTAAAAACTAAAGTAAAACATTTTTAACTAAAATTAAACTCAAGCATACTGCCATTATGAACTTACTTATCCAGTATTTCCTTGTCTCTGTATATATTTAAAAATTTTAGGACTCCATCGCATCCAATTCCGACAATTCCTTCAGGACAATAATCACAACCGCAAAGTAATGCCATTACAATAGCTTTGTTCTGACCAAAATCTTTAAAATAAAATTATTAATTAAAAGCAGTTTATATAATAACAACTTACCCATTGATTTGCAAATTTCATTCATGTCATATATATCAATAGAGCCACTTTGCGAAGATTCACCTTGCGCTGCCATCGAAAAATTGCGATACACTCGAACTGCACCATAAGCAAAGCAATCCGAATCTTGAGATATTACACCATCAACCATCTATAATATAATTGTATTTAAATATATATATATTTACCAGCAACCCTCCGCGGCTTTGCTTGCGATACGGAAACAATTTTTTTAACAGTAAGTAACACAAATAACAGCTTTAAATGTTTTTGAAAAATTTCAGATATTGTTGTGATTCCATTCTCATTAAAATAATAGTATAGTGAAAGATGTAGCTGTGTACCACACATAAATAACTATAAACAAACACAATCTGGAGCTTCTAGCATGACCTTAGCAAATGTTATGACACAAAAAAAAAATTTTAACCGAAAACTTAAACCTTAGCACGCTTGATTGCCTTGTAAAGGTTCGCATTTGAAACTTTTTCGGTATCCGTCTCGGTCCTAGGATTCTGACTATCCATTCTTAAAATAACCCACAATTAATAATATTGTAGGAACATTTGAAGATTTTAATAAACTTGAATTGGTTAAGGCAAGACCATAACACTGGCCTTTTATTAATAAAGAACACAACGAATATCAAAAATTAAATGTAAATCCAACTCACACCTAAGTAACTCGTGGCGAATAAGTCCTTAAGTTTAAAACGATCGAAAAAAGTTTAACGTCTAGAAAAGGTTCGCGTTGACTCGGATTCAAAAACTTTCTACATTTTTCCAGTACATATAAAACTAATTACACTGTTTTTTGCCTCATGTCTTTTTTTCATCGTATCTTGTATTTCAATAGTTTTTTACTATTTCAAAAATAAAGCTTGGTTAGTTAAGCTTTTCTTTTCTATGAATAAATGATTTTTGAATATCGCAGGAAAATATAGCAATATTTTGTATTAGCTTGGTTTTGCTTATAAAAAAAGAAGGTTAAATTAATAATATATTAGTTGTATTGTGGGAATTTTTGATGATTTTAATAAACTTGAATTGGCTAAGGCAAAACCATAACTCGGGCCTATAGTTATTTAAGAATACTACGAATATTACAACATGAATGTAGATCCAACTCAAACCTAAGTAACTCGTAGCGTTTAAGTCCTTCGGTTCACAACGATTGGAAAAAAAAATGTATGACAGGAAAATGTTCGCATTGACTCGAACTCAAAACCTTTTTAATTTTTCCAGTATATGGGAAAAAACTAAAAACATATTATAGATACTAAAATACTTGGAATTTTTTGTTTTTTTGCTAAAATGTCTGTCATCGTATCTGCATTTCAGTAGTTTTTTATTTAAAAAATAAAGCTTGGTAAGGGTTTTCTTTTCTTTGAATAAATCTTCTGAAAACGTAGATAATAGCCTTAGAGTCGGCTTAAAATTTGACGGTGCAGTTTTTTAATCACTGTACACACATTTAACATTACAGGCTGAGTTCTTAAATGCATTTATGCAATACATCAGTGTGTTTTATTTTGAATTGGTCCTAATTTTAAATACGTAAACTGCTCAACTCCGTTGACATTGTTAAGAATAGTATAGTTGCGCAGTTTTGTTTAATAAGTTTTCGGACCAATTCAAAATAAAACACACTGATGCATTGTAGTAATGCATTTAGGAACTCAGCCACGCACACACACACAACACAATTGAGCATAAGAAGATCGGGTCCTTCAAAATAAAATCGAATTATTTTGCTTATAACTTGATTACATTTACTATGATTTTTTTTAAAGTTATTAAATTTCCTTTTTTTAGGCATCCAGCTTTATGCAAATTCACCCAATTTTGTGTTATGTAAAAAAAGAATGTAATAGGGTCAATATTCAAATAAGTTAAAAATATTTCAAAATTTGTAAATGAAATTTGTAAATTTCGTATAGACAATACATAAAGAGAATACTATAAGATTGCCAAAATAGGTTCCTATTAACAACTTTTTGGTATTAGTATTGGTATATATACTGAGGTTGGGCTTATTAAATAGTTGTACAAACAATCATAAAGCTAAATCAACACTCAATTTATGCATCAACAAACGTTTTTTTTTTAACATATTTAAATACTAACAAATTTTATTTTAAAATAATGACATTCAAACAATATGAAATCATTAAACCACACTAATGAATTGAAAAAAACTTTATTAAAAATTTTCGAATTCGCAATAAGTCTTAAAATTGTATTTGCCAAACAAAATATTGCAATGAAAAGGTGTCATTTATTATTTTGCTCAATAATTGATTTACTTTTCGGTTTGTAAGTTAATACAAAAAAACTATACACGTTGTTCTTTTTTTCATCCTAACGCACAGCTGTTGTTGTAGTTACAAAGAAACACGCAACAACAACGAAACCAAAGCTGCAAGCAGTAACAGCATTAACCAGAAATTAATTCAGGACTTTGTAATGAAATGAAGGTAAAAATACAAGATTTATTTAAAGTGGCTAGAAATATAAGAAAGAGTAGCGCAATGGGCTAACATATGTATGACATTTTTTAAGTCAAACAAATAAAAAAGTTTAATTAACCCGCATCCGTCGTTTGCATCAAATTGATGCAAATTTTTTATTCAGATTTATATATTAAGAACAAACATGCATGTTTTGATTTTGCTTCTTTAAATTTTTGCTAGAATTAAGATTTGCAGTTTTTTCTTATTTTAAAATTAATTAACATTTATAATGCATAAAAAAATTTAAAAATTAAAAACATTTCAATGAATTATATATTCTTTTTGTATCTGCATCAAATCGGTGCACAAAGTGCTTTTCATTTCTAGAAAGTTGCTATGGATGCGGGCTAAAAAATTATTAAAATTTAAATCTTATTTTTTGGTAGCAAATGTTGGCGACCTAGTAGAAATTTTAAAACATGAAACAATTTGTCTGAAATGTTTTGTTAAACAAATTTCATATACATATTCAAGTCATGAATAAGTTGAATGTGTATATTTTTTGTTATTTTAAACTAAACTAATTTTAAGGCAATAAACAAATATATCTACAAAATTAATATTAATTATTCATTTAAAGTTTTTCACTGTCTGATTTGGCCAGGGGAAACAGTTGTAGTAGGGGCATCGCCCCCCTTGCTCCACCCTGGCTACAGGCCTGTAACAAGATCAAAATAGATCGGAGATGCCCTGTCCGTGAGGCCTTCAATGACCATCCAGCATTACACACGATAGAACCTTTTTAAAAACCACTACAACTCCCAAGTAATCAGCAGTTAATCAATTCACATAATAAAGTACACCAACAACCCCAAAAACAACAATCAATGCAACACAAAATAAACAACTTCAACAACCTCTAGAACAACAACATGAAAAACTTAACAGAAATTTTAAACATGAACAACAACAACATGATTAAATACAAAACGAGAAATTATACCAACAAATACTTCAAGCTAAACCACATCAACAACTACAACGACCACAGCAACAAAATAATCAAGAAACACAACAATCACAAAAATCTAACCAACAAATTTACGAAAAACTGCGATGCTCCAAGACAATCCCTTTACCCACTACTGAACGAACAAATAACAAGAACCAAAAAACACAAAATATAACATTAAACTCAATAACAGAAACAACACACACAACTACAACCTCCAAAAATTTTGATACATTTGACATAGACAATATCATGGAAACAGATGCACCTTCATCACCAACAGGAAAAACATACACATCAGACGACACAGCAATTTCACCAAACTCCAAATTATATAAAAAATTTCCCAATCTTTCAATAGTCGTCACCCCAAAGACTCTAAAAAATCACAAAATACAACAAAAACTCTCAATAAAATTCACACACTAATTAACTTGATTTACAAACAATAATATTTATCATGGATTTAGGTATTAATATAGTTATTCTGCAATGGAATATGCATCAGAACAACTCGTTGCAAAACATAAAACGTATGTAATATTAATTCAAGAAACACACATAGTAAGTAAAAACAAAAATTTACTACATTTGCCGAAGTACAAAATTTTCCATCACAACAAAGATTACTCATATGCCAAAGCAGGCATTGCCATATTAGTGATAGTGAAAAGATACTGCGAACACCTCAAATTACAAAATTTCAAGTAAAAGTCTTTTGCATCAAACAATAACAATCCATGGATCAAAAGATTTGTATATTACTAATATTTATAAAGAATCGGACGTCTACCTTACTCCGCAACTTATGGCGATATTTCCAGATACAGTTCTAAACATAATTTAATAGCTGGAGACTTTAATTCTCACAGCACCTTGTGGGGCTCAAACAATACTACTAGAAGCGGAATATTATGGGAAGATCTACCGCAGTTTGACGATTCTCAACGACGGATCCCCAACTCTTCTCAATACTAAAAACACTCTTACGGCAGTAGATGTGGCAATGGCTAATTCCGACCTGGCTTCAGTACTAACATGGTTCTTATATACAACAACACTAGTTCTAAACTTTATCAATTCAACTCTAAATTTGTCGATAAAAAAAGCTAATTGGGAGCTCTTTACCACAAAAACTGAAATCTTTAACGTTGAATACGAAACGGCATCTAACATCAACAGAGAAGCAGCGCATATCAAAAGAATTTTGAGAAAATCTGCCGAGTCCATACCTCTAAGTCGCAATTCCAGTTTCGTTTATTCCCAAATTAGTTAACTTATTAATATAAAAAATGAAGCTTGGACAAAATTCAAAATGCGAAGAACTCATTTTGAAGTTAACATTTTGTTATACAAAAAAGCAAGTGCTCAGGTTAAAAAAGCTTGCAAACAAGCAAATCAGGAAACATGGAATAGATTTGCTAACTCTATTAACCCAAAACTCGATATAAGGACCTTATGGAAAGAGTAAAAAATCAATTCTCGTCGCTTAATAAGTTTTCCACCAATCTTTACGGACAACGCTGTGCTTTCGCACCCTGAAAGTATTGCATCTGCTCTCGCAGAACTATGGAGTTCTATTTGCTCAGATGCTTCTTTCAACTTCAGCCTTATAAGCAAAAAACTAAATTTTAATATTGAAAACATGATCAGTAACGGATCGGAACTAGATTATATGTTAGAAGAAAAAACCCTTTATATATATATATATATTAGAAACAACCCTGCTGGAGCTTAATTTGGCATTACAAAGCAGTAGAGGAACAACGCCAAGCACTGATAAAATCATACTCTATGATAAAGAATGCATCTACGCGACTAAAACCAAGAATTTGTACACTATTTAGCAACATGTTAAAAAGTGGAACACGACTGGAAACTAGCACTTCTGACACTAGTTCCAAAACAAGGAAAAAATGCTAATAGCATGGAAGGCTACCATCCGAGTTCTTTATTATATGTGCTGGCTAAAGTTCTCGATAAAATAATATCACGCAGAATTTCGTTTAGTTGCAAAGATAAGATCCTAGAGCAACAACATGCATTCCGTCCAGATCACGGAGTCCACACACTCTGTCACGTATTGGAATTACAGATTAAAGAGAATATTAGGCACAGAAAACACAGCATTATTCTTTCCGAAAATCTGGAGAAGGCTTTTGATAGAATCATTTCAACACATGTGATAAAAGAACTCCACAAATGGGGCCTTCCAAAAGAATGCTAGAATTAGTCCTATCCTTTCTAACACATCGCAGATTTAAAGTCAGAGTGGATGGATCTATGTCAAGAGTTCTCTTGCTTGACAATGCTGTGCCACAAGGATCACCAATGACGGTAGTACTGTTTACCGCATATGCAGATACATTGGTCAGAACCATAAACAAAATTAACGGTATTGTTTATTTGGGTATTTACGCGGACAATATATTTGCAATCTCCTCCGGAAATGAAGTACAAACCAGCACAAACCTTAATAAATTAGATAGAGAAATTCATCGTTGGGCAACCAAAACAGGGGCATCAGTTCCGGCAGGTAAAGCAGAAGCTCTTCATATTTGCAGAAAACACAAATGCCGGTCAAGTGCATTAAACATCAGAAATGTAAATATGAACCTAAAATCAAACATGCGAATACTGGGCCATATAAATAAAGTTGTGGTTAAACTCAAAAATATCAACAATTTACTCAAAGTCATTTGCACTCGCAAGAAAGGACCCCACATAGAAACAGCTATCTCGATCTGCCGTTCTTTTGTAGAAGGAACAGTGCAACACGTCATCACAATTTATGGTTGGACATCTGAAACGAACAGGAAAAAAGTAAACGTTGCAATTAACAGACGCTTCAGAACGGCATCTGGCATATTTACAGCTACGCCATTGGACTCCCTTAGATTGGAAACGCAATACAATGATTTTGAGACAATAGTATATAGCAGATCAATCAAACTTGAGCTAAGTCCATAACTACAGCTTCGCACGGTTTACACAAACTTTTTTAATCGACAATTTTCACTGACGGTTCATTTTACGAAAGGGCATCGGCTTTGCTGTTGTAGAACAGACTGATCGTAGTACGATTACTACTGTTCACTCTGGACTACTGCCACTTAACGCTGGCATCTTCAATGCAGAGTTTGCAGCCATAAAACATGCTTTAAAATATGCAGCAACAAAAAAAAAAAAACATTAATATGCTCAGATAGTCTTCGCGCTATAAGATCTATACAAAACATAAATAACATCACCACTAAAAATATGTTTAATGGGGTAATACTTAATACCTGCATCAAAATATTGATTCCCAGCCATATTGGCATTTTGGGAAATTAAATAGCCGACAACACTGCGAAACAAGCTTTAACCCTACCATTGGTAATGGAAGCTCCGTGCCTGGAATCCATACTTAATAAATTTGGAAAAATTACATTACAAGATACAAAACTCTCCAAATGGTCAAACTAGCAATCCTTTCAAAGAACTGAAGAAGAACAATCCTTCCATATCAAGACCAGCATACAGTAGGTAGTCAAGCTAATAGAACGCTTTTGGTGTAAAAAAAAACAAAATTTGGCTCTTTCGAGTATGCAATTTTTCAACCAGTGGATGAATTTGAAAAAATTTTTCGACAATTCCACAGTAAATAAAAACTAACTTCGTTTTTCTCATGCGCGGGAGTTTTTAAGCTTATTTTTACATTGTTAGTCTCTCGATTAACTTCTCCGGATTTAAATCTTATCGAGAATGTCTGGCAAACTCTTAAACACTATGATAGGGCTCATGAATAATTTTTCACGCGGAATCAGAAAAGGTAGTTTCCATTTTTAAGAGAATGCTCAAGAACATTTTCGAAATTTTAAATGCAAACTTGTTCATCAACTGCTTATCAACAAATTTGCATTAAAAATTTCCAAAACGTTCTTGAGCTTTATCTTCAAAATGAAAACTCCCTTTTCCGATTCCGCGTGAAAAATTATTTAAAATAGGGCTGCATGTTTACCTTCGGAATAACTCTTCCATAAGGTTATTAAAGAAAATATCAGTGATGTTTGGAGAAATTCTTCGGAAATAAAATTATGTATTAAGGCTAAGATTGAAAGTATGCCCAGTAGAGTGCAAGCTGTCGTAAAAGCTAGAGGCGGAAATACGCGTTACTGACAAAACTGCAATCAAAATACATTCTAACGACAAGCAATTAATGTATTTAACTAACTAATTTAATTTTTTTATCATTGAAATAAAAACAAAATTATAATTTGACTTCGAACTTGAAAATTTCGTTTAATTATTCTGCGTTCTAATAGCTTGACCACCTACTGTACAATATTAATTTCTCTCCGGACGATTGTATCAAAATCATTAGAATGAGAGTAGACACAACCTTATTTAGCTGTAGTAATTATTTCACCAACACAAATAAACGAGAATGCGATTACTGCACAACTGCCTTGAATGTTCAGCACATAGTAAAGAATTGTCCTATATCGAAAGTTAAATGTCCCATAGAGGTGGCACTTGATTGCAGCAAGAGAGAAACACTAGTCAATATCAATACCACTCTGGAGAAACACGGCTTAAATCATGATGTATAAATTTATTTATAAAATATAAATAATAATAATATTTTCAATAGTCAAGTCAAAAAATAATTTATATAAAAAAATCTTAAAATCAATTTTTTTTGTACCATTGGCTATATTAGTAAAACTGCCCTTTGTATTAAAATTTGTTTTTAATATCGGATCATATCCATCGTATTCAATTCCTTCGCTATCCACCTTGCAGCCGAATTAGCTTTGAAGTTGATTTTTTACACATTTTTTCCGCCAACTAGTGCACAATAACTTTAATTAAAATCTTCTTTTATACTATTTAAATTTTTTTGTGTCTGGTAACAACATTCATAGCATACAAAAAATGCAATACTGCAACTAATATTTTTCCTTTGTGCGAATGAGCACAAAAGCATGGATTTTCCTTGCTTATTGCGATTGTTTCTCATGTCTTGCCTTGTTCGACATTCTTGTGTAGTAGAAGTTCGTAATCGCTAGCGCTCATACTCTAGGCATTCGTATTAATAGCGATTGGTAAAATGCATTTTCGCATTAATTTAAATGCAGAAAGCATATTCGTAGCTCGTTTATTGACGAGACAATCGAAACGCCATTTGAATGCACTCAAGCTGCTCTCTGATCTATATGATAAATTATCTGAGCATATTCTCTGGCGTGTAAACTAATAACACGGTGTAACAGTGGATAAAAACTTAGGTCGAGACATAGTAGACGTTGTAGGCCTGGCTTAAAATAAGATAACCGCATACTTAGTTTTTTAAATATACCCTCAAAATCGGGATTTGTGGTAAAAAAACCGATTTTAGATAGGTGCATGTATTCTTTGTTATGTAACTCCGTTATGTCTAGCTCAATTTTAAAGTTGATAAAAAGAAGAATAATGTAGCTTTAAAACAGTATATAGAGCTTTTTTTACCGAATGAATTGACAAAGTTACAGGTGAAATCATTTGAAAATTTAATTTTTTTTTTAATTTTTTAACTTTAACAACGTTTTGTTGACAAATTTTGTTCTGTGGTACCATTAATTTTGGCAAGATTTTAAAAGCCTGTTTAAATTTGCGTTCAACAAGTTATAATTTATTTCAATCGGCTGAAATGCTAATGCACTAACTTTTAGTATTAGTAATGAAACGCAAATTTTTTTTTTCTAAAAATGATTATTTGGCCTTTTTCGTTTATATATATTATAAGCCAACATGTTTATTGTACTTTTTCCGTGAAAGCGGGATTCTATAGCTTTAATTTCCTTGTGGAACCTTTCTCCTTGTTCATCACTAAACTGCCCAAGGCTATTCGGGGAAAAGTTTACATGGGAGTGCAAAAAATTAATTTTTATTGACATATTTCATCCCATTTCTTCGTATACACTTAAAAATTCATTTACAACATCTAAGTAATTTGGACTCTTCCTGTTGCCCAGAAAATTAGTACATAAGACAATACAACTATTCCACGCTCGTTTTTGTACGGGATTTAATTTACAAACGAAATCAGAGTCCTGAAAAATTTTTCCGAATTTGTGGGCCCACAAATAAACCATAAAATAACCAAAATTTTTATGAAAGATTTGAACATGTAGGATACCTTCTTTGATTTTGGCCTCACTTAACCTAGGAAACGCTACAATCAGATGGCGAAACGCATCGCTGTCAGTGTTTGGTTTTTTGACGAACTGTTTTATATATCCTAATTTTAATAAAGGGGCGGAAGGATGATATTTTCAGGTCGCACCAGGGGAATATTCAAAACATTTTTTTTGTCAATTTGAAATGAAGCCACTCCTTTTGCTTATATTTATTAGTCGTACTGCTATCCCATTCACACATATAGCAAGGATACTTTTTATATCCACCTTGCATTCCAAACAGTATTGTCAGAACCTTTAAATCGGAGACTATTTGCCATTTATGAGTGTTGTTATTTATAAAACGTAGTATTTTTCCATTGTGGAATACGTTTCTTTCATGTTCGTCGCAAAAGCTAAAGGAACCAAATTTTGATGCGCACTGGACATGGGTTGTGCTTAACAGTTCGGAAACATGTCCGCGGAACTATCTAGTTCCTTTGCCTATTTGAACTGTTTGCTTGTTGAACTGCAGAGAGGATTTAAAGCATATCCGCGGAACTATTTAGTTCCTTTGTTTATTTGAACTGCAGGGGCTATTAAAAACGTTTATTACAACTGCTTGCTTCTTGACTTGCAGATAAAAATTTTTAAGGTCCATGTAGAATTTCAACACAACGCTCTGACTAATCGTCAAAAAAATTTATCAAAATTTTTAGATTTATTAGTTATTTTAAATTAAGAAAATATTTAATATAAAACGGAAATTTTATAATATGGCAAATAATTTCATTTAATTCAAATATAAAGTATAAGTAACAAAATTGTATATAAGTATAAGTAACCATAATAAAACAAATTATAAAAATTATCTTTGTTACAAAATAAATATTTGAATTAAAAGTATGCAGTAAATTTATGTTGCTAAAAATGTAGTAAAAGGAGCATTCAAGCCGTTCCTCATGCATGTCCTATGTACCAGATTTTAATATGTCCTAGGAACTATCTAGTTCTGCTAGTTCTGCTAGTTCTATGAATGAAAGCATATTCAAAACGAAATGGACAGAGCAATGTGCACAACAAGAATAACAAAATGTCATCTTACCATTTCATATATCAGTTTTTTCGATCGCTCACAAACATCATCTTTGCATTTCTAGTCGATCACATAAATTCGCGTAAGCCGTAGTATGTGCGAAAGAGATGTCGGTTAATATTGCTTAGTTAAAAAAAAAAATCATTGCAACCGGAACTGTTTGGACATGCTAAAAATTAATCGAAGGAATGATGGGAACTATGTCCGACTGTGAACAGGTTCGGAACGACTCATCTCTACTGGACACATATATATTCAGGTTCAAACCAATGACTAGCGGTATATGAACGTTTCAAACGATTTATTGTACACCTCCATTAATGCACGTAGTGAATTTCAGTCGATGCTGCTTATCAACAAATAAACCACATATATAGCAAAACATATTTCTATTTTCGCACTTGATTTTTATATTAAATTTACGCTACGCAACCACTTAAATAATTTTTACTCAAACCACAACTTAGTTTTTCAATTTACGAATACCGATTGATAACAATGGAAATGGATAGTTGACAACAAAAATTAAACCCAATCGATTGGGTGTTTTCTCTTGTTTGATCTCTCTGTTAAAAATGCGATAGTGTATTTGTATTTCAGACCATTGAAGTAATCGATAACTTTTGGAACGCAAAATTAAAGACTTTTGGAATCCTGCCAAAAGAAATGCTGCCACAGAACAAAATTTGGCAACAAAACGTTGTTTAAGTTGAAAAATTTAAAAAAAACTAGAAATTTTCAAATTACTTCACCTGTAACTTTGTCAATTCGTTCGGTAAAAAAAGGTCTTTATATCGTTTTAAAGGTACATTATTCTTTTTTTTATCAACTTTAAAATTGTAAAAATTGAGCTTGATATTACGGAGTTACATAACAAACTATGCATACACCTACCTAAAATCGGTTTTTTGACCACAAATCCAGATTTTGAGGGTGTATTAAAAAAACAAAGTATGCTGTTATCTCATGTCCATGTTATCCAGGTCTACAACATCCATTATGTCTTATGCCAAGTTTTTAGATATTTTCTAATTTTGTTACACCGTGTAATTTATAAAAATAAACATATGTGTTTTAGGACACAGGAGTGAAGTGAAACTTTTTCGCATTTTAATAGATTTGACAATTAATTTAGTTTTTTAATAAAGTAATTTTTAAATTCAAAAACTTTATATATCAAAAATTTAACTAAAAAAATACACTTTAAAATTTATACCAGTACATTTTATTACATTACATTATTATTTTATTTGATAACATGTTACATTATTTTGAATTATTTTTGTACATGTTTTGAATTATTATTATGGAAATTTATTAATGGAATTGTTGGTTTTGATATCTAAAATAGCAAACGTATATTGCATACCATCAATATATCTAGCAAATACTGCATCAATAGTTGTTTTTAATCGTATTTTACAAATATTTGGATCGCTTATCATTCGTAAATTATATTTATCAAAAAGGCATTGTTTAAGGGAGGGGTCTGGGTTTCAGCGTAAAAAAAAACACTTTTTTTGTGATTTTTTATCTCAAATATCGATTGAGCAATTTTATTCAAACCTTCTATACATTATTGAGCATAGTTTTGACTATGTTCTGTAAATTTTTCATGCAAAAATATTAAATCATTAGCCCGTGACAGAGCTTCCCCCAGGACGTCTTGAAAAAAAAACAATTTGCGGTGTTCACTGTAACTCGGCCGGAAATTATCTGAAAATGAAAAACCATAAAAATTTAGTTAAATTATAAACAAATCTTCCCCCCAACGTTCTCTGATTATTTTTTTTTTAATTTAAAAATTTTTGGCGGCCATCTAAAGTGTGAACCGTTATTTTCGACTAAAATTTCCGCCATTTTGTGGGTGGGAAACACCCTTAATGTTAAAAAAAAAATTTTTACTAAACGTAGGGGGGAGGTATTTTATATGAAGAAAATGTGTACAAAGTTTGAAATGAATCGGTCGAGTAGTTTTCAAATGGCAGTGAACACGGACTTTGAAAAAGTAGTTTTGAGAAAAACGCGTTTAAAGTTTAGCTGTTAGAGTTAGAGCGTTAAAGGCCCCGAGACTAATTAAACAATAACTTCAAGAATATTGCTTAGATCGGATTAAAATTTTGAGGACATATTCTTGAAATGTTAAACAATAAGATAAAACAAAAAAAAAAAAATCGATTTTTCGAAAGTGAAAACCCAGACCCCGCCCTTAAGTGCCTGTGAACATTCAAACAATTGGTACCTTGTGATAAGTTTCGCCCAGTTCAATGGAGCTTGCTCGTATATAGTTAGTGATGCCAGATTGCTAAAAGGGAAAAAGGGAGCATTTTGCTTAGTCGTACAAATAAGAGGGAATTTTCAAATGGAGAACTAAATGCGTTATTATGTTGACTTGCAATTGTAAATTAACATACAAAGCAGTTTTTATAATACTTTTTTTAACATGAAGTTGGAAAGTGGACTTGTTCAGACCTTTTTGTGTGTTGACAGTTTTGTCAAATAGCTTTCGATATAATTTTATACTGAGAAATACTTAGAATTGCAATTGTCAATTTCTAGAACTAGTCGATAAATATAAGTAGTACATGTATTGCTATGTATATTGTTTTGCTTTTTGTATTGTTTCGTTACTTTCAACAAAATGTTTAATTAATTTAAAAAAATACTAGATATTTTTATTGTATCCACTTAGTTTCAAATAATTCCAGGTAGAGAACGAATGTATCAGTCATCGAAGAAGTCTTTCAAGACAGTACTCAGTCTTCGAGACAGATCGCTCCAATCCTATAGCTGTGCTCGAAGACCATTTCAAACAAATTAGCCGCCCAACGTGTTCGCTTAAAACCAGTACACCTCTGCTTGAATTTGCGCTCTTGCTTTATGCTTTCCACTTTCCCTCATTCCCTTCATGGATCGATCCGTCTTTAAAGCCAGATTTTCTGCTTTTTTTATATTTTAAAAAATCTTTTTACAAACATTTATACGATTTATTTTGCTCCTGAATTAATGAATACAGGTCAGCAAAATACTTTTTTTTAGCCTTTTGCCGAAAGAACTTTTTTCTCTTTTTAAAGCTCGATTTTTTATACACTTGATTTTTGCAAAATACAAATGTACCGTTTTAAATAACACTTCACGTATTGGCAGTGTTGAAAAATTAGTTCAAGTGTAAAAAGGCGAGATTGGTATCAATCATATTCATACACAACTTTACAACTTTCAATAAGTAGCAGCAAGTGTCGTTTTGCTGCTGATACAATTATATTTTTTTATACAATCCACTCAAAAGAATTTCATTAAATTCGTCACAACTTTTTATAAAAAGTATACTTCACTGTCAAAAAATAATTACAATTTGAGAAATACTGTGTGCTGAGCAGCAGCTTGCCTTTTATGTATTAAAATGTGCATACTTTCAGGCTGAACAGTTATTGAACACGGAGTAGCGTGCTTGCCTTTTATATATTAAGATGCTATCTGGTGCAACATATCTACAGTTAATACTTAATATTGAATAAACCAACCAACGCAACAAAGAATATTGGATCAGTTGGTACTGTAAAGGACTATCCATCGAAGGGTTAAGAGTTCGATTCTCACTAATATTAAAAAAAATATTTTTAATATTATATTATCTTAGTGTAACAGACGCAAACAATAAGCAACAATTCTAAGAAAAAGGTATATGGAAAAAGTATTGCTTTTTAGAATTGACTTAAGCAAATCACAAACGATTCGTAAAAAGCTTCGCTTCAATAAAATTATTAGAAACAAACCCTAAAGCACAAATATTCTTAAAAAAAATAGTTTTTTCAACTGAACGTACACCTTTTTTGTTAAGAAACGCACAGTACGCCTCAGCCTCTCCAGGTCCTTGTACGCAGGCTAGACCCATGGTATTCAACAAAATTTCGCATTGTCGAAGCATGTAGTCAAATTTTTTCCGTCCATTATTTTGAGAAAGCGGTTGTTTCTTAAATTTTTCCTTCGGTCTTGCTCCGCAAAATTCTATTTCACTGCGTGCAGACATTATTTTACTTTTTAACTTTGGTGCTGCGCCCTCAAGCACAAACACCGGAGTGACATCTTCCCATAATAGGAAACAGGTACGAAAAAATAAGTTTCTAAAATACAAATTAAAAAAAGGTTAAAATATAGTCACAGCATCTATTCTTGTTGGACACTTAATAACTTTAAATGATTCCTTGGATGTACGAAATAATCGACCACATTAAGACCCTCGCATACCCATCCAGCTAAATCAATTGCCACAGCTTTTCCACGCAACACATGAATTGGCTTCCGCTCACAATATGGGGTTAAAACAGTCCAAAGGTTTTTCACACCCATAATGCATACATGTGGAATGAATACTGTATTTTTTTCTGTAGAACTTTTAACTTGTAAACTATGAATATTTTCAATAGGGCTGTTCACATTTCAAACCGCTCATCAAATCATTTGTCAAATCATTTGACCACAGAACTGTTCAGACTCATAAAATTTTTCGTCAAATTTTATTTTATCTTGAACACCGAAGCACATCGCGATGACGGAAAAATTTTAATACCACTTGTTATTAACATTGTATTGGAAGAAGAAGAAATTATTTTGTAAATTATTATAAATGGCTTGCAACACTTATTTATTATTATTTTGTTATTATTTTCTTCCGCTCCCTCTTTTACCAAAATGTGCTCAGGTTGAAAACTTTTTTGAACTGACAAAATCGTACTACACAATTTGACGAGTGTTCACACTGGTCAAATCAGCAGAAAAATCAAACAATTTTGATTTTCATCAAACGATTTGACTAACGATTTGATGAGTGTTCACACTCGTCAAATCGCCATCAAAACCGTACAAATTCTGTTGGTTTTCTGATTTAATTGTCAAATCATTTGACGATCGATTTGATGAGCGGTTTGAAATGTGAACAGTCCTAATCTTGCAAGATATCAATAGCGGGGTTCACATGGTCCAACATGTTGTCACGCATTGCAGAACAAGCATCGTATTTGACCGTTCGAACGCTCGATACAGCCGACAGAGGCTGTGTGCCAAAATGAAACTTTTCAGTCGTGGTAGGATAGAAAATATCAAGTTGAATAAAATTTGTCTGTGTTGAAATACATTTTTTTGCTGTGTCTAATGAGCGATGAAATTTAGACAGTTAAAAATTTTGACGTTTCACATTTCGGTCGTGTTTTAGTGCAAATATTTTATTTAATTTGCATTTTATTCAATTTGCGACACATTTAACTCGAGTGTTTGTACTTGCAACTTATTTCGTAAACTTGTAATATTGTGAACTTGCAAAACTTAAAAAATCCTTGCGAAAATGTGACTCTCTTAGGCTGCGCAATATTTTTAGAGTGCGCTACAACAACAACAACGTAAAGACTCCAGTCGTCATAGCAAAGCTTAAATCTACTTATGATCGCAGTTGTTTGTTTAAGAGTATTGCTGAGTTTCGTAGGGAAAATAAGCGGCAGCTTACACTCAGCGACATCGGATGTAGTGGAGAGGGTATAGTTTACTTTAATGAGAGTCTGACCAAAGCTAACCGAGCAATTATGATGTATACTAGTCAGTTGAAGAGGGAAAAAAAAACTTGCTGTTGTTTTTACGCTGCGTGGGCGAGTGTATGTAAAATCTGCTCGCGACGGTGAAGCAAAATTGGTGCAAAACAAAGAGAGCGTTGATTACATGGCTGGGACCCTGAGATAAGCTGTTTTATGTAGAGAAATTATTCTAAGATATGATGCTAATAACTTTTTTAGCTTATGTATGCGTAGGTTATTTATGTTGTATACTCCACTTCGTTTTTGTTTTCTATTTCTTAACTATTTACTAGCTAGTACTAACTCTCTATCAGCTGTTCTATTTCAAGTAGCTAACTTCTCTCTGTGTTATTTTATTTATTTGGTGCTTGTTGTTGGTTCTTGGTATGTCTGTAATGAGTTTTGATGGAGTATCTAATGGTGCTGTTAATAACTATAAGGCTATTATCAATATCTTGTGCAAGCAGCGCAATGGTTTAAATGTAACATATTTTAATGCTAGAAGCTTAAATGGATCTAAACTTGACTATGCCAGGTATGTCTTTGATAACTCGCTGGTAGATGTCGTCTGTGTATCCGAAACATGGTTCAAGAGTGGAATTCCTGACTCTCACTATGATATTAATGACTTTAAACTTTTCCGCAATGATAGATGTGATAGAAGAGGTGGTGGTGTAGCTATCTATTGTAAGTCTAATCTTAATGTAAAATTTGTTAGCAAGAGTAATGATGTTTGTGAGTTTATAAATGTTGAAATTTTTGATGCAAATTCTAAAATTCTTGTATCGTGTGTATATAATCCTCACCGTTCTGTTAGTCTTGAATCATACTTCAATGATTTATCTACTAAAATTGTTGATTATGATTTTTTTTTTGTGGCGATTTTAATGTAAATCTGCTATGTAATGACTCTGGTTCTGAAAGTTTTCATCACCTATCATCCTTGTGTGGCTTAGATATTGTCAATGATTGCATTCCAACTCGATATATGCATAACTGTGAACCTAGTTTACTTGATGTTTGTTTAGTGTCTGATATATCTTTGCTCCTAAAATTCGATCAAATAACTTTTATGTCAGATCATGATTTACTCTTCAGTTCCCTAGATGTTAACTTTGGTAGAAATACTCCTGTTAGTTTTTTATATTATGACTTTAAGTCAATTAACCTTACTGCCTTAGTTGAAGACCTATATAGTGTTAGATATTAAACTAAAAAATTTCATGGACAAGTTATATTGGTTGTTTGCTCGTCATGTCCCATTGCGTACTATATTAGTCTCGAATAGTTCTTGCCCTCACGAATCGTATACAAGCTGCAATTAGGCTCAGAAATAAACTGCACTCGAAATGGAAAGTATGCCCCTCGGCTGATAACTGGGATAAATTTAGAAGAGCTCGTAATGCTGCGAATGATCTAACTAAGCTAGCCAAGAAAAAGTTTTTTTACTCTAAGCTCAATCCAAACCTTAGCTCGAGACAATTATGGCAAAACATAAAAAAATTCAGAGTTTTCAGCAAACATTCAACTGAATGCTACATAAATCCTGATGACTTAAATAATTTTTTTTTGGCTAGTGGAAACCTTAGTCATTCTAGCAATATAAGCAGTGTTGAGTTGCCTGTCCAGTCTGGTAACTTGCCGTTTGCCGCATTTGAGTTTACTTCTGTGAGTGAAGATTATGTAGCCAAATGTATAATGATGATTAAGTCCAATGTTGTTGGGGTTGACGGATTACCCATAAGGTTCGTTAGATTAGTTTTACCTTTTATTGTCTCACCGTTAACTCATATAACGAACCATTGCTTAACTTGCTCCCGCTTTCCTGAATTATGGAAGACTGCCATGGTTTTGCCTGTAGCAAAAACAGGTTCTGCTTCTGAACCCAGCGGCTACAGACCTATTAGTATTTTACCTGCTTTAGGAAAGGTCCTCGAGCGTATAATGGTCAACCAAATCACTGAACATCTAAATATGAATAAGCTTTTATCCCCTTTGCAGTCTGGCTTCAGGGCTGGACATAGTTGTACCACGGCTATGGTAAAAATTCTTGAAGATATTAGGATTCCTTATGACCAAAACTTTTTGACTCTATTATGCCTTGTTGACTTCTCTAAAGCGTTTGATTCCGTCAACCATGTGCTTCTCTGTCATAAGTTAAAATTTTTTTTTAAGTTTAGCTCTACTGCGGTTAACCTGATATCAAGTTACCTTGAAGAATAGAAGAATGCAACAGGTGAAGAAAAATAATACCAGCTCATCTCTCAAAGCGGTTGTAAGTGGAGTGCCTCAAGGATCCATTTTAGGTCCACTCCTATTCTCTGCGTTTATAAATGATGTTTTTTCTATTTGTAAGTATTCTACTGTACATGCTTATGCTGATGATTTGCAACTGCACCTCTCGCGACCAATCGGGCTTTTAGAAGATTTATCTTACAGACTGAACTTTGATCTGGCGTTGTTAAATAACTGGGCTGTTGCTAACTCGATCCTTATAAACCCAAAAAAAACTCACGTTTTACCTATTGCGAGGAGTGATTCGTGCTTTGTTGATATCCCTCCGCTTTTTATTGGTGATAAGCAGCTTAATTTTGTCCCTAAGGCTAAGAACCTTGGATTTATTATTAACTCTAAACTTACTTGTACAGACCATATTAGTTCCACAATAGGTAAAATATATGGGACTTTACGCCATTTACGAATTTCTCAGAACTTTACGCCTACTGAAACTCGTCGTAGACTAGTCATACAATTAATTTTACCGCATATTACATACTCTGATGTGGTATATAGTCAGCTGGACTCCCAATCACAGCATAAACTCTTGGTAGCTTTCAATAATGCAGCTAGGTATGTTTATGGAATCAATCGGTATGATCATATTACTATAAGAAGTAAAGAAATTCTTGGGTGTGGTTTACTTAATTATTTAAACATGCGGAACATAATATTTCTGCTCTCGCTCTTGCATACTCAAATGCCTGAATATCTGTTTGTAAAACTTTATTTTCTGCAGTCACAACGGTCAATTGGGTTTATTGTTCCTAGGTTTAACTATCTAAACAGCAGCAGGTTTTTCTTCATCAGCACCATTAGACTGTGGAACTCATTACCTAACTCTCTAAAGCTAATAACTTCACGGGCCAACTTTAAGCATGAAATATTTAAATACTATAGCACTTTAAATCAATAATTCTATACTCTCCTATATTTCTATATTTCATTACCTTACATTTTTCTGTTCTTTTACTTTAGTCAGCTTAACAATTTTAGTGCTATAAGTTAATATATTTATAAGTTTTAGAAAATTGTTGCTTAGAAATATGTACCTATAATATATACTTTTTCAGTTTAACTTATTTTATTATAATTAATATTTAAACAGATTTTTGATTTTAATTTTAAATTTAATTTTCATTTCGGTTTTAATTTTTTCGAAATTTGCACTTAATCTTATATTATTAAGTTTTTAAAGTTTAACTTGTCAAAATTAATATCTAGACTGGTGTTTAACTTTAATCTTAAATTTAATTCTCATTGCCGCAGGGCATTCCCTTATGGAGTGTCGGGTATGACGATCCCGCTGTTCCTGAGTCACTGCTCTTAGTTTTAATTATATTTATGTACTTTCATATCAGTCTGAATCATCCTAATTTTGTTAAATTTTGCGAAAATGTAATTGCTATGGTTTAGTTATAATAATAAATAATAATACTTAATCATAAAAATCCATTATCAAAAATAAATTATAATGTTATCTTCTCATAGTCTTTTAAGCTAAGCTATTACCTATGAATTTCAAATGAACATGTCCTTATTCTTAATTTTCATAATCATTTTCATTTCCATTTAAATTTTTATTTTTATGTTAGTTTTAATTTTACTATTTACACATATCTTATTTGTGCAACCTTGATAATACACTATTTGTAGTACTAAAAAAGACTAAGTCTTATTGTACACCTCAGTTTTAATATAAATAAATAAATATAAATATAAATAATAAATAGAAAAATAACGAAAGTGCTTAAGTTTGTACGTGCGTGTGTAAGCCAACGATCTCCCGGTGCTTCAGCAAGTGCAGCAAAGTTAAATTGGCTTTCTTTGCTCCAAGTGCCACCACCAGCAGCACCAGCAAGTGCAGCACAATTCCATTGACTTGTCAACTCTCCAATATTTTAGAAGCGCCATTTCAGCATGCCTCAAGCGCAGATTCAAATTTCTGCCATTATACTCTGGCGTGAATTAAATAAATTGAAAGCGAAGAATTTGCGCTTCATTAGCTTGTGCTGCAGATGATGGCACTTGGAGGATGTTGGCTAGCAAGAAATTAGCGCTGTACTTGCTTGTGCTGCTGCTGGTGGCACTTGGAGGATGTTGGCTAGCAAGAAATTTTGCACTGCAATTGCTTGTGCTGCTGGTGGTGGCACTACAAGTTTACGGAATAAGTTGCAAGTACAAGCACTCGTATTAAATACGTCGCGGAAATTGATGTTGTTTTTTCTCTTTATTTTTGAGTGTGTCAAAAATTAGCTTTCGATTGACAAAATTTGTAGTAGCCCCTGGGCTATCACAAGTTTTGACAATTATATTCACCTCACGAATGCCAAAAATTGCTTTACCAACTGTCAAAATTTGATAATTTGACTGAAAAGTTTCCGATTGACACACAGCCTGAAACATGTTATCCTGAATTTGAAATATTTATAGGCCATAATATTATAAGGCCATCACACCAGGCGCGACATCATGTAGGATCATGTGAACCCCTCTGATAGGGGGTTTCAGACAAACGTACATGTCAGCTGACATGTAGGACGACAAGCTAATGCCGTGGTTATGCTAGCCAAACATGTTTGCCGAACATTTTTGTTATGCCGTGGTTATGCTAGCCAGACATGTTCGGTGTTCATTTTTGTTAATTTGTTCTCTTCGCTGAAATGTTTGTTTGGTGGTTATGCTATGATTGGTGGCACAGTTGCATTATATGTAATAGTATGTCAAAACACAAAAAGCACAATCCTAATTTGCATTTTTGTACTTAAAATTAACGAATTAAAATATACGAACTGATATTACTTACTCTGAATTTTTATTATAATATCTTAAACAAAATGGTTTGCATATATTTGACATGCTAGCTAGCTGTTCATGTTGAGGGTTACTTGAAGACACAATCAACTTCACTTTTTAATACTTTTACCTACTTTTTTGATGCTTATACAAAATGACTACAGCCAACACTGAAAAGTTCGGCATGTTTGGCGTTTCAATCAGCAATCAAAATGTTCGGTCCGAGAGCGAGAAAATGAATATGAGAAAAAGTTCATTTCTTCATTTTATACGTGAAACAATAAAAACAAAAAATGTTCGGCAATCATGTTTGGCTAGCATAACCACGGCATTATATTTTCACGTATAAAATTAACTCTTTCTCACTGTGCGTTTAGACCGACTGAACGAACGAAAGAAACCTCGTTCGTTCGCTCGGTTTAAACACTTTGCCCGAACGAACAGTGTTCGCTATAAATTTAACGCGAACAATGTTTGCCCGGTGTAAACAGTAAATTAGGGCGACGAACGAAGATTCCTTCATTCGCTCTGATCGAACAAGCTTCGATCTTTTTGGGCGAATCCGGTGTTGCGCTGTGTTTAACAACGGAAAAGTAGCAAAGAGGAGTAGCTTTAGAGAATAATTTATGAAAATACTAAAATATGTAGTAATGTAGTTTTATGTTTTTTAAAGTGTTCTGTTAACTTTCGCTGCAAGATGATTGCGTTATGTAAATAGCCAAATTAAGTTTTTAAACGGAAAACCCTATAATTTATTTATTTGAGGCGACTGTTTATTTGAGGTAATTTTTTTTTAAATAACTATATAACTTTTAATGAAAATTTTGAGTTTATGGATAGCAAATATTATTTAATATAGCAGGAGTCCGCAATAGAGCTCGTTCAAATAAAATAAAAAAATATTTTAGGTTCTGCTGAAACTTTTTGAGTTTTTAATCGAAGATTTTAGAAAAATGTGGATATTAACCAAAATGGTAGTTGAAAATTCGATTTGTGACTAAAAGCAATTCTTAAAAGTTATAACATAAAAAGGATTTCTCTAAAATAAAAATCTAACGACTGAAAGTATCAATTGTATTTGCTTAATATGTGCATACAATTTGGGAACAATTTTTATTTAATTGACTTAAAATTTACGAAATTTATTGACACACGAAAAATGTGAAAACATTTCATTTTTGTTCGTCGAAAATCGTAAATGGGCCCTTAAGTTAAACACACGTCTTTTCTATACTAACTAATACGAGTAATATATTGTTATGGAGTGTCAAACCATTTGTTGCTGAGAAACGGATTATAAGTTTTAGTACTAATATAAAAATAAGGAGTTATCCACCCTGCATTTATTGATGTTCGGCCAAATGCACAAATTGCTGTTTACACCGCCTGAACGAACAAGATGGCGGCCAATGTTTGTTCGCGATTGATGTTCGTGCGGTCTAAACAGTACTCCGAACGAAGAATTTATTGCAATAAATTGTTCGCGATAAATTTTTTGTTCGTTCAGGCGGTCTAAACCCACAGTCATAAGCGGGATTCACCTGATCCTACATGTTGTCACGCCTGGCGTGATGGGTGAATAACTGTAAATTTTGCTTAGCGGCCAAACGATCACACAAGCTGTCTAATATTTTTTAATTTTTAATTTTTAATAATTATAAAAAATAAACAATCACTAAAAAACAATATATTAAATCGTTAATATTACATTCACAATAATCACTAATAATATTTTGCTGTTCAGTTGAATCCATTTGCTGCACCTAGCCGGGAATATACATATGTATGGTAAGAATTCTCTTCACATCATTTTGCATGTTCGTCAAGTATTCTTTTTCTTTTTATAAATAAATACCATTCAATCCATGTAATACTATGTTTACACTGAGCCCAAATTACGTAATTTCGAGCTTTTGTGTAATTTCGTCTGAAATTATATAATAAAAATGGTAATTTCCCATACAATAGCTTAATTTCGTAAATATACCTCTATTATGCTAATTTCGTTTAAATTACTCACGAAATTAGGCTACAATTCACTTGCAACCCTGAAATCATAAAATTCAGTGCATTGAACACATCTTTTTTTGACATATTAATAATCTTGTTATCACTTTGAACTTATTTGCTGTTTACTTTGTCGGTTGTTGATTTTCAGTATCAAATCTTGGCTTTTTTTTCATATGCTTTATATCATTTATCATAGAATCTACTCATTTTACTGTATCTTCAAGCTCATTTAAATTAAATAAAACAACTCTTGAAAGTTCTTCTGGATTCATGCTGCTGTATTTTGTTAACAAATTATATGATAATAATTAATTCCCAATAAAAAAATTAAACGTCAAACGAAACTATCAAAACCCGGTGTGAACGCTTTTGTACAATTTCGAAATTATCTCACGAAATTACTTAATTTTAACTCAGTGTGAACATAGTATTAAACACTAGCAGCGTACAATTCAATACTAAACAACAAACATCGCTTTACTGATGAATTCAAATAGTACATTTCCTGAAGTTTCATTTCTACTTAACGTAAAAAATCAGGAAAATGCAACCGTTGTCCAAATTGTTTTCTGCTTTAAGGCCCAGTTATAATAGACGTAACGTAATGTAGTGAAACGTCACTGCAGCAGTGTGTTCTGTCACTTACTGTTTCATTCAATTCCTTTCTCATACAAGTGATTATAATAGAAGTAACGTTATGTGAACGGGGCGTAAGGATCCGTAGATTTTCGATTTCTATTATTTAACGTTACATCTTGTCAAAAACATCTGACACTTGAGGCTGAAAGCTTCAAAGAAGTAAAATATAAGGAAGTGGTGTAATAGCAGAAAAGTGTGGTATTTTCTTTATTGGTGTTGGTTCACACAAATACAGAAACAATCACAAAGGGCCGTATTCGGTTGTATCGTAAAAGAAGGCCCAAACTGTTAAAGTTTGTTCTTATGCATTACAATTTTAGAAACATGTCAAGAATAGCAACAACTCTAATTATTTAAAAAATTTTTGATCGCTCGCAATTGGCTTAGAAGTTAAAGGCATCCAACGTTGGAAAAAGTGGACTAAAAATTTAGCTGATTTTTTAAGTTTTCCAACAAAACTAAACTTTATTGGAATCAAAAGAGAGATAATACAAGTATCTATTCAACAAGATATCAAACATAAAAAGACATGCATTTAAGATACAACCCTTTTTTTACTTAAAATCGCGAGGTTTTTCCAAATTTAATAAAAAAAAATAAATGTATCAAAAGGAGGCCTTCGGATGCTGCTTAGGGTTTACAAACCTCAGTAAGTACCACACAGGCTTCTCTGTCTACAGCAGTTCTGAATGTAGTTATCTTTTTAATAATTCTCTTTTTAATGTATTGCTTTCGTAAAAGAGAAACCACTAGTCTTTCAGACAAATTCTTATTATAAAAAATTATATCTTAATGAATTCTTATGGAATTTTAAATTTGACACCTCGTTGAATAGATACGCACATTACCTTTGTTTTAATACCCATAAAGCTTAGTTTTGTTGAAACTCTAGAAAAACTGCAAGATTTTTAGGTAATTTTTCTATATTTGAAGGCCTATAAATTCTAAACTTCAACTTTAATTACAAATTATATTAGGTTAATTTTTTAAAATCCTTATTTTTTGGGTGTTTCTGCCTAGTTGTTGTGTAAAAATCAGAAAAATTTAACAAACAGGTACTAAATCTGATTCACTATGCTGAAAACAAGAGCGCCCCAAACATGTATTCAACTGTGAAAAATGACTGCGCCCCTGAAGCAGTGTTTATGTTTTGACAGATGTGGTTTGATCAAACTGGCGGAAAATCAACGGGGTCTAAATTGCATTTTTAAACCATTTTTAATAAGAAATATATACATTTCTAACACAAATAATTTAAAAAAATATCGTTAGAAACTAAATAAAGCACTTTTGTTAAAAAAATTTAAACCGTATGGACATATTTACCTGTGGAACGAATACGCATTGTTTTTAAGTTTTCGGGAACTATTACAATTCTTAACCGCACAACTCATATTGCATTTGTTTTAGTGGTTTTTTTTCTTTAATTTTGTTGCTTTTTAAGCAGTGAAAAATGCTTAAAATTAAATTATTTTCAACTATTTTGCTGAGGAGTCTTCCAATCAGATGCCAGGGTTCTCAAAAATGTCAAAAACACACTCTTTCTCGCTCGCACAATTTACGAATGGTGCGACAGTTCACGTACAGTTTATATGTAAGCAACACCATTTCCTTATATTTTACTTCTTTGGAAAGCTTAAATAATTCCGCGCTTTTTTTAATTGTAAATTGTTCGCAATTTGTTTAGCTTACGATTATTTAATTTTATTTAAAGTTTCGAATGCGTTTAGTTAATTATTCGGCACTTTGTAAACACTATGGATGACGAAAAGTTAATTGAGCTGGTAAGGGAACGTGCAATTTTGTATGATAAGCAGCAGCCTGGCTACAAGTTGCCTCAATAAAAATCCAGTGCATGGCGAGAAATATCTGGAATTATGAATACAAATCGTTGGTATCAGTTATATTTAGCAAATAAAATGTAAAACAAACTCTTTTCCACAGTCGAAGACTGCTGCAAAAGGTGGAGTACATTAAGGGATCACTTTTCCAAAGAGTGTCGACGGATGGATGCACCATCGGGAAATGGCGCTTGCGCGTTGGAGCCATGGCCCTTATATAACTCGCTTCTATTCTTAAAAAGGCATGTAAAACCAAGAAAGTAAGTGACTTAAATGCTTATACTGCTCTTATATAAAAAACTTTTGCAAACACCGTTCTATTTTGGATTTGCGCTTTGATGGTTGCAAAATACATAAATTTATAAATAAACTCTCCTATAATTTGTGGATAAGATCAAATTGAACACAATGTTCTTAACTAACGCGCTACTGTCCAAAACTTCCTTCATTGGTTCTCTGTTAAGCAGATGCAGTCCTGCCACAGCTGTTGTGCGTAAATTTGGTGCCCTGGAAGTTGTGCGTGTCATATCAACAAAATGGGAAACCGAAGATCACTTAAAAAGGCAACTTCAACTGAATACAAAAAGAACCAGCAACAGTATGTGGAGATTCGCACAAAGTACGATTCTAAAAGTACTGACGACCAGCGCTCTGAAATCAAGCAGTTACAAGTCAAGGCTGAGGCCAAGGACCGCAAATTGATGCGCAAACGTATCAAACTATCGGGACGTCCGAAAAGACCTTCCTCAGTTTATGTGCGCTTCATAAGCCAGAAACGTCATCCGACGCCGCAGTTACCGCAACAGAGCTATCGTGATTGGCATAAAAAATGCGCATACAAATGGGCAAGCATCTCTAAGGAGGAGAAGGAGGTATTCTTAAAAGACTCACGTGCAATTTTGAAAAATACAAAAATATATCGCGGTATGGAAGGAAAAAATGATTCCTGTAACAAGAACAATTCACAGACATTATTAATTAATTATAAACGTAAATCATAATGATTACATTTTTCATAAAATTTTGAAACTTAGGATTATCCGGAAACTTGTCTATAGCTACGAGGGCTAGTGTCGACAAGCTATACGAAACTTGTGCTACTATTTCATAAACAATCATATTCAGGCATGTTCTGCATTCCACTTTCGAGTGGAAGTAAAATTAAATCATAATTAAATTCGATATATGGTGTTCTGCATATCACTTTTTCCATTTTGTATTTTATTTAATTTATTAATATAATTAATTGTATTAACAAAAAAAGTTATATGTATATATGCCACCTAAAAAACGAATTCAATTAGGATTTATTTTCACTTCCACTCGGAAGTGGAATGGAGAACAGCTTTGATTATTTGGAAATTCTTTGTTTAATTATTTCATAAACATTAACTATTTAATATAAACTTAAGCTAATCAATTTTTCATTATTTTTATTCATGTGTGTGATGCCCATAGACTTCAAAACAGCTGGTTTATTGTAGTAGATGGTTTAAGAAAAAAATTTTGCAACACCTTCTTTTACCGCCCCCAAATCAATAAAAATGCTATAAATCATGTAAAAAATGGAAGCTGTAGTTCCCTTGAGTCACATTGCTATATTTAAAAGAATTATACGAAAATTATTGTTATTTTCGGTCCCTGCTTTATGTATACTAAATCGTATGGAACAATTCAAGAATACTGTTTAATATTAATTTTTATTTGAATCAGTCATGATAGTTCATTTTGTATCAAAAAATAATAATAATAATTGTTTAATAGAAACACTTGATTTCCAGTTAAATAAAATTATAATATTTTATTTCAAATTGTTAATCTACGGCTTAACACGACATCTGTTATGCAAAGTCAAAAAGCAATTAATTTACTTTGTCATTTCTGACCGTCGTTGACTTCCAAAAAGAAAATGAAAACAAAGAGTAACAACAACAACCCCACAGCTGAAATGATCAGCGACAGTAAATAAGATTTGCCGTGATTATGATGTTGTTGTTGCTACCACTCTTTTGCTAATATTCCCTTTCCTTCGTTGCCCACTTTAAATTATTCTTTTTGTCGCCTACAACTAGCACTTAATTTGTTAACTGTAACGGGCTACGTACGTACATACACTTGTATGTACGTATGTGCACGCGATTGTTTTTGAACAAACAAATAGCAGGGCAACGAAGGAATAGAAAACACGATTTTTCAATAACAAAGAGTAATGACCACATAAGGCAGGCAAAACCTTGACTTATTTAACTATGTACAACAAGAGAAATTTACGTTACAGTGGCGCAAAATAAGAAGTAAAGTTAACAAAAATATATAATGCAAATGTGAAATTTAAGAAATTATTTCAAAAAGGATTCAAAATTAATAATTTAAGTAATTAACCCATTACACGCCAAGACCATTTAAAATAAAAAAAATTTAAATTCATTTATTAATTTACACTTAAATACAGTTAAACAATATAAAAAACATAAAATATTAAAAAAAAAATTCTTGGAAGTGTGTTTTTAGAGCTGTACTCGGACGGGTACAGTGGCGCCATGAGTATGCTATTTTTTTAAGGTATGAAAATTTTTAAAGCATACTTTTTCAACACATAGAGCAACATTGCATTGCTCACATAACCATCTTATCCTGTTATGACACTCACGACATCGTAACTGATTTGCAATCCTTTTAGGAAAGTGGTTTCCACCAGTAGTTGCAACATCAGCAGCCACTGACCGTTTGGAAATATTTACTTTCTGCGTATAGTTTCGCAAATAAAACCGAACAACATTGCGTTGAAACTCAAGCAAGTCCATTTGAGATCTGTTTGCAGTTTTAAACAACTTCCATGCATTCACCGTAATAGAGTTCAACATTGCCGTAAAAAGAGGCCACCACCATTTTTTTCCTCGGATTTTTATTCGATAATTACTGAGAGCTTGATCATGGAGGTCAACGCCACCCATTCCAGCGTTATATTCTGCAATCAATCTCGGTTGACTAACACTAATTTTAGCTTTGTCAGTTGAACTCCATCTGTTTACCGTATGCATTGGCTCAATACATTCAAAATTCGACCCAACGGTTACTGCACTATTGTCATTCCATTTAACAAATATTATTTTATTGCTCTTGTCATATCTATAATCAAAATATCCTCTTTTTTGGTTTTTGAAAATGGCGTTTGATTCTAGTGGACATTTTTTTGTCCTTGAATCTCGAACCGTTCCAATTGCTCGAAATCCTCTTTCCTTTAATTCAACTAGAAGGTCATATGACGTAAAAAAATTGTCAAAATATACAATATGATCTGAAGGGTTAGGAACGTTGTCTAATAAATCAAGCACGACTCGGGATCCAAGAGGCAGTTTTGATCTTTCCGCAGTTACACCTTTGGCCCCACAGTAGGTATCGAACTGGTATAAATACCCAGAGCTGCTCGTTAGCATCCAATTTTTAAAACCAAATCTCACTGGTTTACCTCTGATAAACTGTTTGGAAGAGTGACTTCCAAAATAACGCACCATGGATTCATCAATTGACAGCTTCTCATGCATACAACCATACTGGGTAAAATTTGTTGAGAGAAGCTTTGACAAAGGTCTCACCTTAGCCATTTTGTCAGTTGTATCTAATTTAGTGTTATCATTCAAGTGAATAAAACGTTTTATTTCTCTAAACCTATTTCGAGACATATTTTGGGAAATAAGTGGAGTATGCGTATCTTCGCAAAGCTGCCAATACATTTCCTCTCTAGGCATAGAGCGATATCCACTATACAGCAAAATACCGACGAATACTTTCAAATCTTCTGCGTTGAAAGAGAAATTGTGCTCGTTAGCTTGTGACGCATAAATGCAAGTTTGCTCGACGATTAAATTGATTACTTTTTCATCAAATAAAACTTCAAAAACCTCAACTGGCGATTTTCCATTCAATTCCGTAATCATCTTGACCTCATTGTCTGAAAAATAATTGGTGTGATTCATTTGAATAGTGTGAGGTCTCTTTGTCCACTTTGGAGCGTTTTTGCTTGATTTTGAATACATCATTGTCTTCCGTATCTCCTCAAGTGGAATATCATCTTCGCTATCAGTGCCGAAAAATACTTCGACTTCACCTGGTATATCATTTGGCATGCGATCATGAAGAATATCCTCAGCATTACCCTCCTCTTCATCTGTGTTATAGTCTGGATCCGGTGGAATAATCGCTATATCGAAATTTTTATGAACATCAATTTCCACAAAATCAATAGCGCTGTTTAAATTTTTAAAAGTTTTGCTATAAAAACTTGAAGTTTTGATGGCTCCAAATTCCATTTTAGTCTAGGGAAATTCTAAAAAAATTATACATATCAAGCCATTGTACTCGATTGGGTACAGCGATTTAGCAACTCACATAACGTTGTCCAAAAGCAATTTTTTTTTCTCTAACTCTTTATTAAATGTACACACAATCACTCTGCTTCACAAAACTGTAAAAAAAATTTGACTCAACAAAACAGTCTTTACTCCACGAAGCTCAATTCTTACTGACCTACATAAAAATCGCAGAAATGAAAAGGTGTTACAAAGAACAAACAAAATTCAGAATAACGGCATATTTTTCTCTATATTTTTTTTCATGTGTCTTTTAAACACAATGCGTTGAATGCAAAACAAAAAGAAACGTTGCCTAATTTCATTTGTAAACAAAGTTCTGCGAGATTAAATGTTGCCAATTTTCTGTACTCAAGCGAGTACAATGGCAGGGAATGGGTTAACGGCGGTTAATAATAAAAAATGATTTTAAATTCAATAATTAATATATATTGACGCGTTCTTATCCGACATCCTCCCCCCGTTAAAAGCCTTCTCTTTTAATCAGCATTGTTGGACGGTAAAGGAGTGACTTTATGTATTGGACGACGAAATGAGCCATTTTTTGTTTTCAACTCAACTACTCGAACTCGTCCATCCTTGCCAGGTAGGGTTTTTGTTACTCGTGCCAAATGCCACTTTTGTGGAGGTATGTTATCTTCGTGCACAATTACCAATTGTCCTTCCTTTATTTCTTTTGTTGGAGTAAGCCACTTTGTCCGTTGTTGAAGCGACAACAGGTAATCTCGAGTCCACAATTGCCAAAATTGTTGTTTTAAGAACGAAATACGCTGCCAACGGGTGAGCGTCGTTTGTTTGGTGACATCAAAATTTTCATCTGGGATGGCGATTAATGATGAACCAATAAGCATGTGCCCTGGAGTAAGCGCCTCGCCGTCATTGGGGTCGTCAGACATTGGAGCGATAGGACGAGAATTTAAAATTGCTTCAACTTCGATTACGAGGGTCTGCAGCTCTTCGAATGTGAGATATGCTTGGCTAATGTTTTTCATGAGTAGAGTTTTGGTAGATTTTACGGCTGCCTCCCACAATCCACCAAAATGAGGGGCACGAGGAGGTATGAAACTGAATTCAAACATAGTTTGACTGGAAAAATTTTTTAATTCGTGGACAACTTCATCACGAAACAGAGACGTTTTTAGCTCTGCCAACTTGTTGTGAGCCCCAACAAAATTCGTAGCATTATCACAATACAGCTTCTGGGGTATGCCACGTCGCGCTACGAACCGTTTCAAACATAAAATGAAATTGTTTGTTGACAAGTCCGAAACTAATTCTAAGTGTGTTGCCTTTGTGCTAAAGCAAACAAACACAGCGATGTAGGTTTTGTAAGGGACCTTTCCCCGAATACGATACGATGTCAAGAATGGCCCGCAAAAATCGACACCAGTTGTTAAAAATGGACGTTCAGCTCGAAGACGATCAGCTGGCAAATTTCCCATTATTTGCTCCATTAATTTGGGCTTGTAACGGAAACAGTGGACACATTGACGAACTACCTTTCGAACCACGTCTCTAGCATTAACTATCCATATTTTCTGCCTCACGATGCCCAGTAAAACCTTTGGACCTGCGTGTAAATGTTTGCGGTGTAAATGCTCAATATACAATATAACTTCACAAAACGATGGTCTTTGGGCAATAAGGCAGGAAAGCGAGCGTCATAAGGTATAGGAGCATTAGAAAGTCGACCACCAACTCTAATCAGAGTGACACAGCCATTGCCGACATCAGTTTTATGCAAAAATGGGGTTAATTTTTGCAGCGACGGGTGAACTAATTTACCTTCCTGAATTGCGGTGATATCTCCGTAAAAAGTTGTTTCTTGAATGTGACTCACAATTCGCCAAAATGTGTGGTCCATCTCGCAAGGGCCAATGTTTGCTATATCCTTAGGTTTCAATGTATGGTTTACTGGGCATCTGTTAAAGAAACGAAGAATATAAGCAATTATACGAACAATTTGAAAATATGAAGAATGCTTATCGATTATCTCCTGTAAGACTGATGGTGCAACGTCAGAACACTTGAAAACTGCAGCCTTTCTACATTCAAGTGGATCTATAGGATTTTCTTCATCTGTTTGAGGCCATTTTGAAGAGTTCTGTTGAAGAAAGGCTGGCCCATTGAACCAGATTGTATTGGGCAACTCTTCAGCGCTGCACCCACGAGAAACAATGTCCGCCGGATTACTTTTTGATGGGACGTGTCTCCAAAATACATCCCTTGTTTGTTCTTGCAGCTCCGAAACACGATTAGCGACGAAACATTGTAGTGTTGATGAGTGTAGTTTCAACCATTGGAGAACGATTTTAGAGTCAGTCCAGAAATAAGTTGATGATACGAATTTTTTAAATTTAGGTTTTATTTTAAGCCACGTTTTACTTAATAAAACGGCGGCACATAATTCGAGCCGAGGTAGTGACTGAGCTTTGATTGGAGCGACTTTTGACTTAGCAATTAAGAGACTAGTTTTGCATGTACCTTGTTCGATCACTCGGAAGTAGATACAACATCCGTATGCCCGTTGAGAGGCATCAGCGAATCCATGTATTTCTCCTTGCACGTCGGGAGATGTTGATACATATCGAGGCACTTCAATATTTTTAACGAACTGTAGATCTCTCTGACATTGCAGTCACGACCTTTGAAGTTGACCAGTTATGACGTCATCCCAAGCATAGTTCTGTACCCAAGTTTCTTGAAGCAGAATTTTAAAGCGAATCACGACAGGAGCTAAGATTCCAAGCAAATCATAAATTTTGGCAACAACGGATAATATAGACCGCTTTGTAGGGACAGAAATTTCGGGCAACTCGAATCTAAAACAGAACAGGTCAATTTTAGGCTTCCAAGACATACCTAAGGCTTTAGTGACGTCATCATCCGATATTTTAATGATGATTTCATCGTCATTGGACATCGAAATAGCGCTACAGTTGCTGTTCCATTTTGCTAATTCGAGCCCATGCATACGCAGAATGTGGACTAATTCAGCTCTTTTTGCGAGTAAGGTGTCGACGTCGTTGGCTCCAGTGAGTACATCATCTACGTAGAGGTCTTCACGAAGGACCTGCGAGCCAAGAGGAAAAGAGTCAGTACATTTTTCTGCAATGAAAACCAGACTACGAATTGCTAGAAATGGTGCAGACGACAAACCATATGTGACAGTATTGAGTTGGAAAACTTCTAATTCTTCCTCTTTGCGGCTTCTCCATAGTATGAGCTGGTATTTTCGATCTCTTTCATCGATACGAAATTGGCGATACATTTTCGATATGTCAGCGGTGAGAGCGTATCTGTTCAATCGAAAAGCGAAAAGTGTGGTGATCAGATCCTGCTGGATTGTAGGGCCGACCATAAGTATATCATTCAATGAATGATTCGACGAAGTTCGAGCCGACGCATCAAAGACAACTCGTATTTTTGTTGTAGCGCTTTGCAGCCTGAGAACACAATGATGAGGTATGATGTAATTTGGGCTACGCAGCGAGGGTTTATAAGGCGACATGTGTCCCAGTGACGCGTATTCCTCCATAAAATCCACGTACATAGCCTTTAAGGTCGAATCACGCTCTAAGCGTCTTTCGAGGGATAAAAACCGCCATTTCGAACGTATCGCCTAACATATTAGGTGATGTTTTGAAGGGTAAACAAAGTTGAATTCTATTAGTTTCATCTATGAAAACGTTGTCTACGAAGTGCTGCTCACATGCTTCTTCTTCAATCGAATATTTGGACGGAGAGTTGGTATATTCCTCCACTTCCCAAAATTTTTTCAAAATCATGTCGAGACTGCAACTTGCCGTGTTCGTTGCGAGATGACAAGAGGGCAATGCTGACGTTGAATTTGATTCAGAAAGACCGCCAATAATCCAACCAAATTGGGTATTTGTGAGAGAAGGCAAACCATTACCAAGCGAAATACGACCATCGAGCAACAAATCAAAAAATATTTCAGTACTTATAAGCAGGTCTATATGCTGAGGCTTATAGAACAGAGGGTCCGCAAGTTCTATATAATTAGGTATCTGCCAATGTGATGTTTGGATGTAATCCCCAGGTTGTCGAGCAGCTATAGATTTTGTAACAGCAAAACTTGAGGACCATTGGAACGAAGTTACTCGAGACTTGATTGTAGCAGAAACACATGACCTGATCTGAGTTCGAACTTCACCAATTCCGGAGACTTCCTGATTGAATGGCTTCAACTTTAGCTGGAGTCTTTTTGCCGTTTCTTCTGAAATGAAATTTATCTCGGAACACGAGTCAAGAAGAGCTCTTACCGGATGAAAAGTGCCACAGCTATCCCCGATGAGTACCACCGCAGTTGGGATGATGGCTCGTTTAAAAGATCGTACTACCAATGAAGTGGGGTTATGGTTTGTTGATGTGAGCTGGGTCTGAGCCTGTTGAGATGTTGATGGGCCAGCTTGTTCAGGAGCAGCAAATCTATGTAGTAGAGTATGATGCAACGATTGGCACACCCTACATCGAGATTGGGATAAGCATTTGGATAATAAATGCCCCTTACGAAGACAATTTATACAATGTCCATTACGCTTTACGAAGTTAAAGCGTTCTATAACAGCAAGCGATGTAAACGACGAACAACTGGATAGGTTATGTTCTGATGAGTTGCAATATGTACAATTTGAGCTTGAGGTCACAAAGGTATGAGAGGGGCGAGTGAAACTTGGTTTTGGTTTCATACTTTTTGAATTTTCAATTGCATTTGTCTTCTTTCCATGGCTTTCTAAAAATTGACAACGATGGCTTAAAATGTCGTAGCAAGCGTCCCACGATGGCAACGATTTAAATTCCTGCTTCTCGTCATAATTCATTTTTGTTTCACTGTCCAGTTTCGATAACACAATATGAATCAGTAAACCATTAAAAGCATCCATTTCTGATCCGAGCGACAAAAGAGAACCACGAATCGCAGATATGGTATCAATAATATTTCTTAATGAAGCACTATCCCCTTTGGGCATGGAAGAAATATTGAAAAGAGCGGTGATGTGTTCCAAAAAAATAAGGACCTTGTTGTCATATCTTTCTTCTAACCGCTTCAGCGCCTTACCATAATTTTCTTCAGTTACCGTATATGGTTCTACAACTGCCAATGCTGGACCCGAAAGACACCCGAGCAGATAATTGAATTTATCAACCGAAGAAATTGAATTATTATCATCGACCATGTTTTTGAAAGCTGTGATGAACTTGGTGTAGTCAGCATACTTTCCATCAAATCTAGGTAGTTTCAATGAAGGTAGACGAGACGCATTTGAAATACTAGGTATCGACGTGTTGAAAACAGTGGAATCCATTGATGTAGAACCACGAGATTTATTTAGTAGGGCTAATATTTTAGCTTTGGCTGCAATAAACATATCTTCAAATTCAATTCTGGCGTTATCCACAACATCATGCTTCTCTATCTGCCCTTGAATGAAACACACCTGTTTAAAATAAGACTCCAATATCTGCAACCGACAATTCAAAATGGTAGGGTCGACTTTATCGCCATCTTTTTCAACCTTTTTTTGCAAATTGGTTATATTTCGTTTCATGTGACCCCGTTGTATCTTAAGCGACGCCAATTCGGCGCCACTTACAGAGGATTCTTCCGTTGATGCTTCAGCTTTATCGTTTGTCATCTTGTTTTTTACCGTGAAGCACTAACAAACCACCAAAAGGTTGAACTACAAAATTACAGAGCAAATTACTGTTTAATTTATTTGACAACTTCTAATGCGAGCGAATAAATGCAAATGTTTCCGTCCTAGAAATCACTTCGATTTCTTCCACAAGTAAATGTACGTGGTCGTAATAAAATTATGCTTTAATAATGCAGTGGCAGCGGCAGAAAATTCCTTAACTGATGCGACGTAATTCCAACGATGATTTGATTCCAACGACGACTGATGTAATTAATTACGTTGCTCCAAAAGGCTCGAAATAATTGCTCCACACAATCGAAACTATTTATTTAGTTATAAATTAACTTTATTACTGACAGTCCTGTCACGGTCGCCAAAATGTTTAACTGGAAATCAAGTGTTTCTATTAAACAAATACTGAAAGTCGAATTTTTCCAAAACCGGAAATATTTCAGGCTGCTCGCAAGTCGTTTAGAAGTAATAGGGGTCCAAAATTGTAAAAATTGGCCTGAAAAAGCAGTGACTTTTTTATTTTCTTACAAAACTTATTACTATGGGATTCAAAAGAAAGGATATGCTCTCACCTATTCAACGAGCCATCTGTCTTAAAAATCTTTGCATTACTTTTGAAGATATAACAGTTTATTAATATATTTCGTTAAAGGGCGAACCATCAAGTGTGCATAATACGTAAAATGTTATATCTTCAAAAGTAAAACATGGATTTTTATGATAAATAGCACGTTGAATAGGTCACATTATTCGCTTTCTTTTGATACCCACACCCAAAAAAATTCTGTAGTAAAAATAAATAAAAATGTATTTAAAACAAATGTAAATTAGTAACTCACAGTCCAAAAAAATGTAATTATTTTTACTAATCTCAAGTATTCACTTTTACTACATATTTTTAAACTACAGAAAATAAATACATTCACATTAAAATTAAATGTTTTTTTCATTTATTAAATAAAAAAACTTCAAAACGTTTTCTGCCACAGTTTTACTAAAACTGTAGTAAATTTTACTACATTTGTATTTAATCGAAATGCTGAATATGGAATTTTTTATGCAGTAATTTAAATTTATTTTTACTACACATGTATTTATTTTCACTACATTTATTAATTTTTACTACATGTGCACCCAAAAAATCCTGTATACCTAAATGAAACATTGTTATTATTCCATTTTTCTATTTTTATTTTTATAATGATGTATTAATTTTAATTAATACATAAAAGTTAAACAATAAATATTAAAAACAACATATTGATATATAAAACAATGGAACAAAAATAATTCTAATTATACTTATATTATATAATTATATAATTATAATTTATATTAATTACATATATAATTATAATTCAGTATACTGAAAATATTAATTAGTTGTAATGAAGGTTATAATAGAGATAATTGAATTGTTTATTTTGTCATCGGGCAACATTAAATTTAAAAGAACTCTTCGTATTAACAAAAAAAAGTTTTTTGATTCTGTTGGACTTTTTATATTAAAAACTAAATACATTTTCAACAATGTAATTAACGCTTGCGCAAATGAGTTAAAAAATAATTTAATGGAGTCCCAAACTACAAAAATCGAGTCCGCGTCATGAAGAAGACCTTTACTGGCGACGGCAATATATGGATCACACGGCTTCTTGTGATCTGAAATTAAAATAATTTAACAAATTAATGGTAATAAAATTTCATTAAATCAATTTCTGAACATAAAACATCCTGATATCAAGAGGCTAGATATAATTAAGCTAGAACGTATCCGTTTAGGACAGTTGACTGTCATCTAATAACACTTGAGAGTTTGATTTGCTCAACAGCAAATGAAAGCCTACAACGACAAGCAATATCGATATCAGCGACCCCCTTACACTGATAAATGATGTTTAAAACTCTTAAAAATACATATTATTAGGTGGCAACCCAATTATTTCAAAATTTTATAATTTTGAAATTCTGACTACGGATTCGGATTCAGCGACCCCTTTTTGGTATATAATTTTTTTTTTGCTAGCCCCGAATTCATAAAAATGCAAAAAATGAAGGTGGCAACCCTATCCACCATCTTGAATTTTAAAATTCTGACTTCAGATTCGATATCAGCGACCCCCTAACACTGATAAATGATGTTTAAAACTCTTAAATTACATATTATTAGGTGGCAACCCTATTATTCTAAAATTTTATAATTTTGAAATTCTGACCACGGATTCGGATTCAGCGACCCCTTTTTGGTGTATCATTTTTTTTGCCAGCCCCGAATTGATAAAAATACAAGAAATTAAGGTGGCAACCCTATCCACCAACTTGAATTTTAAAATTCTGACTTCAGATTCTAAATCAGCAACCTCCTAGCACTTAAATAATGATGTGTGACCCATTTTTACCTAGTGTTCGCGCCAGCACCGTATTCGTTGTCTGATATAAATCATCTATTACCAGTCAACAAACTTTCGTTGCATTGACTGCAGTGAGTTCTCTGACAACGATATCTTAGATCAACAAAAGCCAGACAGTGCAGTCTAGTGTGAAATGAACAAATGTTTTGAAGCCGGTTTTAAGTGCACCTACGCAGGGCACTAATAGCTGTTTTATATTCAAACTAGCTTAGAATTTGTAACTATAAGTCATGTTATCTAATAATAATAATAATAATAATAATAATAATAATAATAATAATAATAATAATAATAATAATAATAATAATAATAATAATAATAATAATAATAATAATAATAATAATAATAATAATAATAATAATAATAATAATAATAATAATAATAATAATAATAATAATAATAATAATAATAATAATAATAATAATAATAATAATAATAATAATAATAATAATAATAATAATAATAATAATAATAATAATAATAATAATAATAATAATAATAATAATAATAATAATAATAATAATAATAATAATAATAATAATAATAATAATAATAATAATAATAATAATAATAATAATAATAATAATAATACTAATAATAATAATAATAATAATAATAATAATAATAATAATAATAATAATAATAATAATAATAATAATAATAATAATAATAATAATAATAATAATAATAATAATAATAATAATAATAATAATAATAATAATAATAATAATAATAATAATAATAATAATAATAATAATAATAATAATAATAATAATAATAATAATAATAATAATAATAATAATAATAATAATAATAATAATAATAATAATAATAATAATAATAATAATAATAATAATAATAATAATAATAATAATAATAATAATAATAATAATAATAATAATAATAATAATAATAATAATAATAATAATAATAATAATAATAATAATAATAATAATAATAATAATAATAATAATAATAATAATAATAATAATAATAATAATAATAATAATAATAATAATAATAATAATAATAATAATAATAATAATAATAATAATAATAATAATAATAATAATAATAATAATAATAATAATAATAATAATAATAATAATAATAATAATAATAATAATAATAATAATAATAATAATAATAATAATAATAATAATAATAATAATAATAATAATAATAATAATAATAATAATAATAATAATAATAATAATAATAATAATAATAATAATAATAATAATAATAATAATAATAATAATAATAATAATAATAATAATAATAATAATAATAATAATAATAATAATAATAATAATAATAATAATAATAATAATAATAATAATAATAATAATAATAATAATAATAATAATAATAATAATAATAATAATAATAATAATAATAATAATAATAATAATAATAATAATAATAATAATAATAATAATAATAATAATAATAATAATAATAATAATAATAATAATAATAATAATAATAATAATAATAATAATAATAATAATAATAATAATAATAATAATAATAATAATAATAATAATAATAATAATAATAATAATAATAATAATAATAATAATAATAATAATAATAATAATAATAATAATAATAATAATAATAATAATAATAATAATAATAATAATAATAATAATAATAATAATAATAATAATAATAATAATAATAATAATAATAATAATAATAATAATAATAATAATAATAATAATAATAATAATAATAATAATAATAATAATAATAATAATAATAATAATAATAATAATAATAATAATAATAATAATAATAATAATAATAATAATAATAATAATAATAATAATAATAATAATAATAATAATAATAATAATAATAATAATAATAATAATAATAATAATAATAATAATAATAATAATAATAATAATAATAATAATAATAATAATAATAATAATAATAATAATAATAATAATAATAATAATAATAATAATAATAATAATAATAATAATAATAATAATAATAATAATAATAATAATAATAATAATAATAATAATAATAATAATAATAATAATAATAATAATAATAATAATAATAATAATAATAATAATAATAATAATAATAATAATAATAATAATAATAATAATAATAATAATAATAATAATAATAATAATAATAATAATAATAATAATAATAATAATAATAATAATAATAATAATAATAATAATAATAATAATAATAATAATAATAATAATAATAATAATAATAATAATAATAATAATAATAATAATAATAATAATAATAATAATAATAATAATAATAATAATAATAATAATAATAATAATAATAATAATAATAATAATAATAATAATAATAATAATAATAATAATAATAATAATAATAATAATAATAATAATAATAATAATAATAATAATAATAATAATAATAATAATAATAATAATAATAATAATAATAATAATAATAATAATAATAATAATAATAATAATAATAATAATAATAATAATAATAATAATAATAATAATAATAATAATAATAATAATAATAATAATAATAATAATAATAATAATAATAATAATAATAATAATAATAATAATAATAATAATAATAATAATAATAATAATAATAATAATAATAATAATAATAATAATAATAATAATAATAATAATAATAATAATAATAATAATAATAATAATAATAATAATAATAATAATAATAATAATAATAATAATAATAATAATAATAATAATAATAATAATAATAATAATAATAATAATAATAATAATAATAATAATAATAATAATAATAATAATAATAATAATAATAATAATAATAATAATAATAATAATAATAATAATAATAATAATAATAATAATAATAATAATAATAATAATAATAATAATAATAATAATAATAATAATAATAATAATAATAATAATAATAATAATAATAATAATAATAATAATAATAATAATAATAATAATAATAATAATAATAATAATAATAATAATAATAATAATAATAATAATAATAATAATAATAATAATAATAATAATAATAATAATAATAATAATAATAATAATAATAATAATAATAATAATAATAATAATAATAATAATAATAATAATAATAATAATAATAATAATAATAATAATAATAATAATAATAATAATAATAATAATAATAATAATAATAATAATAATAATAATAATAATAATAATAATAATAATAATAATAATAATAATAATAATAATAATAATAATAATAATAATAATAATAATAATAATAATAATAATAATAATAATAATAATAATAATAATAATAATAATAATAATAATAATAATAATAATAATAATAATAATAATAATAATAATAATAATAATAATAATAATAATAATAATAATAATAATAATAATAATAATAATAATAATAATAATAATAATAATAATAATAATAATAATAATAATAATAATAATAATAATAATAATAATAATAATAATAATAATAATAATAATAATAATAATAATAATAATAATAATAATAATAATAATAATAATAATAATAATAATAATAATAATAATAATAATAATAATAATAATAATAATAATAATAATAATAATAATAATAATAATAATAATAATAATAATAATAATAATAATAATAATAATAATAATAATAATAATAATAATAATAATAATAATAATAATAATAATAATAATAATAATAATAATAATAATAATAATAATAATAATAATAATAATAATAATAATAATAATAATAATAATAATAATAATAATAATAATAATAATAATAATAATAATAATAATAATAATAATAATAATAATAATAATAATAATAATAATAATAATAATAATAATAATAATAATAATAATAATAATAATAATAATAATAATAATAATAATAATAATAATAATAATAATAATAATAATAATAATAATAATAATAATAATAATAATAATAATAATAATAATAATAATAATAATAATAATAATAATAATAATAATAATAATAATAATAATAATAATAATAATAATAATAATAATAATAATAATAATAATAATAATAATAATAATAATAATAATAATAATAATAATAATAATAATAATAATAATAATAATAATAATAATAATAATAATAATAATAATAATAATAATAATAATAATAATAATAATAATAATAATAATAATAATAATAATAATAATAATAATAAT